>OX393552.1:17506350-17868850 GCA_947650365.1 Chamaelirium japonicum
CGAAATGATGCTCCAAATTGCTAAAGTGATTTCACTGTAACAGTAACAAGTTGGATGAAAGTGATTTTATTGTTATTACAGTGAGTCCCTGTAGCGGTAACAATTTGGTTGAACGTGATTTTATTGTTACAGTGAAATCACTGTAGCAACCGAATTGATACTCCAAGCCACTGTAATAGCCAAATTGATACTCCAAACTGAATTGGTATTGTACTATAGTAAAGGAAGGATATTTTTATCATTTGTAAGGGGTTAAAAAGTCAACACTGATGTTTGGGTGGTTTTATATCGAACCTCGAAAGGAGCGCAACTCTTCCTCCTGTCTATCCTTGTTCGAGCTTGGGTGAGGGCCTAGCTGGTCATTGATCCTCATGGCTCGAGCTCTTCTGAGGAGAGAGTTTGGTCCCCGCCAAGCGGCCTTCGCCAACTAGGGCTACATGGTGGCCCTAACGTGTCCACATGTCGGGCCCTGGTTGGACCATGCGACCCGCACACCCAATGCATTATCAATCTAGGAACAACAGCAACTAAAATAGAAATTTGAATGGCAACATATTAATAATACATTAATGCATTGGGTGTGAGGGGTACACGGCTGACGGTTCCTATTAGAGGCCACGTGTACGGCTGGGATGGGCCAATACTTATGTACAGACAAATAGACAATGAAGATCTAGGCTTGAGAAACAAAGTGATACTAGTACAACACCGCACGTACGAAACAAGCATGCCATGGTTTCAAAATGACTTTAAAGCCCACAGTTTCATCTCAAAACGAAAGGTATTAAACGATGTACAAAAAAAATTGCCTTTTTTTTTTCCAATCATATACCAATTGTAAAGACAATGTAGAAATTTTTGCTATAAACCCCTCCCGCATTTCAAAATGAAAGACAACTCCCTACACTAATTTTTTATTCTCTATATTGTCTTTTGTATCGATGGATCCGGATGGCTTTGCGCACTACACCACCGTTCAAGTGCACATCATCCAGCTCGACTCAAGTGAAAATCCGACTCCATTGGAATTCGACCCCAACAGATTTTTATTTAGTTTTTACTAATTATTAGTAATTTTATTTATTCTTTTAATCTTCATTAATAATTTTTAATTAAGTTTTTCTTCTTATTTATAATTTTATTTAATTTTTGATTCGAACCTAATATTTGGTTATGTGTAAAAAAGTATGACAGCTTTCGGTCATTATTTATTTGGTAATTTTGGATAGATGACAAAGGGGCATTTGATCATTTCAAAAAATATTAAACGAATTGGGAGTTCCTTCTTTGTAGTTGATTTCAAAAAGTGGCTCTCTATTTTTAGGGAATGACATCTCTCCCTAAATAAAAGATAAAGAATATGGAGTCCCTTGGTGATGCCCTTAGTCCTCACAACGACCAAATCCAATGCAATTCAACCTCAAAAAATGAAAGCCCTAAGATTCTATAATGTCGTCCCGAAAACCTCCACGATTGGTTCGAACATAAAGTATACATTAGAAAATCTTGAAAAGGTCTATTCAGAGAGCGAAGACGCTTAAACGTTCTTTTTTTTCTTCACTACTAATCTTTTCCATCTAAAACAAGATGCCAAATGTTCTTGGATCAAGATTCGTTAACAACAAGACCGGCCTTTTCGAACATTTGAGAAAATCAAGAAAGGTTGAAGATGGTACAACATACAACATCGACTTAAAATATATTCAGATGATGAACGCGATGAAAAGCTCACCCCAAAAGGGGGGACTATACATCTCCGAAAGTTACTACCATACGTCTCCGAAAGGCACCACCGATGATTTTGTATGCTTGGTGATTGAACAAATAATCATATTTTATTTCTGCAAAAAAAAATTAAAAAATAAACATATTTTATCTAGTTAACCTAACTCTCCCATGACATAATAAGGATTCCTTAGAATATGAACCAAGTTGTTATAGCCAAAGTACAAAGAGGGGATCTCTACTAATACTTCCTTTGGTTGCCTTTGACATCCTCATACCATTTTATTGGGTGGTATCTAGGTCAAAGTTTTGCTCAATAAGTAAACTTCATTCTCTAACCGGTTCAAAACTAAAACCGATTAGACCGCTTGAACCAAACGGTTTGAGCCAAACCCAACATATGTTTGTAACAAAAGTCAACATATGACTAACTTATATGATGGCATATAAAATGTTATTATTATTATTATTTTGATGGACATAATCAGAGGACAGGGCACTAGAGCATTGGATTTTTATTAATTTTATTATCCTGAGAACTTGAAATCAATGGTCAGGATTCGCACACACAAACAAGACTATAGACGCCTTGAGGCCAACAAGGAAGAGAGGAACTACTACTATTTCAACAGCCCGGTCCGGATTTTAAAACATTACACTTTGTTTACCCAACTTAACAATGACACCATGAAAGTGAAGAAATTCTTCCGAGAACGATTTTCTTCCAACCTCTTTAAAGAGGTTGGAGCATTCCCCTCTCTTTCATTGGTCCATTTCGAAGGTTTTTGGTCATTTCACTATGATGAATAGCGTGATATGACATACATGTCCTTGAAATAGACCAATGAGAAAGAGGAATGCTCTAAGAAGGTTGGAACAAAATCATTCGCGATTCTTACTCTTTTATATTATTTTTAATGATAAAAAAATTATCTCTCCCTCTCTATCTCTCTCTCTCTTGTCTGACCCTGCAGTATCGGAGATGTTCATGCATTGCACGAGATTAGTACTAGTTATTCCTAAAGATGAGATTGGCCCACCAAATATCCATTCAAAACATCTCCAACTGATAACTCAGTTGGTAAGACATGTGCAACCCGTGGCCTTGGTCAAGGGTTTGAACAAGTATTACGACTTATTTCCTCCCGCTCTATACTGGCAAGTCTACCACTTATCGTCGCAGCGAACTTTCCTACCTATGGGGTTGTCAAAGATTAGACACGTACATATGGCGAGTTTCAATCATTGGTTCATCTTGTGCCATCGTACTAACATGCAATGTACCTATCACGTTGTCCTTCCCCCCCCAAAAAAAAAAAAAAAAAATCCATTTAAAACCGACAATAATAGGGACCTTGAAATGGACTACTAAGGATTAATTTATATATTAAAAATAATAATAATTCCTTAAGGTGGATTTATTCATAAATACTTCTGGTTGAGTAGGAAATATTTCTTTTGATCATCTTTGCGAGTTAAAAAGACATGGAAGGTGTTAGATATCCTCACACCCTAAAACCCGGGTCGTAAGGGGAGATCCACAGAGGGTATATTAAGCGGGCGTTAGGTGCCCCCTTTACCGATGTGGGACTAACCAGTGGACGTCCTCAACACCCCCCCTCAAGCGGAGCGAGGCACAATCGGAAGGGGCCACCCGGAGGAAGACGGTGAACCCATCTCTGATATTATGTTAGATATCCTCACATCCTAAAACCCGAGTCGTAAGGGGAGGTCCACAGAGGATATATTAAGCAGGCGTTAGGTGCTCTCTTTACCGATGTGGGACTAACCGATGGACTTCCTCAACAGAAGGAATCGCCTCTTATACTCGTAGGAAGGAGTTTGATCAGCAAAAGAAGAAAAAAGAATTGTTTTTTTTTTTTTTTGGTTATTTTGACTTTGCCCCCCAAACTTTGCCTTGAATTAGATTTTACCCCCCCCCCCCCCCCCCCCCCCCCCCCCTCCCCAAACTTTATTTCTTTTCCGTCAGCTCACCCCTTCTCTTAGATGGTGAGCTGATGGAACAGTTAGTTTTGGAGGGTAAAGTCTAATTAATGAAAATATGGGGGGTAAAGTCTAATATAAGGCAAAGTTTGGGGGTCAAAGTTAAAATAACCTCTTTTTTTAAAAGAGTACATGCCCTGGTTAGAGCAACGCCTGTAAATGTTATTGCATAAGAGAGACTGCGGTTCGAAGCATGCAAACTGAAGGAGCGTAATGTTTTTTTTTTATCAGTAAAGACCGAACCTTGCTTCTGCACACAGATGCACCTTTCGATTTATACGCCACACGACTTAAGGCAAGTTCGGGATTTGATCCTACAATCACTCAGGAGGGAAACAGTGGGATTAACCATTGGGAAACAACAGTAGATGTGAAAACTGCTATTCATCCATCCAGATTGCCATCTTGATCAGGTCATCCTAACGTGGCACGTGATCGCACCGTCACCGTTCTTTTTCTGCCAATTTGGCTTGGTGTGATTCACACCATTCACCTGTAGGGGCTGGGTGCAATGGACGACTGTGACCAGATGCCACGCCAAGATGTTCCGATATAGGTGGAAAGCAGGATGGCCGAATAACTTTCTCCTAATCTATTACATATAGCTTGTCGTATTTGTGCTACCCGATCCATTCTTTATTATTTTGTTTTTTCTTTGGGTTAATTGGTGATGAGTCCCCGGCAAAACAAATCTTGCACGTGCAGGACAGCTAAACATTTCAATTAACGATAAATCCCTGATTTATTTTAGAAACGCAAAATTAACCCACTCCTCTTCTCCCTTCTCTCTTGCGAGCGGCGGCGGTGAGAGCAACGGAGGCGAGCGACGGCAGCGAGACAGCAATGGCACGGCGAGCGGCGAGTTCGACCCCGGTGATCTCGACCTGGCCTCGACGACCCAGGCAATCTCGACCTCGACCCCGGCCACCATTCGGTCACATGTTAAGAAATCCTAAGTCTAGGGTTCATCAAGTGGCCCATAGATCTTGAGTTTTGGGTTAGGTTTAGGTTCGGTTCGGCAGCGGTGAGCAATGTTCGGTGGTTTAGGTTTGGTTCAGCAGCGGCAACGAACAGATCCTGCGACGATGAGGTGGTTCGAAGGTTCGATTGGTTCGATGGAATGCAGAAGATAATTTAAAATACTATAGAAAATATTTTTGTCCACAGCATTTCAAACTCCTTTAGCTTAAAAGATTTGTTTGTCAGGACCGCTCACACATTCCCCCATTTTCTTTTCGAGTGTCTTATGATCTAGCGCACGGGTACCAGTCCCTGACCAAGCACAACAAAGTCTGCCACATCATCCACCATGTGGGCTCCGCATCATCAGGGATTAGGACGCACCACTGCCCTAAGGCGCAACCTAGGACCTCCCGTCCAATGGGCAGACCCGTTTACCATACGGGTCTATTCAGTTGACCCGATGCGACCCAATCCGACTCGACCCAATAGACCCGCTGGTACTATTACAGTATCGGATTGCAGGTAGACCCGACCCGACATGACCCGTTGAATTTTAAACGGGTCTTCCCGGGTCTACTGTGTCCAGACCCTAAACCCAGACCCGACCCGTTTATTAAACAGGTTTATTGTATCGACCCGTTTATGATCCGAACACGTTTAACCCGACCCAGACCCCTAACTTCGTGTCGGGTCTGCCGTGTCGGGACATAAATTGCCGGTCCTAGCTAGGGGCGAATGGATAGTGAAGGGGTCCCTTTGCTGCGATGGTCTATGTTGTGTCAGTGGACAGAATTCGGTGGATTGGGGATACTAGATATTAGGGTTGCAACTTGGGCGGGTTGGACCCGAGCCCAACCCGACTTTTGGGTGGGTTTGGGTTGATGTATTTGAAGATTAGGTTGGGCTAGCGTTGAAAAAATACAACCCGAGTTGAATTTCGGTCGGGCTCGGGTTGAGGAGCCGAGCAACCCTACCCAGCCCGAACCCGAGGACTCATGTATATCTATGAGTATGTGATATATAGATAACAATCACACCCATCCCAAGTAGGGGTCAGTTATAGTTATCCGTTTCACCCAGTCCCACATTATTTATTTGCTCTTGCTTATCAAATAAAAAATTATCTAATGATCTAGTAAATTGCATGCAAAGAAATGCAAAAAAAGTTGTATGACAGTGATAGCAAGTATAAGTTCTTTTTAGATTTTGATCTTCAAAAGGTAAAGTTTTAAATAATAAGTATATCCGAACCTGCACAACCCGACCCGTCCTACCAACTTGGGCTAACCCGAGCCCAGTCCAAGCATACAAACTTTTGCTTGGGTTGGGCTTGGGCTGGGCTTCAAGGGTTGGAGGTTGGGTTGGGTTGGGTTAGGTTTAGCGGTTTTAGACTTGGGTTAGGCTAAGATTCACCCCCAACCCAACCTAACCAGCCCAAGTTGCAGCCCTACTAGATATCCGACACCATTGGACCTGAAACTACGGCCTTTGCGTCGTATCTCTCACTTTTGGAGTGGAGTGATGGGTACAGGAGAGATCTTCTGTGCTGGGATCCATCGGCAAGTAGGCGATGGTCTGACGATCCGATTCTGGCTGGATAGATGGTCCCCCTTACGAGTCTCGGGCTTCCTTTTTTTTCCCCTATTCTTTACCTTCGGAGCCTTCCTTATGCCTCTATCCTTCGGCCTAGGCCAAGACTCTTTGTTCTGGGCTTGGACTTTCCCTCTTGCCCTTTTTGTTTGGTGGAAGAAACTATTGACCATCTATTCCTGTTGTGCCCTGCTAGCAATCTTGTTTGGATGCGTCTCCTTAGTTATTTTTTGAGAATGCTATTCAGCCCGAAGGTTTTCTGTTTAAGCTCAGCCCGATTGACGTGGCAGCGTGCAACTGATGGTGTAAAAGATTTAAATGTCGCTAGTGGGTTTCAGCCACCAGTTGTATCCTGTCAAGTCAATCGGGATGACGGAATCGGAAAAACCTTCGGGTTGAATAGCATCTCTTTTATTTTTTACCTTCTTCAATTTGAATTAAATACGACTCAACGGTAAAGTTGTTTTTGTACCCAATGGCTAGGGGAGTCAGCAAAAAAGCAGAGACCTAAAATCGATTCCCACTTACATCAAATTAAATAACTGGTAGAGAAGTGTCATAACCCTCCCTCAATTGACACGTTGAAGGGGTTCTCAATATATATATATATATATATATATATATATATATATATATATAGAGAGAGAGAGAGAGAGAGAGAGAGAGAGAGAGAGAGAGAGAGAGAGAGAGAGAGAGAGAGAGAGAGAGAGAGAGAGAGAGAGAGTGAAATGATCAAAACATAGGATTTTGAAAGATTTATAGTATGATTCTATTTTTAAAATAGTGTTTGAACCTTCACGTCCACTGGAGATTTAATTTAATGTTACAAGCTTCAATGGAGTTCAGAAACTCGATCGTGAGAGACCCATCAGTGGAGATAGATCTTCATCTCCTTCCGCAAATCCGAAGTGAAGAACTCATTTGCGAGGGAAACTCATTCTTGAGAGAGGGACATCTTCATCTCCCTCCTCGGATCCTAGATCAATTTGAACTCATTCGTGAGAGATCTTCACATCCTTCCTCAAATCCAAGATCAAGAAAACCAATCATAAGGTAAAACCAATATTGTAGGGATATCTTTTCTCTTTGCTCACAAATGGGTTCTACACAAATGAGTTCTTGACCTAAAATTTAAAAAGTATGGAGCAACAAGGGGCGAAATGATCCACCAAAAGGAGGCTTTTAATGAACTAACAATCAACAACAATTGACCAGCGGAATGGGAGCGATTCGGAGGGTGAAGTTAATAATGAAAAAAATCCGAAGTATTAAGCGATCATGTGAACAGCACATGATTGTTTTCAATGAATTTCAGTGAAAAACAAAAAAACAAAAACAAAAGAGAAGATTTGAAAAGGGAAATCAGTAATGATGCATTTCATCCTTGAAGGTACAGAGGAGATTTGAATAGGGAAATCAGTAACGATGTAATTCTCCACCGAAGGCCAAACCACCCCATTGTATGCTTTTAGGAACTAGGGTTATGAGGACCACATCCCAGTCTGCTGCAATTTCCTTGTTACAGGCTCCGCCGGTGAATTACAAACGGCCGATGATTCTCAATCCTGATGCTAGAAGACACAAAATCAGCTTTAACATGGCAAAGAACATGAAATGAAATGGCGAATGCTCTCTGCCAGCTTTCCCGCCACGCTGCTCCTTTCTCTGTTGCTGATTGGCGGTTCGGTGAAAACTGCGAGCGTAGAGATCCCTACAGGTTTAGTACTTGACGACATGGCGGCGCAGCCAGAGCTCATACATTACCATGTCAAATGCGTCATAAGGGATCGGAGGTGAATGCCACTCAAGTGCTTCTGGACCTAGTAACATACCAAACATACTCATAAGAAAACACTTGGCAAAGTTCAAACTCAGTTATCATCATAATATCTGATCAGAATTTCTAGGAACTTCAAAGTTTATGACCTCTTTTCCCCCCACCCTTGGATCAGGGTAAGGTTATGATACTTACAATATGATGTTTCTTAGGATGGATTTTTCGTGTATGTTCCGTAGGGCAGGAGATAGTTTGAGAGAGATGCAAACCATATGCTTGCATTTGCCAAATACATCGGGTGTTTTTTGAGGTGAAAAAAACACATGATACCACGGAAGAGTACATTTAAGGGGGGTTTTTTTGCAAATTGAACTCTACAAACTAGTATAATTGCATATTAATCTTTGGAAACCTTATGTTTACGGACCCTCCATAACATATAAAGTTTTGCATATTCACCACTCAGTTACTCTGTCATTAGAAAGTGACTTGACCACGGTGAGCTTCTAACCCGAGATAGAAATAACCATTTTGCTCATGATCAAAGTGTGACTTACCACCTGGATCGGCTAACTCCATATCTTTTCAGTTTAACTACCTTAACACTAACTCCACTCCATTCTCCCCTCCACACTCATCCAGTCCCCCATGCTCGTCTGGCAGCTCCCATGTTCGTCCAACAGGTCCGGCAACCCTCCACTCTAAACCTAACAGTCAACAAGGGAATATTCCGAGTAGACTCACCCTTTTGAGACGGTAGCTAACCAGAGGGATGAATATGCACAACTTTATATGTTTTGGAGGGTCAATATGCAAACATAAGGTTTCTAGAGGTTAATACACAACTAGACTAGTTTGTGAGGGTCGATTTGCAAAAACAAACCTACATTGAAGCCTATAAACTGACATATAATGCAACTTTTAGCACGCTCCCTCAAACTCTAGGTGGGAATTGTCTCGTGAGTTCTCCAGGACTGATAAGCATAATATGGCACTTCTCAGAAAGGTACGCAAGCTTGTGATCAATAGGAGGATTCGGCAATGAAGTCCTCTGATGGAATATCAAGGAGACATTGTTTTTAAAAACATGCGACCAGGTTGTCTAGAAAGAGGAGTACACTAGTCTGAGCACAATATGATAAAACTTACAACAGAATTAGCCTACCTTGGGCCATTGAAATCACAGTTTATTGACAATGAATAAGTACTTTGAACCCCTTAATCCTTGATCTTCGTCACCCTCCCACCGTCTCCTTACATGTGAAATTGATGGAAACCCACAAGCAATTTCAGATGGTGGATTTGGAGACCAAGGACCTCTATTTATAGAATCTCCTAAACCCCATCAAGTAGACGGTCAAATGACACAAATCTTTATTCAAGGAGAGACACAACCCTTCATACATGAAGAGTCGCAACCCTCCATGAAGAGCTACTTCAACTCTAGTGGCAATATGCAACTATGCACTTTAAAACATGGATTTCAACCGAAATATGAATTTAGAAAATTCTTGAACGTGCATGTAAAATGCGAAAATTCGATCAAGGCATGAAATTCTAATTATTTGAAAACAATGTTGCCTCATTGAAGTTCAATCCATCTCAAAAGAGTACGAGAGTTATACCTGAAGGGTGGATGCAAATCTGTCTTTAACCTTTGTTATAGCTCTGTGATGCTTTGAATCTTCAAGGCACGTGATCACAAAAGAAAACACTCGCTATGGCATCGATATTTCCATAAGAGTCGTAATCATAAATCGGGCGAAGCTCCAATCATCGTAATCAAAGTATTATTTTGGTGTGCTGGAAAATATTAGGGGGTCCTTTGGTAAAGTTCCTATTTTAGGGATTCTACATAATTTAATGGGATCAAATGTACAATGTAGATCAGAAGTAAGAAGATTTGTTTTAATGGCATATATTAGCGCTTACATGGAAATAATTTAAGTCGTACCACATAACCCTAATAATTAAGGTGAAGAGAACCAAAAAGAAAAACAAGGAAAAATAAGAGGAAGATAAATAAAGGGCTATGAAGCACGAATACATCAGGGCCCCTTGCATATCCGTATCAGATACAGATACGTTCAATCTTTAAAAAAAAACTATATATCCAGATACGACAAGAATACATCTAGGATACGGTGAAATACATGGGGCTATGTCTGGTTGTCGAGCGCGGGTCAAACGAAGGTCTGGTCATGTTCTATTGTGTGTCAGATCAGATTCTGTTGACTAATACTTGAAAACCCGCAAATACAAAACCCACATCATACCCACTCTTTTATCAACTCTCTTCTCTCGATACTCTGGTAGATATTCTCCGTTCGAGTGGTATAGCAACCCCCACCGCTGTCTCCACACCACATTGCCATATACGACATGGATACATCTAGGATACAGCAAAATACATAGGGCTATGTCTGGTTGTGGATTGCGGGTCGAGGGCAAGTCAGATTGGGTCCTATTGTGTCGGGTCGGATTCTGTTGATTAATATCCGAAAACCACCAAATGCAAAACCCACGTCGTACCCTTTCTCCTGTCAGCCCTCTTCTCTCAATACCCCGCTAGGGATTCTCCGTTCGAGTGGTATAGCAACCCCCGTTGCTGCCTCCATCCGAGTGGTAGGGTTTCCCTCGTCCAGCGTTCCAGCTCCGAGGAGGCGATATTATTTCCTTTCCACAATACCAAACATTAGGTGTCCCACAACATAAGATACATGGTACCATACTAGAGTGAGCTTACTAAGAGTTATTTTGAAGACTAGGATTTCCTTGAAGCTATCAGAAATAGTCAAAAACTTTGTTGATGTATCCCTATTGTTAGTATGTAAGAACACCATACCAATTTTTGTTTTTTCTACTAAGGATTTTATTATTCTTTTCTCCTAATAGTTGATGTTGTTCAACAAACTTAGTCCCTCTTTTTCTCATGAAATGAGACATGCTCTTTTAATTTATTTCACATATGTTGTGAACCTTTTGATGTTTGGCACTGATATGTTCACCAAAAATTAATATACATTATGGTATATTTATTTATTAACGCATCCCCATCATATCTATCCTACATTTTTAAAAATGTCTTGTAAGCATATCTGTATCGCATCACCTCCAAATATCATATATGTATCCATGCTTCTTAGGAATAGCCCTGATAAGAACCATATAGAATTTTAAAATAAACCACCAGCCTCTTCATGGCGGCTATTTGAGTCTTTTTTCCCTTTTTTATCGAGCAAGCAATTAGGCATGATAAAGAGATCTATAGTTGGAATAGCTTAGTTTTATAAGAAATAAGTAATTGGTTATTGGTTTTCTAAGTTTGTTCTTTCTGACTCCTATTATATCCTTTACTCTTTCTGTTCAACAATTGGTGCTACAATTCTTAATTTCTTTTGGTAAATCTATTGTACAGACTTGAAAATTGCCACTGAAATCTGTTCTTACTCCTAAACCTGCAAGGCTGCAACACATATCCTACATTACTCCTAAACCTCAAATCTTTCTTTCCTTCTCCAAAAGCTGCTGCAGAGCTGAAATATAGATCTATCCGCACAGTTACACCACAGAATTATCCCCAAACCTTTAGAACCTTCTTTGAGCTTCGGATAAAAAAAAAGATTGAACCCCAAAGATATACTAGACCTTTAAAAATCCTAACTCAAATCCTTCGATAAAAGTTTAAAATTCCAATATACTTTGTGCAGATTTTCAGGAGAAAAACCAAACTTTATATAAGATCTGTCTATTACAGACACGGACACGATTGATTTTTGGACTATTAGACCATCTTTGGCCTAAGGATCAAATCAGCTGGGCTCTTCTGCCCGTTTCCTTATGGATTCAACAAAGCAACAGCAGCAATAACCAAAAAAACAAGACTGGCAAACGATAATGTAAATGCAACCAAAGGAGAAAAAGGCAGTGATGGGGAGGCAACTGAGTGCAGTGGTGGCAAGGAGCGAGGGGTAAACAATTGTAGTGAACCTGATCATCAAGGGAACCACGGGAGGTGATGAAGGAGAAGTAGGAGCAAGAGAAATAAGCACATGAGCAGATAAGAGAGGAGGAGGAGAGAAAGCAAAAGAGAGAGTTCAATGCACATGAAACGATGCAATCTTCATATCTTACGACAAAGGGTACTTAAGAAGCTTCTTTTCCAAAGACTCGATACTTGTCCTAGCAGTTCAACACGTCGAAAATTAATGTTTTCTTGATAAGATTTCCCATATGCAACTCTTTCCTTGTGAAACAATAAGCACAAAGCATGTTTATAACATTGGGAATTAGAGCTTCCCACTAGATCATTCCCTTGCAATAGCTTGCAGTGGTATGCTAAGAAGCACAGACACGGACACGGGACAAGGACACGACACAGACATGCCGACACGATATTTTTCAAAAAATCAGGACACGGACACATTAGGGGACACGCTGAATTTTATATATATATATATATATATATATATATATATATATATATATATATATATATATATATATATATATATATATATATATATATATATATATATATATATATACAGTTCGGCTCACCTACGGGACGTCTCGGAAAAAAAATTCCGCGACATTGTGCTGACCGTCCGATTCTCTTCTATCAGACGGCTGAAAAATCAGGCGAGATCCGATCACGGGCTGTCACAGGGAAAAAATGTGTCGCTGACCGTCCGATTCTCTTCCATCGGACAGCTGATAATCCCACGCGAGATCCGGTCACGGGTGCTGTAGCGGGCGGAAAAAAAATTCTGCTGACCGTCCGATTCTCTTCCATCGGATGGCCGAAAATCCAGGCGAGATCCGATCACGGGCTGTCGCGGGAAAAAAAATGTCGATGACCGTCCGATTCTCTTCCATCGGACGGCTGAAAATCCAGACGAATCCGGTCACGGGCGCTGTTGCGGGCGGGAAAAATAATTCCGCTGACCGTCCGATTCTCTTCCATCGGACGACTGAAAAAAAAGTCCGCTGACACTGTGCTTTTGGAGGACAGCTGTGATCAACCGACGTTGATCAAACGGCTGTGATCAGTCTTCAGGCTGTCGCATTTTCTAAAGGAGGATAGCTGTGATCAGACCTCGTTGATCAAACGGCTGTGATCAGTCTAAGATTAAAGAGAGAGCTGGAGTACAGCTCGGCTCATTCATTTCTCTCTGATGAGACAAGACCGGATCACGGATCTCTTCCTCACCTCTCCCTCTCCCCTCTCTCCTCTCTCTATCACTCTCCATGATCTCCATCGGAGCCCCCAGAGGTCTGATCGAAGCCTACTAGATCTCCATCCGGAGCCAAGGTTTGATCGAATCCAAGATCTTCATCGCCCCCAGATGTGTGATTTCATCTCTCAATCAGCGCCGATGTGAGATCGAAGCCGATTCAGATCCCCGAGGTCTGGCCCCCAGAGGTCTGATCGAAGCCTACTATATCTCGATCGAAGCCAAGATCTTCATCGCCCCCAAATGTCTGATTTCATCTCTCAATCAGCGCCGAGGTGAGATCGAAGCCAAGATCTGATTCGGAGTCGAGGTCTGATTCCATCTCTCTCTATCCCTCTCGAATCCTAGATCTCCATCGGAGCCGAGGTTAATTGAAGCCAAGATCTCCATCGGAGCCGAGGTCTGATTCCATCTCTCTCTATCCATCTTGAAGCCTAGATCTCCATTGGAGGTCTGATTCCATCTCTCCCTATCCATCTTGAATATTGAGTGAATTATAAGATTTTAATAAAATTGCAACATATTTTGTTATGGGCTGTTAAGAAAAGAATGAAATATTTTAATAAAATTTGATCCGTTTGGTAGGACTTTAGCATTGAGAACAAAGTGATATGTAAGAACCATCACCAATCTTTCACATTTGGTTTACCAAATATCCTAGTAATTTATGTGCCGAATTATAGTTAAACTCTGATATAGAAGAATTTCTCTTTTATGTCATGTTTGACTTGACTGTGTGTTGATTTATTCTTCAGGTTCATAGATATGGTGCGCAAATATTATGCAGTCTTTGTAGGCTGTAGGCCTGGGATATACTCGAGTTGGGAGGCATGTCAACGAGAGGTGACTAGCTACAGCGGAGCGAGCTACCGCTCCTTTGGTTCATTAGAGGCTGAAGCACAATTTTTGAAGTTCCAACGTCGAGATTCCCCTCCTAATGCCTATCATGAAGACCCTTATGATTCTCATCCTACCCCTCATGATGCTCTTCATGTTGCCCCTCCAGATGTTCGTAATGTTATTTCCATTCGTGATTATGCGTTTTGCATTTTAGGGGCAATTTTTACTCTCGTTGGTGTTTTAATTATTTTAATACTTTTGACTTTATGAAAATATGTCCAATGGCCATGCATTGTGGATCTTTGTTAAGTTATGTTGTAACTTGGCTCATATTCTTAAATCCAACATTAAACCTTGAGTCTCATCGCAAATAACAACCTTAAAAACTCCCCTCCCCCCCCCCCCCCCCCCCCAAATCCAACCTTAAACCAGCGTAATGTCTGCTGTGCTCGTTTCTATCATTAGCTGGATGGTCAAGTAGTACAGGTACAAGACCAATTTTGTTGCTTTGAAAAACCAACATGAAACTAATCTGCACCAAACTTGCATTGGATTATCCATGCAAGCTAATATTTGTCTGCTTGATTGTCTTAAAAAATGTGAGTGGAAAAAGGTGAAACCGTGAAAGCGTTGTTTTGGTGGAAGTATGAACTTGCACAAATGGGGGAGGAAGAGGCAGAGGAAACATGATAAAACCTGGATGGTAGATATAAGGAAGGATATAAAAATATTTGCATTAGAACAAGTAGACCTCAATTAAATTGAAGGATCAAACGGTTGTGATCAGTCTGAGATTAAAGAGAGAGAGCTGGAGTACAGCTCGGCTCATTCATTTCTCTCTGATGAGACAAGACCGGATCACGGATCTCTTCCTCACCTCTCCCTCTCCCCTCTCTATCACTCTCCATGATCTCCATCGGAGCCCCAAGAGGTCTGATCGAAGCCTACTAGATCTCCATCCGGAGCCAAGGTTTGATCGAATCCAAGATCTTCATCGCCCCCAGATGTGTGATTTCATCTCTCAATCGGCGCCGAGGTGAGATCGAAGCCGATTCAGAGCCCCGAGGTCTGGCCCCCAGAGGTCTGATCGAAGCCTACTATATCTCGATCGAAGCCAAGATCTTCATCGCCCCCAGATGTCTGATTTCATCTCTCAATCAGCGCCGAGGTGAGATCGAAGCCAAGATCTGATTCGGAGCCGAGGTCTGATTCCATCTCTTCATCCCTCTCGAATCCTAGATCTCCATCGGAGCCGAGGTTAATTGAAGCCAAGATCTCCATCGGAGCCGAGGTCTGATTCCACCTCTCTTTATCCATCTTGAAGCCTAGATCTCCATCGGAGATCTAATTCCATATCTCTCTATCCATCTCGAAGCCTAATCTGAAATTAAAGAGGCTTTGCTTTCCCAACAGTTTGTAGTATTTTTATGCAGCTAAATTTTATCCCCTTTTTGTTCACTGCTATACTCCTGCTCTGAGGATGAGTTTTATGGTCATTGTTGCTAAAACTACTATTTCTGTATTGAAGTAACAATTAGCATCTGAAAATACTATCTATAGGCCTGATTTTTCATACATTTCATTTGCTAGATTGCAATTCTAGTATCTCATTTGCAAGTTTTAACCTAAAAAGGAAAAAAAAAATTGGCTTGCAGAATCAATCAAAATAATAGGCATCAGAATAATGTGCTTATATATGAGCAATACTCGTCACGACCTACTACTTTAGTGTCCGTTAGCTCATCTTTAATTGCCAGCAATACTAGTTAAGTGTCAATTAGCGCATCAGAATACTCGTCACGACCTACTACATATAAATGATTCAAAGAATCATCACTGTCAGTTAGCTCATCTTTAATTTAAAAGTATTATCAATGAGAAATATTACCTTGTTTTTTATAAAATATTATCTTGTTATGTGGTACAGTTAAAGAAATGAACATCAAAAATCAGCTTGATGAGATACTTTCTTATGAGATGCTTTTTTATGACTGCATCAACATCAAAATCCGTAGCATCTGCTTATATTCTTTTAGATATCGTAGTTATCATTGATACCGTAGTTTTTAATCTTTTAGATAGAAAAATGAATCATGTAATATTTTAATGATTGTGGACAGCTACACACTTAACTAATAAATGGTTTTTATCTTCTTTCTATGAACAAGGAATGGAAGAACAATCTTCTGCTAAGATATACAATCCACAAGTTGCAGATGATCTGAAACCGAAAATAGGGCAGGAATTCAATTCAGTAAATGATGCATTTGCCTTTTACAATGCATATGCAAAGGAGACTGGATTTAGCACGAGAATGGATTCAAGTAAATGGAAAAATAAAGAATTAACTTGGAAACAATTTGTTTGCTTCAAGGAAGGTGATACAGACAATACATATCAGAAAAGAAAGTTAAAAAAGATTGATCAAGGAGAATCTGAAAGAAACAGAGGAACGGTACATGTAGGCTGTAAAGCAAGGCTCAGTGTTGTGAAGCGAGAAACAAATTGGATTGGTAGTAAATTTATTGAAGCACATAACCATATACTTGCAACTCCAAGAAAGGTACATTTACTCAAATCACATCGAAATGTTTCAAATGCGAAAAAAGTTTTGGCAAGACAGTTTACTGAGGCAAGTGTATCAACCAGTCAACAAATCAGGATTATGGAAATTGAAGCTGGTGGAATTGAAAATATTGGGTGCATTGGGAGAGACTTAAGAAATTATGAAAGAGATTTAAGAGAAGAACTGAAGGGACACGATGTAGATATTTTATATGAGTATTTCACTTCAGAAAAAGAAAAGAACCCTTCATTTTATTTCGAATTTGACCGAGATGAAGATAATAGAATGACCCCGCTGCTTTTGGGATGATTCCACATCAAGACGAGCATACAGTTTTTTTGGTGATGTAGTCGTGTTTGATACGACATACAACACCAATAAGTACAGTATGATATTTGCTCCACTGTTGGGAGTTAACCACCATGGTCAAACAATAATGTTTGGTTGTGGTTTTTTAAATGATGAGACAACCGAGTCTTTTGTTTGGTTGTTCAAGCAATGGCTTCAATTTATGGTAAAAGGTCCACCCAATATTATTATCACTGACCAAGATCCAGCAATGGCAAAGGCAATCGTTGAAGTTCTTCCTCAGACCTTCCATCGCTATTGTATTTGGCATATCATGAATAAGTTTTCTGAGAAACTTGGACCAATCAACCATCGAGATTACTATTATTATTTTCAGTCTAGTGTGTGCAATTCTGACACTACTGAACAATTTGAAGCGAGCTGGAAGTATGCACTGCAAAGGAGTTCATTACAAGATCATGTTTGGTTATCCACAATGTATGAATTGCGTGACAAATGGGTTCCTGCCTATATTAATCATATAGTTTCTGCAGGGATGTCAAGCAGTCAGAGAGCTGAAAGCTCTCATTCGTTTTTTAAGAAGTATGTTTCTAAGAACAATTCATTAATGGATTTTGCCACACGTTTCAACATGGCAATTGGGCATCAACGACATCAAGAGTTGATTTCTGATAATATCGACATTAATGAAAAACCAAAGCTGAAATCTTTATTTCCTATGGAAAAACAGATGGTTGGTGTGTACACCAAAAAGATATTCAGAATTTTTCAAAACGAGCTGTTTGAAAGTAATGCCTATTTTTTAAAGCATGTTTGGGAAGATGAAATACAGTGTGTTTATACAGTTGAGAGGGCACAGGAACGGAATTCGAAGGTGCAAGAGCTTGTTTTTTATAAAAATTCAGATATTGCAAGATGTGGATGTCGTTTTTTTGAGTTTGAAGGAATCTCATGCCGGCACATTTTAGGATTTCTTCGATTAAAGCAAGTATTATATTTTATCAAATCAATATATCTTGCATAGATGTACTAGAAACGCGAAAGCTGGAAGAATATGGGATGGAGATGGTGTTGAACTTAATGATATTTCAAATAAGTCAGTAATGTCCAGACATGCGAAATTGTCACAGTTGTGTTCTATTGTTGTTGATGAAGCATCTCTCAGAAGAAGGAACTAAATTTTTCAGAACAACAATGCAATCTGTTCATGAAAAAAATAAAGATCTTAATATAAACAGTGGTGTTAGTGGCAGAAGAAGTATAAGTATTCCTGAGAATCGGATAATGAACGACCCACAACAGGTAAGGGCAAAGGGTTGTGGAAGTAGGTTGAAGTCATCCAAAGAAAAGGCAATGAATAAAGGAGATGGTAGGCATTGTCGTGGATGTGGACTACGTGGACAGTCACATGATAAACGGAATTGTCCTTTACTAAATAATCAGTAATAACTTCATTTCCATTATTTACTTCATTATGTACAATTTAGTTGATTCAAAATGTATAGTTATGTCACTTTTATTTTTTGTAGATTTAATATAAATGATGATAATGAATCTTTAGATGAATCGCAACAATCTGATGCCACTCCACTTACAGGTAATCTAAAGTTGTATATCTTTTTTACCCCTCAAAATAAAAAAGTTGTTTATTTTTTAATGCCCTCCAATATAATTATTATATTTTGTATATCTTTTCAGGATTGGATTTTGATGGATCTTATTAGGAGCTGAGAATATCATCTCAAGTAGTATGTGGTGAGAGTTCTCTAATGTTGTAATTAAAGTCTATTGGTTATTTGGTGTTATTTGTATTGTTCATCTTGGTTTCTTCGTTGTTTCTGAACTTTAAGTTTATTGTTTTCTAGTATGCAACTTTAAGTTGGTTGTTCTCTAAATTGTCGTTGTTACATGTATTTGATAATACAATCTTTTTTTGCAAGGGTTGCTACTCAAGATGGCAGGGGTCGCTGCTCAATGTGCTATCATTGTAATGTCTTAGTACAATCTTCAGAATGTGACGAGGCCTAACTCTGTATAGTGGGTTTGGATTTGATAAGTGGTTGTTTAGTGAGATTATTACTTTTTGCATTGTGATGTGTCATTGTGGTTGTGTAGTGAGATCCTAACTCTATATGTAATGTAATGTGATTTGTCCAATAGTTTGGTTGTGTTTGGTGGATGGATGAAATGATGATTAGTGAAATGATATTTGGTGTAGAGAGTTGATTACTGTTATTTAACCTTATTATTTGATAGAGTAGAGAGTTGATTATTGTTATTCATTTTAATTATTTATTTGATTAAATTGGGATTAAGTAGTGGTGACAGATGTGGATGGTCTTGGGTTCCCTATGCTTTTCTTCTTTCTACCATGCAAAGGAAGCTTGCATGAATGGGGGAGGGGAAGAGAACCCATAACAACAGAGGGAAAGTAATGTAGAAGAAACCAAAGGATGAGGTTGGTGGAGACCTTACCCAATGAAAAAAAATATGCACATCAGAAAAGACTGGGTTTTCAGTCATGTTTTGCTTTATGTAAGTTGGGTTTTCAAAATTTTGAACACGTGTTCTTGACTAGGGGAAGCATTTCAAACCCATTTAAACTAAATTTATCAGTCATGTTTTGCTTTATGTAATTATGTGTATATTTGTTGTGCAATTTAGTCCTATTGAAGAATTGTGTATATAACCCTTTGTTCTCTTTCTATTTTCTTGAAATATATAAATTCTTTAAATGATTTGTTATTTGTTAATGTAATGGTGATTGCCAATTATAGTGTTTTTATGAGATGCATATTTCTCTTAAATTTATTTGGATTTCCCCTTTGGTCATTACTTGGTTCCTGCACTGATATCTTTTATTTATTGGTAATTGCAAAAAACATAAATTAGGAGAAGATGAAGACGGAGTCGATGATGACGACGACGATGATGATAACAGTGGAGATCGGTGCCGAAGCAACGGTCCATCCTCTTCTTTGAAGCAGCCCAACAGAAGGAAGCGAGGCGGTGACAATGGTGTCGCTGATGACAGCGTAGAGGAGGATTCGAGGTCGTCGAAGCACCGTTGACGGTGACAATGATGGTGATGATGATGATTCATCAGGTTTGAGTTCATGTGATGATCTATGCAACATTGATGATTCATCAGGTTTGAGTTCATGTGATGATCAAATATGTTGTGCAACACTTTGCTCAGGCCGAGGTCGAAGTGGGAAGAGGGTATTTCGATGCTGATGCCTGCAACGGAGAAGATGAAGACGGAGTTGATGATGACGACGATGATGATAACAGTGGAGATCGGTGCCGAAGCAACGGTCCATCCTCTTCTTTGCAGCAGCCCAACAAGAGGAAGCGAGGCGGTGACAATGGTGTCGCTGATGACAGCGTAGAGGAGGATTCGAGGTCGCCGAAGCACCGTTGACGGTGACAATGATGGTGATGATGATGATTCATCAGGTTTGAGTTCATGTGATGATCTATGCAACCATTGATGATTCATCAGGTTTGAGTTCATGTGATGATCGAATATGTTGTGCAACACTTTGCTCAGGTCGAGGTCGAAGTGGGTATTTCGATGTTGATGCCTGCAACGGAGAAGATGAAGACGGAGTTGATGATGACGACGACGATGATGATAACAG
The DNA here is from genome assembly GCA_947650365.1 of Chamaelirium japonicum. Taxonomy (NCBI): domain Eukaryota; kingdom Viridiplantae; phylum Streptophyta; class Magnoliopsida; order Liliales; family Melanthiaceae; genus Chamaelirium; species Chamaelirium japonicum. Next base: position 17,527,006 of record OX393552.1, read on the forward strand.
TGATCGGTGCCGAAGCAACGGTCCATCCTCTTCCTTGAAGCAGCCCAACAGGAGGAAGCGAGGCGGTGACAATGGTGTCGCTGATGACAGCGTAGAGGAGGATTCGAGGTCGCCGAAGCACCGTTGACGGTGACAATGATGGTGATGATGATGATTCATCAGGTTTGAGTTCATGTGATGATCTATGCAACCATTGATGATTGCAAGCCTGTACATGAATAGTATGGTTAGTAGTAGGGAAATGAAAAGGTTGGGTTATTTTTTTCCCCCACCCCCTTCCACAGTCTGTGTGTTGTGTGTTTTGGCCTTTGTAGCTGATCTGTTTGGTTCCAGAGTTCACGGCCTTATGAAGGAATGGGTGGATGGGCAACTTACCCGTGTTTGAGGGGGGAAGATCTGTGGGCTCCTCAACACACTACATGCTTTCCTTTTTCACTGTTGTTAGTGATGGGATCTCAACTCTACAGACCTACAAAGTTCTCACTTGAGGTCTGAGCATAGATGAACTAGTCAACAAGAGAAAAGTAACAAGCACATCTAGTCCAAAAGATTTCCTACACAAACCCCATATGCAGTTTGAATGCTCTCATTGTTGGTGATTTTGGATGAAATAGTAAAAATATTTTCTTTCTTCTACGGCCTCCCTCCCTCCTGACCCTTCTGACTTGAGTCAACATCTCTCTCTCCACACGGATCCAGATCCTGTAGCGCCCATCAACTCGCATGCAGTTGCTCTGTCGTGCGCCGTTGTTGTCTCCAGCACGGATCCAGATCCTCAACGACCGAATCTGCGGCGACTTCCCCTGTGACGATCAACCTGACTAACTGCCTATGACATTATACTAGAGAGCATTGTTCGAAGCTTGGCGCCGGCAACTACAGGAGTTGCACTACAGTATTTTATATGCGTTGTCGTGGATGTGGAACATATTGAAATTTACAACACCCTCAAGGGCCTCAACCTCAAGCCGGCAGCATCTGGTTCATGTTACCGTGAGTCACCTTTAAAAATTTTTAACCCTTCAATTTAATTGAGGTCTACTTGTTCTAATGCAAATATTTTTATATCCTTCCTTATATCTACCATCCAGGTTTTATCATGTTTCCTCTGCCTCTTCCTCCCCCATTTGTGCAAGTTCATACTCCCACCAAAACAACGCTTTCACCTTTTTCCACTCACATTTTTTAGGACAATCAAGCAGACAAATATCAGCTTGCATGGATAATCCAATGCAAGTTTGGTGCAGATTAGTTTCATGTTGGTTTTTCAAAGCAACAAAATTGGTCTTGTACCTGTACTACTTGATCATCCAGCTAATGATAGAAACGAGCACAGCAGACATTACGCTGGTTTAAGGTTGGATTTGAGAGGGGGGGGGAGGGGAGTTTTTAAAGTTGTTATTTGCGATGAGACTCAAGGTTTAAGGTTGGATTTAAGAATATGAGCCAAGTTACAACAGAACTTAACAAAGATCCACAATGCATGGCCATTGGACATATTTTCATAAAGTTAAAAGTATTAAAATAATTAAAACACCAACGAGAGCAAAAATTACCCCTAAAATGCAAAACGCATAATCACAAGTGGAAATAACATTACGAACATCTGGAGGGGCAACATGAAGAGCATCATGAGGGGTAGCACGATGAGAATCATAAGGGTCTTCATGATAGGCATTAGGAGGGGAATCTCGACGTTGGAACTTCAAAAATTGTGCTTCAGCCTCCTCTAATAAATCAAAGGAGCGGTAGCTCGCTCCGCTGTAGCTAGTCACCTCTCGTTGACATGCCTCCCAACTCGAGTATATCCCAGGCCTACAGCCTACAAAGACTGCATAATATTTGCGCACCATATCTATGAACCTGAAGAATAAATCAACACACAGTCAAGTCAAACATGACATAAAAGATAAATTCTTCTATATCAGAGTTTAACTATAATTCGGCACATAAATTACTAGGATATTTGGTAAACCAAATGTGAAAGATTGGTGATGGTTCTTACATATCACTTTGTTCTCAATGCTAAAGCCCTACCAAACGAATCAAATTTTATTAAAATCTTTCATTCTTTTCTTAACAGCCCATAACAAAATCTGTTGCAATTTTATTAAAATCTTATCATTCACTCAATATTCAAGATGGATAGAGAGAGATGGAATCAGACCTCGGCTCCGATGGAGATCTTGGATTCAATTAACCTCGGCTCCGATGGAGATCTAGGATTCGAGAGGGATAGAGAGAGATGGAATCAGACCTCGGCTCCGAATCAAATCTTGGCTTCGATCTCACCTCGGTGTCGATTGAGAGATGAAATCAGACATCTGGGGGCGATGAAGATCTTGGCTTCGATCGAGATATAGTAGGCTTCGATCAGACTTCTGGGAGCCAGACCTCGGGGATCCGAATCGGCTTCGATCTCACCTCGGCGCCGATTGAGAGATGAAATCACACATCTGGGGGCGATGAAGATCTTGGATTCAATCAAACCTTGGCTCCGGATGGAGATCTAGTAGGCTTCGATCAGACCTCTGGGGGCTCCGATGGAGATCATGGAGAGTGATAGAGAGAGGGGAGAGGGAGAGGTGAGGAAGAGATCCGTGATCCGGTCCTGTCTCATCAGAGAGAAATAAATGAGCCGAGCTGTACTCCAGCTCTCTCTCTTTAATCTCAGACTGATCACAGTCGTTTGATCAACGAGGTCTGATCACAGCTGTCCTCCTTTAGAAAATGCGACAGCCCGAAGACTGATCACAGCCGTTTGATCAACGTCGGTTGATCACAGCTGTCCTCCAAAAGCACAGTGTCAGCATACTTTTTTTTCAATCGTCCGATGGAAGAGAATCGGACGGTCAGCGGAATTATTTTTCCCGCCCGCGACAGCGCCCGTGACCGGATTCGCCTGGATTTTCAGCCGTCCGATGGAAGAGAATCGGACGGTCAGCGACATTTTTTTTCCCGCGACAGCCCGTGACCGGATCTCGCCTGGATTTTCGGCCGTCCGATGGAAGAGAATCGGACGGTCAGCGGAATTTTTTTTCCCGCCCGCGACAGCACCCGTGACCGGATCTCGCGTGGGATTTTCAGCCGTTCGATGGAAGAGAATCGGACGATCAGCGACGCATTTTTTTCCCGCGACAGCCCGTGACCGGATCTCGCCTGATTTTTCAGCCGTCCAATATAAGAGAATCGGACGGTCAGCACAGTGTCGCGGAATTTTTTTTCCGGGACGTCCCGTAGGTGAGCCGAACTGTATATATATATATATATATATATATATATATATATATATATATATATATAACAAGTTTAATATTATGATTCATAATCAAACATAAAGTTAATAGTTAACTAAAAAGTCTCCAACAAACAATAATAACATCATTACATCTAACATCATCAATGATTCAAGTGTATAGTTTCAAACTTTCAAAACACAAAAAAGCAAGTAGAACACGCATACAATCATCATCAAGACCAATGCCAAGTATCACTGCATCATCACTATCAACGCCATCATCCGTAAAGACCACGACCTACATATCCGGCTCATTGATAAAAAGATTCGCAATCTTAAGAACCCTAATATCTTCAAATGAGAAAAAAGCCTCTCTGATAATGTCCGACACGTGCCGAACAACCTTTCTTCATAAAGGACACGTTTTTGGTGTGTTCGACACGTGTCGGAGAGTGTCGGTGTCCGACACGTGTCGGACACGGTTACGTAGAGGTCCCAAGAGTGTCGGTGCTTCATAGGTGGTATGCTATGGCAATAGATAATTTGATTTTGCTATAGATGCAAAGCTTAAATCTACGTGGGGTGACTGCATTTTGCAAAATGCAATTAACAGTAAGATAATGCTTGATGTGAAATTAACAAGTTTGCAAGCTAACAAGTAACAACTCCGGACCAATTTGGAAATATGAACGCATTATAGGAACATACCTCAACTATTCCCTCAATCCTCATGCAGTGCAACAAAATCAGTATGTGATTTGGCTTTTAGGATAGACTTAAGCTGGTAGACATCCTTCTTCTTTAGTACAAGAGAGAACTTTGTCCAGTCAAGAATGCCATGGAATGGTAAATTGTAGTAATTAGACTGAATTACTGCAAAATAAAAATAAATAACCTACTTCAGTTAGAAACACGCACCTAAAAGGTAGAATCAAACAGTAGTTATATATCTAACACATCTACTTTTAGAGATCTTGTATTTTGTCATATATGAGAATCCAGTACGAGCATTAGTAGAGATTACTAGTGAGGAAACATCCTAAAAGAAAATTCTCTACCTGGAATACATCCATAGTGAATGGAGTCGGCTATACGAGCACTATTAACTTGGGAGCCACCAGGACATATGCAAAACTTAGTCCTATAAAACTGTTTTTGGTAAACCAATTCTCCAGTAGCTCTGTTATTCAATTATTGCTGATGGCAAGTTTTGTGTCATTCTCCCAAACACATGCTAAAATAACTCTGATCTTAGAATTTCGATGACCAGCCCAGAAACCGAGTATTGTCCTGCAAATATTCATGGTGCTAATTTTGAAGAAATTCTATTCAAACTAAAATCAATGAAGAACCAAATGGAAAGATGAGTTATTCAACCATTCACCATATTACTAGAAGGAAAGCTACAAAACATAAAGACAATACATTGGTTTATTAAAAATGAAAAATAATAGTAACTAATAAAGAACTAACTTAGTTATACAATTACGATTCATTAGAGCAGGGCCAGTTTTTCCAGTTTCTAGCAAGCCATTAGGTAGTAAGCTCTCAACCTTGAAGGTTATGAATTTATGATACGCAACCTACCGATCAATTCACAATGCGGTACTGATAAATTGCTCAGGGACAACATTCCGACCATGTCATAGAAGTTTCTTCAAACGTTTGATGAGTCATCATGTATCCATAAGTGACATGTTAAACTGAAAGTCCTTGATCACAATCATCAATCAATTTCACAAAAAAAAAAAGTGAACAAGAAAAAGGCAACAAAACTGATTGACTCGAATGGAAACTAAGACTTCATCATAGACAAATATCTCTGCAATAACAGAAATGGACGATTCTCAACAGCATGTGAATTAGGAACATACAAGCAAAACAGGAACAAAATGTAGCTAATCCTGTTTGCCTTTGTCGGTGCAACTAATAGGAGTTGATGATTGTCGTGACAAAGAAGAAATAATGATTGGCTCGAATGGAAACTAAGCCTTCATCATAGACAAATATCTCTGCAATGACAGAAATGGACGATTCTCAACAACATGTGAATTAGGAAACATACAAGCAAAAGAGGAACAAAATGTACCTAATCATGTTTGCCTTTGTCGGTGCAACTAATAGGAGTTAATGATTGTCGGTGCAACTAATAGGACTTAATCATTAATCACCTAAAAACAATATTACAAAGATGGCTTCAAACAAGATTATCATAAGTTTATAACCAAATGCAAGAAATCATTGACACTAAAATTTAAACCTGTTCTCAATATTGTTTCCTCCAGCTGGTAGAGCAAACGGCTGCAGTACTTGAGGAAGGGCCACATCCTTGTGGGGAATATATCCAACATCATAGCTAGGAGTGCAGACAACTCGGATGGAATTTTTCACAAGAAATGGAAGTCCTTCGGATGCTCTCACACCAACATCATGACAGGTAACAAAAAAGCTAGGAAGCATGGACACTTCCCCAGGCCTCCCGTACCCGTGTCGGACACGTGTCGGACACCGACACTCGTCGGACACGCACCGGACACGCATGTGCCGTGTCCTACGTGCTTCTGGGAGCCGGACACGGTCGGACACTCCTTGGACACTCGCCGGACACTCGTCGGACACTCGTCGGACACTCGGGACACTGCGGGTTGATGGACTGTTTGATATAAGGTCGGGTTACAAGCTGTGGTGATTCAATTTTGGCTTCAACCTATTTGATCCTCTGAGATTATAACCTCGGAGAATCAGATAGGTTGAAGCCAAAACTGAATCGCAGCCATTCTTTTGCATGCCATTTGGGTCTGAGTGTGATTCACTTGTCAGGATGGTTATGATGGACGGTTATGATTCAGGTTTGACTTTAACTTATCTTATCTTCTGAGGTTTCAGATAGGTTGAAGTCAAAATTGAAACACAATTGTTATTTTTCATACCATTTAGAGATGTCTGTGATTAATCGATCGGGCTGGATGTAACTAACGATAGCAATTCAATATGTATTAAATTTTCATTTTAGTTGTTTTCTATGAGGCTTTTTCGGTTATTGAAATATATATGAATTGCAAACATATATAAAATATAAATTTAAAAATATTCATTTATTTTGCCGTGTCCCCGCCGTACCCGTGTCCTCATTTTTTAGGATTTGCCGTGTCGGCGAACCCGTGTCGTGTCGTACCCGTGTCCCCGTACCAGTGTCAGTGCTTCTTAGCAAAAAAGTGATCTGCACCCAAGGTCATATTCCAATAAGGAGATTTGTTTATCAATCCCTCAACATAATTCTGAACTATAATGGTCATGTTATCATATCATATGCCCTGCAAGATTAAATCATGCATCACATACAAAACAACAGGCTGAAGTACTTCAATTAGTATATATCTTGCATAGCAGTGATATCACCATTTGCCAGGTTTACATGGAAACAAAAATATACGCTCACATTAAATGCATACTTTGGTGTGTGCTATAAACATGTCTCCACATAAATTTTCAAACAATGGATATAGGTGTCATGTCCATAGTTACCAAGTCAGAAGTCGGGAAAAAATCGGCCAGGGCCCAGGGGAGAAGTCGGGAAAGAGTCGGGAAACAAATAGTAGAATTTTAGAACGTACTTATATATAGATGTTCCAACATGTTTTTTGAGCAGTACATGACGGGATTAATACACAATTAATCAGAATTAAAATGAGTAAATCAGGATTAAAACATGAAAATCGTGACTTTTTTATAAAATCGTGACCTTTTCAAAAAATCGGGAAAGAGTCACGTAGTGAACGTTTACGGAATAAGTCGTGTTTTAATCGCGACTTACTAAAAAAAAACAGAGTTTTTGGTAACAGATGTTATGACCCTTATGTACGTCGATTGCGTGTTTCACGACATGTAATGCTCTCCCCGCTCCTTCCACTTCGCCCCCTCCTTCAGCTGAGGATATTGTCATTCTCCATTTCCCTAACTCTACCCTCTCCCGGGTTTCCCTTCTCCCTTTCACCTGCTCAGACTCCAAGTCTCCTCCAAGCCTACATCCTTCTCCCATTATTCGGGTTTACTAGTGCCGCCCATCTCCGAACTCCAGTGCGATCAGGCCCCCCAGTTGTTGAAGCATCTGCCATTTTCCCCGACCGCTTGAATGTTTATCATCGACTGTCACCTGATCTTGAGTGGCATTATCCATTTCAGGATCGGGATCGTCTCCCCCCTGTGCAGCTCAGTCTCATGGCCCCAGACTTTTTCAAGATCAGAAAAAAAAAAAAATTAGGATCTAGCTGAGTAAATCGAGGTGAGTAAAGACTTGGGTATTGACAAATTTAGGATCTAGCCACACTAATCCAACTCCAAAATGAGAAGCTTGATAAATTTCGAGATCAGAAGAAAAAAAAAGCAACCTTTTCTCTCATTTTGTGGCAGGAGATCGGGATGAAGAAGAGATCAGCGCGACCAGGATCATCCGTGCGAAACCTGCTCTCCCGGATGTTCTGGAAGAAATACCCCTCACTCGCGTACTTCCCCGTCAGCTTCCTCGGCGTCTGGTAGTCCCCGGATCACCGTCCGGGTAAATGAAGACCTTGAAATTCCTCTCCATCTCCGCATAATCCAACCGGAAGACCTCGGGGGAGTGGTAGATCGAAGAACACGAGAGCGGAGCAGAGCCCACCCCGCCGGACTCTTGCCCATCCGCCGCCTTTGAGAAGACACAAGAACCTCCACCGTAAGGAACAAAGGAATCTACGGGATTAGCAAAGGAGGGAGGAAAACGAGTTGTTTCAGGATTAATACCATGCGAGGAGGGTTTGGAGGGGAGGAGGAGAGGTGGGAGGTGAATTGGGGAGGCGAGCGGAGGGATCTGAGGGAGAGGAAGGTGAAGCAGATTTAGGGTTAGGACCACGACAGTGAGGAGAGAGCTCTGCAGAGAGCAGACGGGGAAGGCTGGCGGTTTTCCGGCCATTTCGGCCGGAGACGATCGCCGTCGAGAGGGATCGTTCCGAAGGGCGTCAAGCTGAAGGTACTGTGGAGCCGATGGTATGTAGGGGTGGCAGTTCTTGACCCGACCCGAACCCGACCCGAAGTTAGCGGGTTTGGGTTTGGCCTAAACGGGTTCGGGTCATAAACGGGTCGACCCGATTGACCCGTTTATTTAATGGGTCGGGTTCGGGTTTGTACTTGTAACCCGATTGACCCGACTTGACCCGTTTAACAAATGGGTCGTGTCAACCCGACCCGACCCGACCCGAGCCAACCCGATAAAATCCGGCCCAATCCGACCCAACCCGATCAAACCCGGCCCAATCCGACTTGTCTTGACCCAACCCGACAGGTTTACATGGGTTATGTTGACCTAACCCGAGCCAACCCGACCCGACACGACCCGACCCGTTTAGTAAACGGGTTAAACGGGTCGGGTCGGGTCAACCCGTTTATTAGGCGGGTCGGGTTTGGGTTTAAGTTTTTGACCCGTTTATTAAACGGGTCGGGTTCGGGTTGGGTGTTTTGCCCTTATACATATGTCTCAACCCGACCCGAACCCGACCCGACCCGACCCATTGCCACCCCTAATGGTATGTCCATTCGCACCCATGGAATTGGTGATGGAACCCGAATCTCTGTCACTCCAGTTACTTGCATATTTTGCGTTTATTAGGGTTATGGGCTACATCCTGTTGATAGTATTTTTTATTAAATCGTATATCAACTTCTATGTATTGTTTAGTCTTTTACAATCAAATTACAATCCCACAAAATCTGATTTTGCTTGTCTTCCAAAAATAAAATCAGCAAAAAGAAAAAAATTCAGTAAGAGAAAGAGAGGTGGGAACATGATCTTTTACCCAAGCATCATACATGGATCTGCATGGCATAAGAAGGATACATTTCACTCATAAGGTTTAGCAGTGCAAAGCGAAATACTAAAAAAATAGAAATAAAATCAATGCTGCAATTACTCTATTTCACCCATTTCTTATTCACATATTTTGTCAAACACTCCCCTACCTACCCATTCGCATTATGCCCACATGCATGTTCATTCAGGAATTGCTTTCATTTACTCAGTCACCATACATTACACTTACACACCCATGATATATTTCACATGGTAAACCATGCGTACACCATACATGACACTTTATTCATCTTCTTCACAAAGCCTCCCCAAAACAGCTCGACATAGCCCCTTTCAATTTTATATTTGTTTTTATCAGTATTTGGGAATTATTGGCTCTGGGTTTTTATTTTTGTCTTGTTTATATGAGAACCCACAATATTGCCATTACCCTCACCCTCTCATATTACGTTTTTTTTTTTTTTTTGAAAACCCCTCGGGATCATTTGAGGGACGATTAAGGCATCACCCAACCGGTTAATAATTTGATTACCAACATCACCTATTGCTGTTGGTAGTAGCAAAAAAACTGATTACCAGCATGAATGGAAAGGCTATCATGTGACACCGAAAGCTTATAAAATTAGCCAAAAAAAAAAGATTACTAATATGAATCTCACATATTGCTAATTTTACCAACTAAATCTTGTGTTTATTTAATCAAAGCACTATGTAGTTACTACATATGAACCACCCATGGTAGGCCAAGTATGAGATTCCAAACAACTACTCAAGATCAATTTAGCTTGGTAACTATACATTTAATTGACATAATATGGTCGGGGATTTAATCCCTAGACTTAGTACAATCAAGACTGAATTGAGAATAATCTAATAATGAATAATCTGCCAGCACTGAACTACATATGAGGTTCTAAATTAGGACATAATCCATGTATATGTCTTTTATGGCATGCATGCCATGCAATACTAATATTCACTATATGTCCTTGTGAGACTTTGGGAAGGTGAAGGCGATGTCTAACCCATATATGGCCTTAAAATTATTTATGAATTAAGAGTTTAGTTAGCTAAAAAAAATTATCATAATACTCCTAAAAAAAAGGTAACTATATAATCCATAATAATACACATTTTATCATAGTAAAATAGTCATAAATAATTGAATGTTTGATTGAAATTCTTGATCTAAATTTGATGTTTTCTCTTGAAGAGGAATATCTACACTCTCAGAAGTGATCATAATACTCCTAATAAACCACTTTCATAATTGATACATACAACCACAAAGTTATGCATACGAAAGCATATTGGATCGTTATAGGTTATAAAGACCTCTCAGGTTAAATGTCATGCAATTATCACACATGAAACACACCCCTTGAACTCAAAACGGTTCAAATTTTGGCAAATCAGAACCGAAACACATCCCCAACCCGAATTATGCTATGGGACAAATCATGTTCTAAGAAATGGAATGTATTAAATCCTAAACACATCCCCAATCAGAAGTTTGACACCCCTTGATGGGTTCTCAAAAAAGAGGAAAAAAAGACAAATTAAGCTTGAATAGATCGATCAGATCTTGATTAGACCCGAATCAAATTATAATTAGACCCATATTAGCCGAATTAGGAGAATCAACCTCTCTATCTCTCTATAAAAAGATAGAGTAAGCAGGGAATGTTTAATTGTTCCATATATGTTTACATTGGAGAAACAGGTATATGCTAAACGTAAGAAAAACTTGGCCCATTAAAATAGAGGGAGGCTTACCAGCACGGGATGGGCGACAACAATCTCCACAATGCCGGGTTGCGCCGGACCGGAATCTGTGGACTGAAAAAAAAAAAAAAAAAAAGAGAGAGATAAAGAGTAAGTTTGGCTATCTAATTAAGAAATTTCATCACTCAACAATGATCTAACATTTTGATTCATTAAAAGAAAAATCATTATCAGACTTGCAAATGGTACCGGGATAGCATGCCCAAGGATCGAGGTGTCAATGATCTCGATGGTAGGCTAAAAAAAAGGATCAGAGATGATAGTAAGAACATAGACATACTCTTAGACATACTGCGGTGGTGGGGGTATTAGTCAGTGCTTGGTGCGAATGGCAATGCACTGAGCACTGACTGATACCCCAAACTCCATCACTTAACAATGATCTCAACATTAAAAGAAAACCATTAAGCGAGAAATAGTCTTACCGGACTTGCAGTCGTTGCCGGGATAGCATGCCCAATGGTCAGGGTGTCGACGATCTCGATAGCAAGCTAAAAAAATAACAGGGATAATATCAAAGGGGGCAATGATAGTAAGAACAAAGGCATACCAGAATAGGGATAACATCAAAGTGGTGGGGGCATTGGTTAGGTCTTGGTGTGAATGGAATGCACTGAGCGCTGACTGATACCCCAAACAAAAAATAACGAAGTATCAACACAGAAAAAAGGAAGAATGAGAAAGACTTACCAGCACAGCAAGGGCAATGATGGTCTTGGCATTAGGTAGCGCCGGAGCAGTAAGTGGGGAGGGAGAACCAGGCTGAAAAATGAAACATCAGAAAACAACAGCCAGCAGTAAGAACAGGGAAAAGAAACAAAAAACTGGGAACAAAAAGTAAAAAAAGAAGGCCCATTCAAGAGAGAGAGAGAGAGAGAGAGAGAGAGAGAGAGAAGTAAAAAACTGGGCCTTCAAATGTGAGGGGAATTAGCCAAAAAACTGAATGTCTATAACATTTACTCCCATTTTAAGTTCATATTTTCAGTAAGTCTACCAATGTGATTATTGTATAAAACGCAATTCTATGTCCATAGTTTTGATTGCAAATGATCTGATTTTAACCGTTTTGGATGATGTGTTTTTTAAAAATACTATAAATATCCATGGTATCCTCTCACATTAAATAATAGTAGATGATATATGGACATCTTTTTTTTTTTACGGGAATAGTGGCACGGGTTGCTGCAGTGATTTCACTGTAGCAACCCATAATTTCATCATGGATGCTAAAAAGATATTTCTACAATAAAATCATTGTAGCAAAGTACTCAATTTTATGCAAATATTACTCAGTTAAATTGAGTATTATTTTGTATATTTGAATACCATGCACTAGTTGCAACAGCGATTTCATTATAGCTACTATAGTGAAATTCATTGTGCCGGGTAAAAAGGCTTTTTACAGTGAATCATTGTAGCAAAGTACTCAATTTTATTCAAATAATTCTCAGTTGAATTGAGTATTATTACAACTAAAACTTAGTATTATTGCTATAGTGCTTTCACTGTAGCAAAGTGTTTTTAACAGTCATGACCGTGGGCATCGAAATTAGCACACGGGTTAAACCCAGCCCATGCACAACGATCCGTATGCAAACTTGGCCCACACACAATGCCCCACATGCAAAACTTGGCCAGCATACAACGGCTCGCATAAAAACTTGGCCCACATACAATGGCCCGCATGCGAAACTTAACCCACACACAATGGCCCGCACATAAGACTCAGTTTGCACACACCGGATCACGAAGAAAAGACCCAGATCCGACTCAAGCACACCCATGCAAAACGGGGCCCACCTGACATTGGGGCCACCAGTCCCCTTTTCAAGAAATTGAGGCCGCTGGCCGCCTTTTTGAAAACCGAACCCCCCCCTCTCTCTCTCTCTCTCTCATGGGGAGGTGTAGCCGGTCCTAAGGGGAAGAAGAAAAAAATATGAAAAGAAAAGGAAAAGGAAAGGCAAGAAAAAAAAAACCGCTTCATGCGGGGGGAGGTAGCTCGAAGGGAGGGAGAGAGGGGGGGGGGGGAGGCAGAAGTGGGGAAAGAAGAAGAGAAGTAGAAAGGGAAAAAAAAAAGAAACAAAAATCAGGAACAACAAAAGAAAAAAATAACATAACGAAATAAAAAATGAAAAACAATGAATCAAATAAAAGGTAAAGAGATAGGAGAGAGAGAGAGAGAGGCAGGGGAAAAAAAAAGGAAAAACTAAAAAGAAAAGAAAGGAAAAAAACTCAGAGGTAAAGAGAGAGAGAGGGAGGGGGAAAGGGAAGAACCTAGATGTTGGGGTTCTCACTGTCGATATGCTCATTGTTTGATCCGACAATGCCATCCTTCCTTACCTCCTCCTCCTCCTCCTTCCTTTCCTTCTCTCTGTCTTTCTCTCTTCGTGGCTGTGGAAGTGGAGGGGAGACCTGTAACATTCACCCCAAACATACAAGATTTTGTCCGCTTTGTCCGTGCCCGCACGAGTACAACTCTCACCCGAGCACGCTTAACTACGGAGTTTTTACGAATTCCGTAGCGGCGCACGGTTTTAAAACGCGTCTTCTATGTTTGGGAGGGGAAATTATATAAGTAGCTCAGGATCTCCTTCTCTCCAGGCGATGTGGGGCTAACTCATGGCCTTGTATACCTCACCTCACCTCATCCATCTTGGCATCCCAGCCTCAGGAGTCTTGGCTCTTAACTATTAGCCTATTGGATCTTGGTCGTCACAAGACCGGTGGTGGAGGGCTGGAGCGCTGGACGGAGGGCATAATAAGGACTAGGGAGGGGTAGGAGGAGGGCTGGATTTCAAGTGAGGTGGGTGGCTGCTAGCATGGGTTCCCTCCCGCGAGAGAGATATTTCCTGATGGGGGCGTGGAAAGAGAAAGGGGCGAGGGTAGGGAGATAGAGGAGATTGTGAAGGGAAATTTGTTGAAGGCGGTGAAGAGCGGGCAGCAAGGTTTTGACTTTTGAGATAGGGGGGAGGGAGTTTTTGTTTTTTTAACAGCAGGGGATGACTGTGATTGATAGAGCTGGCTGTAATGGATGGCTGTGATTGGGGTTAAAGGGTGTTGCGGGTTGTGGTCTAGGGTCCGACGATGAAGGCCTGGGTTCTCTCTCTTTGTTGGGTTTGATTGTTTGGAGGCGAGGGTTCCAAGAGTGGGAGCAACAGATGGTTGTGATTGTGTGATGGCTGTGATTTGTGGGCTGGACGGTTTAGATTTATATGGGTTTTTACAAGAAAACCCTATAGTTTAAATATATTTTCTTTAATCCTTAGGTGGACTGCAACACTTAAAATAAATCACATCCCTTCTTCTTTATCCCCTATAAATCTCAGCCTTTCTTTGTAAACCATTGTCCCTTATTTTATACACACACACACACACACATAGAGCACGCAAGAGAGAGAGAGAGAGAGAGAGAGAGAGAGAGAGAGAGAGAGAGGAAACGACAAATGAGTTGCCAACCTATTTCGGTGAAATTGGCAGTCACCCATTTGAAGGCCTTAGAAGTTTTAGATTGTGCTGCTTTTTTGTGAGCATAAGCACCTTATCTTAGATAGAACACCCACAAAAAATCAGCACATTCTAAAACTCCTAGGGGAATCAAATATTAGACGATTTATCGAACGTCCGTTGTAACCATTAATATGAAATATTACATTTGATGCCCCTAAAAGTTTTAGAATGTGCTGAATTTTTGTGGGTGTGCTATCTAAGGTAAAATGCTTATGCCCACAAAAAATTAGCACATTCTAAGACTCCTAGGGCTGTCAATTGGGCAACTGGCCAGTTCGCCGAAATAGGCCACCAGCCTATACCCCGTATCCTCTCTATCTATCTCTCTCTCTCATATATATATATATATATATATATATATATATATATATATATATATATATATATATATATATATATATATATATATATATATATATATATATATATATATATATATATATGAGGAATGGGATGTTGCCTATCAAAGCAGCGTTATTTGCTGCTTTGATACATTGTTTGACCATCCTAGAAGTTTTGGAATTTGATGAAATTTGGTGAGGGTGTTGTCTAGGGTAAGATGATCATCCTCACAAATTTTCATCAAATTCCAAAACTTCTAGGAGGGTCAATGGTCGAAGCAAAATCTGCAGATTTTAACGGTGACTGCAGATTTTGCAGATTTTGCTTCGACCATTTGACCCTCTTAGAAGTTTTGGAATTTGATGAAAATTTGTGAGGATGATCATCTTACCCTAGACAACACCCTCACCAAATTTCATCAAATTCCAAAACTTCTAGGATGGTCAAACAATGTATCAAAGTAGCAAAAAACGCTGCTTTGATAGACAACATCCCATTCCTCTCTCTCTCTCTCTCTCTCTCTCTCTCTCTCTCTCTCTCTCTCTATATATATATATATATATATATATATATATATATATATATATAATATGGCCGGGTTTTTGTGGGGGATACAAAGAACGATCATGATTTGTCTTTGGGAGGGGAATAAAAAAGAGGGGATGTGATTTAAAGAAGGGTTAGGGTGAGTATCATTCGCTTCGGGTGGAGAATGTCTAAGATTAAATTGAGTTGAGATGGAGGGATGAGATTGAGCAGTGAGGAAAGACAAATGATAGAAGGACCAAATTGTATTAAAAAAAATTATAATACATAGGAGGTTTTTGGGGTAAAAAAATGAGGACATATTGGGTAATAGTGTGATTCCTTACACGTTTTCCTCATGGCTTAATTTCCTGCGACCCAATCAGCACATGCCATGTGGACCTCTCTCTCTCTCTCTCTCTCTCTCTCTCTCTCTCTCTCTCTCTCTCTCTCTCTCTCTCTCTCTCTCTCTCTCTCTCTCTCTCTCTCTCTCTCTCTCTCTCTCTCTTTTCCTCCCTCCCCCTCCCCGTCCTGAGCAGCATATCTGTTGCACTTGCTTACAGCCCAATCAAAACGATTTCCAAAAATTTATCACATCTCAAATCAATTGGCTACCAAAAATGCTCGCTTCGCAAAGCCATATGTTGCACACTCCAGCTGCCATTGCCAATTTGATTGGGCTCGATCACAGCCATCCATTGCACACAAGCTGACCAAAGGGACTTCATAAAAGTATTGCGGTGGAAATTCGTACCTGTCAAGCATGATTGGGAGAGAGAGTGAGTACCTATCAAGCATGAATGAATATCTATATATTTTGGACCGGTTTCGATTAATGTCGATGGGAATTTTGTTTTTAAAAAGAAAATATTGCTATGGAAATTTGTCACATTTTGGTCAAATTTTGATCAAATACATATCTAATACCAATAAAAATATTGTACATTATGAAGAAAAAAAAACCCAGAATTTAGAAAAAATGAAATTCGATTGATTATGTTCTAGGTTTTTACACAATTCGAAAAAAAACGGAATTATACGGCAATGGCGATAATGACCACATTGTTATCCGCAGCCATTTTCGACGGGGACAGTCGTCACCGAATGTGTCTGCCTCTGTTGAAAATGGTCATCGCGGACGAATGTGGGCACCGTCGAGGCTTCCATTCATCTGTTGCGCCCATTTTCGACGAGGAAAATCACCGCGTAATATGGCCGCCCCTCTGAAAATGCGCACCATGACCGAATGTGGACGTCTCCAACAAAAAATTTTGATGCCTCCTAAAAATTTCCCATACTTGTCGGCACTGTCACAGTTGCCTAAGGCGGCTGAGTATGTTTTGCCATTAAAGACGGCCACTACAGCGCCAAATTGCCACTAGAACTCAAACACAAGAAGGTTCAGCGGTCGATGGTATACGTGCTACCTTAAAAAATGGGGGTTATGACCGTATGTCGGCATCGTTGAATGAATTTTGACATCCTTGCTGAATGTAGGCGTCGTTGAATGAATTTTGATGCTCTCACCAAATGAGGACATCTCCACTGAAAGTTTTGGCCGCCGAAGATGGCTGTCCGAGTGCCGACAGGCACGAGCACTACTCAAAATCCATATGTTGTCCCTTTTACATGCAGTTGGAGTTGTGTGCGACTCATCTTCATGGGCTGGGTGCAAAGGTCGATCGTGATCATGCATGACATCCGGATGGCCTGATCCATGTTGATCCGTCACATCAAATTTGAATTATTTTTCTACATATTGACATGGGCGTCTTCACCAAAAGATGATTCCGTCGGATTATTGCGCCTGATGTGGGTGCCCATGCCGAATGTGGATGTTATCGTCGAATGTTCGTGCCGACAGACACGAACATAACTAGTCTATATAGCATGGCATGAGGGTATTTTTATGACTAGAACAATCTCGTTGAGATAAGCTGACTAGACAAAAACCTGGGAATAGGTCTAACCCTTGGTTTAAAAATCAACACCCATCTCAAGCATTCGGGGTTAAACGCTTTGCGCAGAAGACAGAAGTCGGGTAGAAATCGCGTGGAATAATCCGCGTGTGATATTCCGGGTGCAAGACATGGACGGACCTCACGCTACCAAATCGCGATCAAGCGGACGGGACGCCATCAGTGACGCAGCCCCTCCCCGATTCTCTCACTCACCGTATTCTCTCTCTCTCTCTCTCTCTCTCTCCTCTCTCTCTCCTGTCAGACCGCACGAGATCTCTCCTTCTGTCTCCGATTCTCTCTCTCTCTCTCTCTCTCTCGCAAGAAGCTAGCGCAGCCTCGACCACTCCTCTCTCTACTCCTCTGCGTGCTTCGGGCCGCCCTAATCGAATTGACGGCGAGATCTTGAAGTCATAAACACAAATTTGTGTGGATCAGGTAACACATCATCTTCTATTTCCTGTTTGAAAGATCTCGAAGCCAACGCATCCTCTTTTACCTGTTTTCGATTTGTCTTTAATTTTGCCAAATCTCGAAGCAACCCAACCCATCTTCACAATTCCTGTTATTTGGATTTGTTTTTTTTTTTTTAGAGATCTCGAAACCAACCTAAATCTGGTTTCCAACCCATGCTAGATCTTGAAGCCACCCATCTTCTTCCTTTTTTCCAATTTTTTTCTTTTTCTTTTTTAGCCCTAGATCCGGATCCTATCCCGTGTATTATACTTTTCTTTTTGTTCTGAAATTCCACAACCAACACAAATTCATCTTCTTCCTTTTCCTCTCTCTGTTTTTACTTTGGTTGAAAATCTTTGTTTTTCTACGCAATACAACAAGACCATTGATTTTCATATTTTTTTTTGAACAAATTCTGGCAGTTTAGAATCAATCATTGGTGATTTTTCTTATTGGGGTTGGATTGATGGTATTCTGCTATATATAAATGGTTTGTTGCTCTCTTTTTCCCCACCGAGGGGGACCCTATCCAGCACAACCGCATGACGAACCGCCATTCCCTTAAAACCCTTATTCTTTCAAGTTATATATATATATATATATATATATATATATATATATATATATATATATATATATATATATATATATATATATATATATATATATATATAGGGTTGGGATCCGTTAACCCGTCATTTGATGGGCTAAAGGTTTTAGAATTTGTTCATTTTTTGTCAGGATGATCACTTGATCATCCTCACAAAAAATCAGCAAATTCCGAAACCACTAAGGGCATCAAATGTTAGAATACACTTGGTGTGATCCTGCTAGTGCGATCTTTGAAATGTTAGAATACACTTGGTGTGATCCTGCTGATGTGATCCCGTTGGTTTACCACGTTCAATACATTTGTTACACTTTCTATTCAAATGTTTTAGTTCATCGATTTCACAAATTTCTCTACACAGTTTGCTTGGGTAACTCGCGCGCCTCGCTCGGGCGAATTCACATTGAAATCATTGAACTGAAACATTTCAATGTAAAGAGGTGTAACATATGTATTGTACATGGTAAACCAACGAGATCGCACTAAGTGGATTACACTTGAGGGATATATATATATATATATATATATATATATATATATATATATATATATATATATATATATATGTATATATATAATAAGCTACAGTTTTGTGGGGGGGGGTACAAACAACGGCTGCGATGAAAAGTCTAAACTATTTTGAACCACTGGATTGTTAAACCACCACATATGTATCCCGCGCACTTCTATTTTTCTATTCTCGTGCCTCAAATAAGGTGAGCTGCCATTAATGGGGGGCAATTGTTGGTCTGGATTTCCTTATTTAATATGGAAAAAAATTAATTATGTGATCTCATAAACATGGAAAAATTTTCTGCACATCCATGTGTTGGGTCCTTTTACCCCATGTCTTTTAAATCAAAATGGGTTTACCACATGATGTCTGTTTCACTCTGCCCTAATTAGTGAATCGCACTCAGCTCAGAGAGGCTTGCGGAGGGACGGTGTGATTGGATGCCATGTCACTCTGTTAACCTCATAACCCACTCCCTTCCCCTACTTCTGTCCAAAGAGAGAGAGAAGAGAGAGAGAAGAGAGAGAGAGAGAGCAGGTACCTGTGAATCGCACACGGCCTCAACCGACAAGATCCCTCCCCCTTCCGCTTCGGTAGGCACCCCACCCCACCTCTCTCTCTCTCTCTCTCTCGATTTTTCTCTTAGATCCAGCCTCTCGGATCCAGCATCAAAACCCCTGAAGTTTAGGTCAAAAACACTTAATCTCGTATAGTTAGAAAAATACATTTTGCACCCATCAACTCAGTTTTGATCAGATAAAAATTACCAAATGAGGAAATTAAGTAGTTGACAAAAGGGGGTATTGTGCTAATATTTCAAACTTTAGGAAACGATTTCTAACAAAATAAACTATAGGGGGGTTAAGTGTTTCTGAGCTAAACTTCAGGGGGGCAAAGTGTAATTTACCATTATAATTAAGAAGCTTTCACCCTAACAACACCAAATTATACAAATCCCATAATTGTAGTCTTGGAGGCCATGAGGGGTCTTCTCCTAGATCTCTGACGGCTGGAATCCGTCAAAGTTCAGCCGCCAAGAAGGCTGCTGCAAGAAGAGCTCCGATCCTGCAAGATCCACGTGGAAGCCTCCCGGTTCCAGCATTCCCTCCGACCACAACCCCCCCCCCCCCCCACACACACACACACAGAGAGAGAGAGAGAGAGAGAGAGAGAGAGAGAGAGAGAGAGGTGGTTCAGTGTCATCAAATGGTCTCTGATTCTTCCTACCTAAAACAAATGGTTTTTGATTTTTTCTATGATCGACAAGTGGCATCAAGCCACGTGTCCCGCCAATAGATGGGTTCATCCAACATCCGTCCAATAACTTATCGAACAATGAGTAATCCTATTCCAAGAAACTGATTGACAAAAACCGTGGGACAATCCACTCCAATATCACTGTAGCGGACCTCTGGACTCAGTGCATGGGACTGGTGTCCGCCACAGTGATAAAAGAGTGGATTATCGTTTGATTTTTGTCGATTAGTTTGTTCAAATAGCATTACTCTCGATCAATACTTGCTCCAACAGGTGTTGCAGCAAAGGGTTCTAACAACTATTGTTCTCATCGTCCACCTAAAATCTCAAAAAATTTGGAAACTCAAATTTACCCCCTTACTCGAACCATGGTTGTGATTCTAGATCCTACGACGACAAGCCCTATACCGTCAAATTCCACAATAATTAACGCTGGGAAACGATCCAAACCACCGGAAGTTGGTGGGAACACCACTGAGGTGACCAAAGACTTCAACGGATCTTCTCTGCAAGATGAGCAGATTGAAGTCCTTGGTAGGGTAAGTTCACCTGACCAGTTTTTCGAACCCTTTTAGAAAATAAGGAAAGTCCAAACAGATACCAGCTTTAATAAAATAAGCTGGACTGTTGGGGGCATTAAATATTAGGAATTCCATGAATTCACTTGGGATATAGATAAACTACGAGTTTGCCGCTGAGGTTTATCAGATTGGTCAAGTAATTTTGGACAATGGCTTATCTAGGGCTGGCAATTTCGGACCCGACACAACAGACCCGACACAAAATTAGCGGGTCTGGGTCAGGGCTAAACGGGTTCGGGTCGTAAACGGGTCGACACGATAGACCCGTTTAATAAACGGGTTGGGTCCGGGTTTAGGGTCTGGACACAGTAGACCCGGGAAGACCCGTTTAGTATTCAACGGGTCGTGTCGGGTCGGGTCGGGTCGGGTCTACTTGCAATCCGATACTGTAATATATAATACCAGCGGGTCATTCGGGTCAGGTCGGGTCGAGTTGGATTGGGTCGGATCGTGTCAACTGAATAGACCCGAGTGGTAAACGGGTCTACCCGTTTATTAGCCGGTCGGGTACGGGTTTAGGATCTAGACACGATTAGTTAAACGGGTCGGGTTCGGGCCTAGGGCTTTTGGACACAACACGAAACTAGACACGACACGAACCCGACCCGACACGACCCATTGCCACCCCTAGGCTTATCGCTCAGGTTGCCATGTGAGATGGGATTCGGGTTTTTTTTTTGCATAGAAAATATTAAATAAATAATATCTAAGTGCTATGTATGAGCCGATGATGATTATTAGCTCACTTTATATATTAACCTAGACAAAGCGGTAAAATTTATATATTTGATTCATCGCCCAGCCTTTAGGGTCCGTTCTTTGGGTGGAATGGAGCGTGGAAATGTATCTAGCTAAAAATGGTTGCCACAACAGAATGTGCGTGTCTCCAACCAAATTTGGGCACCTTCATCAAATGTAGGCGCCCCCGTCAAACTTGGGCACCCTTGCCTATTGTGGGTGTCTTCAACGAATATAGGCGCCCCCGTTGAATGTGGACGCCTTCACAAAATATGGGCTTCCATGTTGAATGTGAATGCCTTCACGAGAATTTAGGCGCACTCGCAGACTATACGTGCCGACATGATCATCTTCATATATCTTTTATATTGCCGTCCTAGAAATATTATCACCTCCCTCGAAATTATTATATCCTTCTGAATTATTATTGCCACTCTCAAAATATTCTCCTCCCTCGAAATTTTGTCACGCCCTCACTGAATGTCGTGCCGACAGGCATGGGCATTACTAGTATATATATATGGGGGCCCAGGAAGCTAAACTCGAGTTCACCATTCAAATGGTGAACTTGAATGGAGAAGTTGCCACATGTCCTGATAAAGTGTACAACCCTCTTTTACTTTTTGCTTTATGTCTTTTTAGTGTTCAATCCTCTTAAATGCATATCCCCTCTTACTTGTTTTATATCTTTTCAATAGACACATGGCGCAATATAAACCATGTTTCACCATTCATTTGTGAACTCAAGTTCACCAAACCCTTTCCCATATATATATAGAGGAATGTTACTGTGAGTTATGAGCTACGGAAGGAGAAAATGAGTTACGGTCATTTTGACCACCCTAGAAGTTTTGGAATTTTGTAAAAATTGGTAGGTGTGTTGTCTAGGGTAACATGATCATCCTCACCAATTTTCAAGAAATTCTAAAACTTCTAGGGTCATCAAATGGTAGAAGTTTTATCTGCCGTCCGCAGTAACTGTTAATTTTGCTTCTACCACTTGATGACCCTAGAAGTTTTGGAATTCTTTGAAAATTGGTGAGGATAATCATGTTACCCTAGACAACACACCCACCGATTTTTACGAAATTCCAAAACTTCTAGGGTGGTCAAAATGACCGTAGCTCATTTTCTCCTTCCGTAGCTCATAGCTCACTGTAATATTCATAACAGATTTATATATAATCATTAACCAAGCAATTTGTGTGGGCCTTCCCAAAGGGAGTTCTTTTTCTCCTCCAAATATTTGTTCTAAAACAACAATAATGGTGACTATTTAAGGCTTTCATAGATACGTGAATTTATGGAAGTTTTGTGTAGTAAAATAGAGATGACCAAAATATTTTGATCAAATGCATCTGCAAGTTTTGCAAGATCTAGGCTTTATATCAATTGTTCACTATAATGCCTTTTCATGTATATCTGCCTTTGATACTCAGATACTTCTGCAAGCTTGTTTTTTGCTAGGGTTTTATGATGTATCTTTGATAAGATACTTCTACAAGCTTGTTTTATCTCTAATTTTAGTTACAATTGGGTCGGGGTAATGAATACTACACTTTACAGTAGGGTTCATGAACGGTGCTTTTAAAAACAGCACAGGTATTATCCTATTATTAGGCCATCCTTGGTATCTAATTATTGAATTTAGCCACTAATGAATGAAAAACTTACATTTCTAAATCGACGTACGTACCACAATTACTGTCAACTTTTTCTTAACCCATGTTCTCATATAAACATTGTGTGTGATACCTGCATCTATATCAATGTCCCATAATGAATGCATCCAGACATATCCTCGAATACTGTATCAGACATCTATAGTTTTGTGGATATTGTGAACTGGAGCATCTATTTGATGGAAGCTCTCTTAGAAACTTAGATCTAAGAAATCTTTATTAAACACTGTGGGATCAAGAGTAGATAGATTTCCAAGGTATTCATGGGCCTTTGGTTTTTGTGAATCTGAGACACTTACCTGACATTTAAGAAATGCATGCTTGTAATAGACCATGTACTATCCAATAGTTTTTATATCTTCTGCACTGAAACTGGATTTTTAATTGATGTTTTTCTATTTTTTAGGAACCGAGTATGTTTGGCAGACTCCTACGGCCATTTTTTTTTTTTTTAATTGAGGGTGTTTGGCAGACTCCTACCAGTTCATACAATTCAAATATATTATTGTACCGACAAAAAAACTGGCCAAGAGAATATCTACAAAACCATGAACATACACCAGTCTATCTATTCTCTTGGTCAATAAACTCATTGATAAAAAACTTATTCGCTATCACGTTCAGAAACAAAATAAAAACAGATATTTAAGACAATTTTGGTAACCAGGAATGCAATGACACCATTTCTTAGATGGCGTCCTTGTAGTAGTCATATAGGGTTGCCCTCCTATATGTTTCTATTCATCACAAGGAAGTCTTCAACCTCTGAGTTCTTCTTGAAAGTAAAACCTAGAGTACCCATTGAGACAACAGTCCTATCATGGGTTCAATGTTGCCACTCTTCCAAGTGTAAATCTTCATCTAATTTGTTAAATTCCTATTACTCTTTAACCCCCTCACTTTCCTCCACCAGCAATACATTGAGTGGTCTATTATCAATTTCCTTCCGAGAGAGGAATAAACTCCTTCGCTTACCCTTTAACAACAGAGGAAAATTTTAATTACCTTAAAGCTTTTAACTTCCTATTTTTCTTTTGAATCTTTGGGTGTTGGACTTTTTTTTTGGGTACAACTTTGTTGGACATTTGACATGCAACGCATCAACCTAGTGCCGAGTCTGCCGACAACCACAGCTTCAGCTCCATCATAATAATCATCTGTAGCACTTGCTGATTTCACCAATTTATCCTCTAATTTTCTTTACATTAGGAACAACTTCTGTATGAACTGTTACACACCCCTCTTTCCGGATTCAGAGATAGAGCTCTGCTGTATAGCCTGTGTATGATAGGTAAAAGCACACCATCAATTGGTTCCGGGAGAACACACTAAAAGTGAAACAAAGATTTATAAGCCCAGGGAGCAACCCTTTTTTCATTTTTTACCCAAATTGTTTGGAAATAAAAATGAGCTTGTTTAGCCTTAGATGTAATCAATGCGACCCACGTATTTTGGAAGGCACCACCTATTTTAGTTTTCTTTCCATGCTCTCAAACAGGAGGAAAACTTGGTTTTCCATTTCCATGGTAAACAACCGTTTTCTATTTCCATGGAAGACATTTTTTTTTGCAGACAAGCATGTTCTATACTAAGATGACATCAGGTTTCTCAAAAACACTAATACAGACTATATAGTCTTGATTTCTTATTCGGATTCTTAGAAGTTACAACTCAATTAGATATATGAAGCTCAAAATTAGCATTTTGAGTATCATTCTCACTGCATGCTTAACGTATTCAACTTTCTAATGAATGCCTTGGGAGCCTTTCTTCACCCACCTTTCTTGAAAGCCTTACGATTAGTACAGATTTTTGGCTTCTAGCCATAGAGGCCAATTCCTTTTTGAAGTTAATCATCCATAGAAGACGATTTTCGCATTTAACTTGCGATAGTACTAATTCAACCTTTGGAGAATGAATCTAAGTGAAGAAAATTATACCTAAATGGGTTTCAAACAAATCCTATTGTAGTTCGAGCCCTTTGTTCTATTTTCCCAATACCTCTGAACGCTCAAAGTAACCTAGGGGATCCATCCTAAACAATTTATCATCCTCGGACATAAAATATGAAATAAAGGCACCATTTGATCTGGTGAATACATCGCTGCCATTTAAATTTCTCCACTATCACCCATTCACATCGATCTCATCTTTGCTGCATCTCAATACATACCGATCAGCCGTTACCTTCGAGTTTCTTATGGGGAGACCAGTCTATTGTGAAATCCAATTAGAACCTCCCAAAAGTTGCACCATGTTGCTTCGGCTATCCAATCGCATATCCAAGGTTCGAAATCTCCATTTCGGTCGAAATTTCGATCATCTAGATATGGAAATATTTCGTGGCAATATTTTAACAGTGTGGAAATATTGTGATTTCATAGAAATGGTGGAAATATTGATTTTTTAATGAAAATTTTCAATGAAACTCTCGATAGTCATAAACCAAATATATATACACACTTTGGAACACTCAGATAGTATTTGTACCATATTTAGAGGTGTAAAGCTTCACATAGCATGTATTCTATATATTTGAGTCTGTGAGTCTTGTGCAGTTTTGTTTGGTACTGTTTTGATCTATGGTTTTTAATCTTTTTTGTGGATAAAAATGTTTTCAAAATAAAGATTAGTTTATTGTTAAAATAATGCTTTAAACGATTTTGAAAATGGACTTAAAACAAGAAAATTATGCAAGTTTGAAATCATGCAAAAAGTATGCTGCAATGCGAAACATTGTTTTTTACCTAGTATGGAAAAAAGAGTTTTTATATAGTAAAGTTTTTATTCATTCAAAATTTCCTTTGATGGACTATGGTTTTCTAGATGTACTTGTAATTTTACATTTTGTGGAATTTTTTGAGCTAAAAAGGAGTTGATTTAACCACTTTTCTCAACATGTGAATTTTATAAAAACCCGAAAAAATTTATTTCTCCTACTAAAACTGAAAGTATACTTTTTTATTCCTTTGGTTTTTTATTTTTTTGATATTTTTATTGAAATCAAATGGGGGGTATTTGCTTATTTACATATAATAACTTAAAGTTGATACTTAAATGTTATTATATGTAAATAAAATAAGTTGCTGAGAATATGCCCCTAGTCCCCTTTTATAACCAGTAAGTACCAAATTTCTGTGCCAAAATTTGTTGAAAATTTTCGAAATTCTCCGAATTTCGACAATATTTATGTGAATCAGTGTCTTCTTGCACGATATATCGCGATATTTCGCGCTGGCGAATATATCGTGCAAAATATCATGATATATCGCGATATATTCGTGATTTCTGTACCGTTCGAGATAGCTATGGGAATTTCGTGTCGAGATCTTGGAAAACCAAGATATGTCGTGAAATTTTGTGAAATAAGTCGATTTTTAGTACCTTGCGCATATCTATCCGAAGAAGCAGGCATGCGCCCCCCGCCCCCCCCCCCCCCCCCCCCCAAAAAACACACACACACACACATCCAGCACCCAACAACACCCACACCTACCTACCTTTGGAAGAGAACCTTCTTTGAATGAACCAACCGACACACCATCTAACTTTTGCTTGCCTTCTAGATTCGCACTTAGAAAAAAGAAATATTATTTTCATGGTATCAGGCAACCCATGATTCTCCCATGATGGAGTGATCATTTTCTTCCAGATGGGGAATGATGTGAAGCGCGCACTAAGAGACAATGAAGGAATATAGCCACAAATTGAAGAGATTAAGTGAATGTGTTGATGACCTTTTGGCATGTCTGATTCAGTGTGATGACCAAACAACAAGTGTGGTAATTGGAAGAGTGAGAATGAACTAAATGTTAATCCAGTGGCGAAAGATAACCTAATGGTCGATTTAGCGGACTACAATCTTATTCAAGAAAATTCGTCAATCAAATGAAGCAGCTAACAATTATAACATAGGGCTTCCATGCTGAAGATCAATCAATGGTCACTTTCTTTTCATTTCTTTTTCCTTGGCCTTTGAGTATTGAGCTTATGCTTGCAATGAGTCATATTTGATGAATTAGCTATCCGCCATTCCATTGCTGGATTATTAGGAGTCAAATTCATGACCCATGCTGAGAAATACTTACGGGTACCGACGTTCTTTTAACGAAAAAAGTCTTAAATCTTATAAATTTGTCATTGAGAAATTCATATCAAAATTGAAGGATCAAAAAGTAGAACTCTTTCTCATGCAGGCCTTACGGTCCTGATAAAATAGGACCTCAGCTCACTTCCTATTTATAACATGATGACACTTCAGTTCCGTGGATCCATCTGTAAGGAAATATATGTTATACGGTGTGACTTCTGGTGGGGATTCAAATTGGGCTAACGCCATTTGTATCTCAAAGCATGGATTTCCTTCTTTCTTCCTAAAATCCAAGGTGGTTTGGGCATCCGGGACGTGCTTCGTAGTATAATCAGTCGACTATTATGAAACTGGGATGAATCCTTTCATGAATGAAAGGATGTGTTGAAGCGGAAGTGCCACCGTATATTTGCTTGATGGTTTGTGCCTCTATATGGTGAAGGAGGATTTATCTAGAATGAGAAAGAGGTCTGATCAAAAGAGAGCCCTTGCCGGCTTTAAATGTTGGGGAACTAGT
This sequence comes from Chamaelirium japonicum, assembly GCA_947650365.1. Taxonomy (NCBI): domain Eukaryota; kingdom Viridiplantae; phylum Streptophyta; class Magnoliopsida; order Liliales; family Melanthiaceae; genus Chamaelirium; species Chamaelirium japonicum. The sequence goes on from OX393552.1 coordinate 17,554,648, forward strand.
TCAGTTTATACTCTATTGGTACTATTTTCGTATTGGTGTTTCTTCAGTTGTAGAATCTTGTGTTGTGGTTGCTTTCAAGTAATCTTCTGAGCTTGGCCTCTTGAGAATATGACCTGACTGCTATTACCTGGTGTGTTACTTCTTGAAGTTTCTTTTAGATCAAACAACTACCATTAGATGTCAATGAGCACTCTATCAGTGTTGGATGGCTGACCTTACATAATTTAGATTATCAAGCTTATATGCATTATAGATCACAGTTTGCAAGGGCTTTGAAACATGTGAGGTTGAGGATTGAAGCCATTTTACTTGGAAGGAAAAACCATGCGAACAATATTGGCCATCTCCGTATCTTAATTATAAGTTATTTCAATACAGCGGGTAATCCTTTGTGCTGTCATTTTGCAGAAATGTATGACAATTATGGTAGTCAGGCCGGGGTGCCGAGACCCACAGGAAATCCTCAGCCAAACCCATTTGGAGACGCGTTCTACGGTGCGGGATCCGGGCTCATCCGAGGTGGGCTGGGTGCATATGGAGAGAGATTTCTTGGCTCAAGCTCCGAGTTCATGCAAAGCAATGTATGTTGAGTATGTTACTATGTCTAGGGATAGTACACGATTAAAAATGCATCATAAGTTAGTCGATGGCTTCTCTTTGGCACCAACATTGTAAATTATTCTTACACTTAACCTTTGTTTGTTGACATTTGGGTTCTCATGAAACAGATTAGCAGATATTTCTCCAACCCGCAGTATTATTTTCAAGTGAATGACCAGTATGTGAGGAACAAGTTGAAAGTGGTCTTGTTTCCATTCCTGCACAGGGTAAAGCTGGCTACTTTCATCTCTCTACTTAAACTGCTCTCCATTTGTTGCAAGCTTACAAGAAACCTGACCTCCCTTTCTTGATCCTATCCCATTTCGTCTTAGGGACACTGGACAAGGATAACTGAGCCAGTTGGGGGCAGACTCTCCTACAAACCACCTGTGTACGACATAAATGCTCCTGATCTGTACATTCCCTTCATGGCCTTTGGTACCTACGTTATTCTCGCAGGCTTCTCATTTGGTCTTCTTGGCAAGTAAGCCTCGAGTACATTCAAGCGTCGCATGTTAATTTCGCAGCAATCGTAGCCTTTATTGTATTAACTGGGCAGATTTGACTTACACAGTTACACCCCTATTGCTATATGGTATTTAGACTTATCCCCTCAAATTAATCATAATTAGACATAAACCCCATTTCGCTCTATTCCGTCAGTCAACCATTGTTGACTATCAAGTATTCCGCTAGTCCATGAAGCACGGATAACCATATTCGTATCGTATTAGATACCCGATACTCGATGATACACATCCGATACTTTTCATGCGTATCCCAATTTCAAGAAGCAAATTTATAAATGGATACTTGGGGATGCGTATCCGATAGTGTTCATGTGTATCCCAATTTCAATAAACTAAATTTATAGATGTATACTTGGGATTATAACATGGATATAAATTTGGTAGGTTAAATATAAGTTTTTTATTATTTCTAAAAGAATTTTTTAAACAATTAGGGATATAGTAGATGATTAATTTGCAAGGTTGATGTATTTGGAATATGTTATTTTACGTATGATGAACATAGTAGATGGTTAATGTTGAGTTGTAATCTTGATACTAGTTAACTTTCTGTTATTTGTTATTGATATGTTAGAAATAAAATTTTATTTGTTCATTTATAAATGTATCCCGATCGTATTGTCTCCTGGTTTTTCAAGAATTGTAGTATAGACGTATCGTATCATACCCATATCATGTATCCATGTTTCTTAGCCGCCAATTGACGATAATTAACTTGGCGAAATGGATCGAAATGAGGGATAGGATACGTCTAATTACGATTAATTTGAGGGGGATATGTCTAATTATGATTAACTTGGGGGGATATGTCTGAATATCATATAGTAATGGGGTGTAAGTCAAATTTGCTCTGTAAATTATATGATAGGTTAGGTTGAAAGCCAGCCATAAAAAAAGTCTACTCAAACTATGAAATAAATTCTAATGCTCCATGCCGCCTTCAGGTTTAGCCCGGAAGCATTGAGCTTGCAGTTCACGAGGGGATTGGCCGGATGGGCCCTGCAGGTCGCGCTGCTGAAGGGATTGCTGTATTCGTTGGGTGGCGGGGAGGCGCCGCTGCTGGACATGGTGGCATACGGTGGGTACGCCTTCGCGGGGCTGTCGCTGGCAATACTGGGGCGGCTCGTATGGGGCTATTCGTATTACTTCCTGATGCCATGGATGAGTATATGCATGGGGGTGTTCTTGGTGAAGACCATGAAGAGGGTGCTCTTGACGGAGATGAGGAGCTACGAGAAGCACTCGAGCAGGCAGCACTATCTGCTGCTCTTCATGGCCGTCGCGCAGTTCCCTCTGTTCTTCTGGCTTGCCAATTTAGGAGCGTGACGGCGGACTTAATCTGTAATATTGTTTTTGTATGTGTAGTTAAGAAAAATTGGTTGTGGTAGAACGTATACATTGATAAATTTTTTTTTTTTTTACTTTGATCAAGAAAAATTGGCTCAGACTAATCTTTTTTTATTATATAAAAAGAATTGGGCTGATGAAATTAATAGGGGGATTTAGTAAACGGTCCAAAACAGGAGATCCCTAAGACCAACAGGCGAGTATGATTTTGTTCCAACCTCTTTAAAGACGTTGGATGTTCTTGATCTCTCTCATTGGTCCATATCGAGTGCTTTTGGTCATTTCCCGAGAACATCCAACCACTTTAAGGAGGTTGGACCAAAATCGTACTCCCTACAGGCCATGGGGTGAACCCTAGATATAATCCTAAACCTTAACCCTAGATCTGATTCGAACCAATCTGACCCCGCAGCCGCCTCTGTTGCTCTGCAACTCGTGTCATTGCTGTAGTCGGTCCAGTTGTTGCTCACTGCTCACCGCGCCACTTGTGGGGGAGGATTTCGTACAGTCATCCGAGACCCTCCTCCAACAGTCGATTGAAGGATTGACCCTTCGGGATACGGCACGCTTCGAAGCGCTGAATTGTGACTTGCTGGGCTGTCACACAAGCACTGTAGAGTAGAAAAGTAGAGGAAGAGATGACACAGGATATGGTGACGAAGTTCGGTTGAAGCCTACGTCTCCGTGCGGTAAGACGCAACCTTTGAATCAACTATCTTTGAGTAAACAATAGAGCTACTATCGACAGGCCGAGGAGTGCTTCTTACAAATAATCAGAGAATGGAAAAGGAGTTTGAAAACCAGAAGGCTCGAGGAGCTCTGGAAAACAGAAAGTGGGTTTCTAGTCTGAAATTTTTCCTATGGAATTATTTACAGGGTTTACTATTTATAAGGGCTTAGTTTATCTGGGAAATATTCCCAAGAATATATGGGGTTTGGTAAATACCCAGGGGGATTTACCAGACTCTAATAGCGCAAGTGGGCCCCAGGCAGGGCTGCGAGTCCCACTGTCGTTCTCGTGGGCCCTAGGCAGGGCTGCGGGTCCCACCGTTGGACTCGTGAGCCCAAGGCAGGAATGTGGGTTCCACCGTTATACTCGTGGGCCCCAGACAGGACTGTGGGTTCCATCGTTGGACTCGTGGACCCCAATCAGAGCTGTGGGTCCCACCGTTGGGCAGTAGCCAGATTTTGCACCCACGGCTGTCAGAGTGCTAGGTTGGTAAATAGTTTTGATCAGCCGCTGTTTCGTTAAATATTTTATTTTTAATAATATTTTGAAAAAGAGCCTTTTCTTGACATCGGGGGAAGTGATGCCAGCGTTTCTCACCTCGGTTATTCACCTCGGTCCGTCCGATGCACCGCAGGGCTGCCGCATTCCCTTTGTGCCGTTCGATTCTGATGCTTGAGGAATATACCCCCGTTCTCATGGTCAACAGGGTACGGCCGGTCCTCTCTCCTCTCTCCATATATAATGAGTCGCTTCACCGGCTCATTTCGTTACTGCGCGGTCTAGGGTTTTCATTTCGCAGCCGTCGCTCCGTCTCCACCTGCCATCATGGCTCGCCGTAGCTCAGGAGGTAAGCCGTCGATCCGCCTCCTCCTCCTCCTCCTCTCTCTCTCTCTCTCTCTCTCTCTCTCTCTCTCTCTCTCTCTCTCTCTCTGGTTTCAGCAAACCAGATCGTTAGCTGCTGTTTATAGATTTTGATAGATTTGATTGGTGTTTCGCGGTGTTATTGGTGGCGTCTGTAGAGATTACTCTTTTGATCTATTCATCCATTAGGCAAGCTAATGGAGGGGCTAGGCATCACATTCTATCAAATTTGAGATTTTGCTCCGGCCTTATAATGCCTCATTCGATTAATCATCTCCAAGAATCAAAATTTTGGATTTTTTGGATTCCGAATCAATCTCGGAACCCCGGAAAACCAAGATATTTCGCATGATATGCCTTTTTCAGGGATGGGGATGGGGGGTGGGTGCATTTAATAATTTACTTTCCGAAATATTTTGCCACAAACACTTCAGTCTTCAGTGGCTTAATCCTATGTGGTTGTTGAATTGAGGGCGGTAGAAGGGAAGGGAACCGGAACTTTGCTCTATAGCGTAAGTAAAAGTGCTCACCTATGTGGGTTAATCCTGTGGTTTGGCTAGAAGGGCCATTTTGTAGGTGATCGGTACTAGATTGGATCCAATGCCCCTCCGATCTATATCTGCATCGGAGAGCATTTACCCTTGATCACACCATCCATCATTACTTATCAGGGTGGTTCTGCTGGTTTGCTCTGACTACAACATTATAATGTGCTTGAATCGACAGTATCTGTCCTCTAACTAAGATAGAACAGATATGATCGGAGATGTTGTGGCTAGATGCATCCTCATTTACTACCCTTTCTTTTATGATTCCACTCGTGCACTAGTAGCGTTACCAAAGTCAGTAATGCAACAATGTGCGCCGTGTGGATAACAGCTACGATCCCCTTCTTCCTCTCTTAAAAAAAATAATAATAATTAAAAAACGAAAACATTTAGATATTTGACATTTTGGTGGAATTGCGATTACATATATGTTTGCATATATGAATGGGTTGTGATTGTTCTCCAAGGACTTAGATATCGCAGCCTAAAGTGTACCAGGTCGTAAAGAACGCTGGAAATAGATGTTACAAAAAAAATTAGCCTTTTTTTTACAACAAAAGAACAAGGGCAAATTGATTTCTTGATACATCAATTGTCTCGAGCATTGGATGTCCCAGGAAATAAAATTGACTTAGTAAAGCGTACTCGCTTAAGGGTCCGTTCTTTTGGCGAGTCATAAATGAGATGGGTAATTTGTTTGCTTGAGACATTCATGGGCAAGGACATTGATGTCTCAGGAAATTAAAAATCCCATGTTCTTTTTTGCTGGGTAAATCAGAATATATGTTGTATCAGGAAATTAAAAAGTCTTGTAATTGTTAGATTTTAGCTTTTTTTGGTAAATTAAAAATAACTCTAGACATTCATGGGCAAGGACATTGATGTCTCAGGAAATTAAAAATTCCATGTTCTTTTTCCCAAGACATTAAGGGAATCAATTTTCTTAGTTTCTCCTACATATGAATACCTACTTCCATATCCGAGAAATCAAAAGAACTAGTCATGTAAATGTAAAGGATGTTATGAGTTTGTCAAATATGGAGTATAGAGGGAAATGAATAAACCGTTCCGTGGCACTGAAGAGGTGAAAAGTAATCTAAAAGATGTATATATATTGAAAACTAGTATTCTTATCATTCTCTTTCCTGTATCTGTGCTTTTGTTCTTCACTATTGGGCTGTGTCCCTTTGCTTGTGGATTTTGGCCATCTTTCTTTAATTTATGAAGGAATATAAAGTGATCCCAGATATCTAACATGATTTGACCTTATATTTGTAATTAATTGTGTCCTTATCACATGTACTTTTGTCAACTGGCCATTTTTCATTAGAGCTTGATTTGAGGTTCTATTTGTATGCAACGTGGGGTGTGAATACTCACCTATGTATGCAGACTTGTGTCAGTCCGATTGAGTCTGTTTCAAGCATTCAGGAAGATTGCCTGGAGCCTGTTCAAAGAACAGTTTATAAGGCTACATGTGATGGATGTAGTTAACTATGATTCTGAGAATAAAAGGGTTTGAATTCTTGAATAATTTTCAAATATATAGCACATTTAGAAGTTGTAGTTCAAAATTTATGAGCAAAAGGGCCAGATTAACTACCCAAGAGTGAATAGGTAAAGAGAAGGAGAAGCGGAATATGAACTGTTTTTTGCATTTTGGGTAATATGTTACATCAGCAAATTGTTTACTTTTTTTTAAGCCCCAACAAGTCTTCAAAAACGTCCCAATGATAAATTAATTAGGAAAGAACCCTATTACAAGTTATATATTTTTAGAAAAATCGTAAAATAAAAAGGCATATGGATCTCATAGGGAGAGAAAGGTGGAAGAGGTAAACTGTAGTAGGGAGGCCAAAGTCCTCTTATCAGATTTGGTTTTTGTTATTAGGAGGTCGAGTACTCTTTCTCTATAAGCAGATGTGCGAACTTGTGTTTGGTATTATAGGCAGTACACCTGGGACAACCTGCTTAGTGGCAGGATTTTAAGCCAATGGTGGAACAAATTATGGAGCCTAAACAATTGATCAGGAAATTAAAAGAAGCCTCTCTAAATTAAAGAAGAAATATAGACGGTCTAAAAGTATAACAGTGCATGACCTTGATAGTGATCTGTCTGAAGATGCTAGAGTTGTTTGCAACAAAGAGGAAAGTTTTGGTCAAGATGATTTTGTTGTTGAATTCTTGGGAGATGCATATTGTAGTCACTCAATGGGATGCATTTATTATGGATCTTCATGTCACACAAAATCTTTTAACCGAAAATCGTACAGAAAGGCTTTGCTCACTAAACTAACATACAAAATCATTTCATTTTCAATTATAACTTTGTAAGATATCATTTCATTTACCTATAAAATTCATCACATTAAAATATCAGGTGAATGAGGCTATTGCTAACTCTTGCTGATTTTTCAATGGGCAATGCTATTCAAGGAAATTAGCCCTAATACTAGAAAAGGAGAATCACCAAAGAGAGCACATAGGAATCAACAGATTGGCAACACATTAACATTTTCTTCAAGTGTAAAGTGTATCATAGTACTGTTTGAAATTTCCTACAGTTGGGCAAGGATCTCCTAGGCCAACCTCCGATCCCATTTTAAAACCATTGGCTCCAATTGGACGCCATTGCAATGCGCCGCTTTTAAGAGATACTCTAATCCTATCCAACCCTTGTATAATTTTCACCACAATCGGTTTTTATTGTGGCACACCACTTACGGGTAGCATACCCTTGGCCCATTTCCCACCACTCGGGCTAGGTTGTGGCGTGCTACTTGCCATTTCTCACCACAATTGGGTTAGGTTTTGGCACGTCACTTACGGGTGACGAACTAGCATTAACATTTATCGAATTATGATTCATTTCATAGTTTGAGTTGGTTTTTTACGACTGGCTTTCATTCTAACATCAACCCACAACCTTTCTCAATTAGGCTTGGATCGGCAATGTCAGTTTTACTTGCTTTTAACTTAGTTTATTATATAGATCGAAGTGTTCCAACTTAATTGTACTGCGTCTTATGTATCCTTCGACATGTTTTCTGCTCCTCCGGTGCATCGATGTCTCCTAGATGGACTTTGACACACCATAGTTGCACCAAGCGTCTCATCCTCGTCCAGATTAAAGAACAACAAGGATAGTGAAATTATCCACTTAATTATTAGAATTGATACTAGAAACGACTTATACTCCTCCATGCCCTTTTACTTGACCAAATTCCTTGCCCTTTTACTTCATTAACGAGAGTATACAAGTGGAGCTGTACTACAGAAGCTCTAATATCTGTTGCAAATATTCTCTGCTGATATTTGGATTGTGCTCCTTGTCTTATTGGAATTATTTTGCTGTTCATTAATCTTGATTCCCCATAATCTTGTAGGACGATCTGCCCCTCGTGCTGCCCCACGAGCTGCACCAATGAGGAACCCCCCTCAACCGGGTAACACTCGTACATAGCGGTCATTTTTTTTAAGTGCAGGCTCTGCTCTCATTTTTTACCCCTTTTTTTCCGTCAAAGTTAGTTTGATTGAAGGATTTCATGATTTACTGCTCTGTTGCTACAGTTAATCAAGCTCCACCGCCTGCTCCTGTTCAGGGAGGTGGATCTCTCCTTGGAGGAATTGGTTCCACTATTGCTCAAGGTAAGTGTGGACATAGATTTTTTGTTTTTTAATGAATTACGCATGCAAGTTGAGAAACCATTGTGCACAGGTGATATACCAACTTGTTTAAAAAGATTTAAAAACTGCATAAAATCTGCTCCGTAGACAGTGAAGGTATACCGTATGCGGTTGCATCAAGTCACTCTTTTATTTTGTTGGCAGGTATGGCTTTCGGCACTGGAAGTGCAGTTGCTCACAGGGCTGCCGATGCTGTTTTTGGTCCTCGCACCATTCAGCATGAAGCCGTGGCCTCTGAACCCGCACCGACGAGTGGTGCCGTCGGCACTGATGCATGCAGCATCCATTCGAAGGCCTTCCAAGATGTATGTACATTGTTTTGCTTCCTTTCCATGCTATTATTAGTTTGTTGATACTGCCAATTACTATCTTGCTCAAATATCATGTGGCATGACTTCTTCTGCATGGTTTCATAGCATCCATGTTTGAATGAATCAAATTTTTGTTGGAGAATTGGTCTGAGTAACCTATAAAAACAAACCGAACGATTTTGTTCCACCCTCCTTAAAGGGGGTGGAACATCCCCCTCCTCACTGGCCCACTTCAAGGGAATGTTTCACTATATTCATCATGATGAAGTGACCAAAATCCATTGAAGTGGACCATGCGGAGGAGGGGATTGTTCTGTTTTTTTTTTTTTTTTTGACGGGAGGAGGGGATTGTTCCACCCTCGTAAGGAGGGTGGAACAAAATCGTTCTCCTGGTTCTATAGACTTTAGGTCTTTTCTTGCTGAATAGCATCGTTCTTTAATCTATTCAAAAGAACGATGCTAGTCAGCACCATCCGGATCAGACCATCCTGATGTGGCATCTGATCACAGCGGTCCCTTTGCCTTCTAGTCAGTCCGAGTCGGATACACCTGTCAGTGCTGGGTGCAACGAACAGCTGTTGTCTGGTGCCACATAAGGATGGCTCAATTTGGATGGACAACAGAACTGCTGACCAAGGTTTTAAATTTCGGTCCAAGCCTAAACCGAAATTTCGACCAAAATTTGAAATTTATAATTCCAGCTTTGAAACCGAAATTGGGTTTTGACTTTTGACCCTCATTTTGTTTTGGTCTTGGTCGAAACCATGATAGTTCGCCAAAAGTTTATAATTTCGGTCAAAATATGAAACCATTATGTTGACAACCATTTTTCCTATTCAAAATGGCTGGGCTTGGAAATCTGATTTTTTTTCCCCCCGGCAGTGCGTCAACAGTTATGGGAGCGACATCAGTAGGTGCCAGTTCTACATCGACATGCTGAACGAGTGCCGCCGTGGCTCTGGGTCTACACTGAGTGCCTAAATGAACTCTATCTGCTGCCCAATTGGGCTTTGCCCACTGTTACCTCTTAATCTATCAACCATTAATAATTGTTTGTGCGCCTGCGCGGGACACTATCGGGTGCGATTGTGATGAAAGATTGAGGATTTAGTGCTTATGTTTAAGTTATCTATTTATCCTGTACTTGAACCTAAGCACCTTTTGTGTATGGTGGAATTTTTGCTTATCATGCTTCTGCTATATTTTTAAGTGTTAAGATGGTCATGCCTCACATAGGTTAGTACCACATCTGTAATGGGAGCGGGTGATAAGTTGCTTATATAGTCATATTGGGCCTTTCCTTACAAGCCGGTTTTGTGAGGATGTGGATAACCAAGATTGAATTCTTCACTTGGTATCAGAGCCAGATCTGCTTCGGGAGGTCCTGGTAGTGCCCTTATCATGTATGTTCCGCGTGACGGGATGTGTTGAGGTGGTTATGTCTCACAAGGGTTAGCCCCACATCGGTAATGGAAGCGGATGATGAGCTGCTTATATACCTGCCTTGCCCTGGTTCTTTCCTTACAAGTCGGTTTTGTAAGAAGGTGACATCTAAGATTGGATTCATAACAATAAGATCTGTCGGGGATGGGTGCAATAGAGGATTGTTATCGGGATGGCCTGATGTTGGTGGACATTAGGATTGCTGATTATCATTTTCTATTTGTAATTTGGTAACGTGCATAGGCTTTTGTGAATGATGGTTGGGTTCCAGGGGCGTGCATGGTCCTGCAGCCTATTTTGAATGCTTCCTCAATAAAAATAAATAAATATATCTTTATAATCTAAGCCTATCCTATCCCAATTATATTTTGGCTGTCAAAAGCTGCAGCCCTTGTTGTAAATTCTGTGTTTTGACCAAAATAGGTTGCTGCGAGTTGTAACCACCAGTCACCGCTGCCACCTTCTCCCACAACTAAACAGTTGTTTTGCAACGTCATGATAGTTCTAACCAAACGATATATATGTATATAAAATCGGGTCGGGTTCATGGTGGGATAGGCTAAACACGATCCCGTTCCAAACCTGAACACACTTTTTTTCAAGCAATCCCAAATCCTCCCAAACTCATTTAATTCCATCTCATCAGCCACCAGTTGTACACTACCACGTCAATCGGGCTGAGCGGATTTAAGAAAACCTTCGGGCTGAATAGCATTTCTCAAATAGTTTTGATGTAGGTCGATTGGAGATCTCAACTCGTATAAAGGGGATCCCTAGTGGTGGGTTGAAAGGAGATGCTTTTCACACTCCTGCTAAGAAAAAACTCTAGTAGAGATGCTAAGAGCTAGAGCGGCCTCCCTACTTGGCTCCCTTCGCCAGAGTAGAGAGCACGATAGCCAAAACTGGGCTCCGGCAAACTCCCAGCTTGCCTCCTTATTTAAATGGTTCTCTACTCCCGTCGCCACACTTGGCGAGCAGCAAGCTTTGCTACCCGTTGGGCCACAGCAAAGCATAAACGGTAGGGTGGCGTCACAGATAGCACCAGCCGGGTTCAACTCCTCTTCACTGATGATTGTCTCCCCTATCGCTGACAATTTGGGGAGCGACATCAGTGGCGATCCAAAAACGAACGACCACGATTTATGGCCATGGGATGAACACAAGGGGGACACGTACTCTATATACTGGTCCATTGGTTCTAATAAGAATTATTCTCTGCCAAAACCGTAGCCTCTCTCCCAGGGTTAATCGCCACAAATCTTAACTTATTCTTGTTTTACTCTCTCTCTCTCTCTCTCTCTCTCTCTCTCTCTCTCTCTCTCTCTCTCTGGCTTTTTTTTCAGCACTCTTGCCTTAGTTTTCAATATTACCATCCATCTGAGTACACTTGTAGTTTTCACGCAACTGTATTTTCCTGAGATATACAAACAGGCACTTGGATAAAACAGTATTTTATGCATGTGGTGGTGATCTTGCGCTGTGCTTGCCCTCGCTGTACTCAGCCTCTCAGCGCTCTCGATGTTGCTGTGCTCCTCCCGATGTCGCTGCTGCATATAACGCCTCGTGGTGCTTTCATTTTAATTTCTTTAAAAAAAAAATTGGAAGAGATCAGCATTGGAATCATCACACTGACATGTAATGTTGCCACACAGGAGCCCCCACAAAGACAAAAGATAAGCCAGCCATAAAGACGGGAGGATTATTATTTATATTATTTATATATCCAGTCCACAGCAGAGCGAGTTCCTTTTACGCTCTCTGGGACGTCGGCATTGCCAGTGAAACCCCCTGGACGGGCAAATCCTTCCACTGTTGTGTCACCGTCTTGATCTGGGTGAAGAACTGCACCCCAGCCTTGCCTGCAGCCATTCCCACCGGGAAAAAAAAAAATCTTTTTCGATTAACTATACTTCGGAAAAGATGCGATGCATCCAGCTTGATGCTCAAATTCCGGGAATAAAAGACTTGTAAATAAAATCTCGAACAAAGATATGAATGTGGGTGTCGAGAGGAATCACATCGTACCGTAGAAATTAAGGTCGCCCGCGAAAGAAGCCTTCGAGCCGGTGAACGAGAAGAATGGAAGCGGCACTGGAATCGGCACGTTAATGCCAACCTTGGCAAAAGGAGATTCATTGTCCGTATCAGCGAAGAACATGATTGAAAATTTCCTTTACTTACGAGGTCATGCGATACCCAATCTCAAATTTCCCTGTGTTTTGGTTCAACATGTCTGATGGATTTCATGTGCTTTGTGACTATAAGGAAGATTGACAAGAATTTTTACACGGTTTAAGCTCATGCAACCAAGGAGCAAAATAGTGGTCAGTGTTTTCAGACTCGTTTTGACTCGACTCGGTCTCGATTTCAACCCGACTCGAACCAGTGACTCGCAGGCCGCCTGACTCGTCCAAGTCATGGTCTGACTCGTGTCTGACTCAGACGAGTCATGGTCTGACTCGTCCGCGTCATGGTTAGAGTCGTCAGACTCGTTTCTAATTCGATCGGTCTTTTTTATCCATTATATTTTGATAGCTGCATGACATTGATGCATTTTGTGATATTATTTAGCATATGAATGCAATATATATCTTTAAGTTTTTCCAAATTTCTACTATTTTATCTAATATTATATATATATTAATCCAACGAGTCACTATGTTTATGACTCTAACGCGCCACGAGTCGACTCTTCCGAGTCGCGTCGCGCTAAGGGTTGTAACGAGTCGCTTTCCGAGTCCGAGTCTAAAAACATTGATAGTGGCAATAAAATGATAGTAATTTTATTATGTAAAAAGAATTGGCTCATGAAAACAATGCTTGCTACTACCCTTTCATAAATAATAAAGGGTGTTGCTATTCGTAAACATCAAAAGGAGGGCAGGTGGCGGCAGAGGCGGCAATCAATTGCACAGTGCCGATGGTGGTGAAGGGTGAAGAGGAAGAAAGGATGGGGGGGATGAAGATGAAGGAGGAAAAGGAAGAAGAGGAGAGGAGTAAGGAAAGGGAGAAGGAGAAGAGGAGGACCAATGGCGGTAAAGGTAACAGTCAGTTTAATTTTACGGCAGTAGTGGATAGGGCTGGTAATGGGTCGAGCCTGCGCTGAACTCAATCAAGCCCGGATCCAGGCACATTTTAAAAGGAAGAGAGAGGATGGGCTATTATATAACCTACCTGGCCTGCTTCAATATCACTCTGAAATTTCCTTGCAGCGACACCCGATGTCGTAAATATGGACGCTCCGTTACCATACCTAGAGATTGAAACATATCATGAGCTCTTCAACTTCTACGCAAAAGATTTCACGCAACCAAGTAGCATGCAAGGGGTAGCGAGGAAAGGCATTACTTGTTACTGTTAACAATGTCAATGGCTTCTTCTAGGCTGCTAGCCTGCTCAAAAGACAGGAAAGCAGTCAGTGGCTAGCATGGGAAATTAACCTTAAACAGACAATGCTAGCATAATACCTGCATGCATAGGAGAACTGGACCAAAAATTTCCTCCTGTTTAACATCACAAAGATTTCCATCAAATTCAAATAAAATTGTTGATTCAATCTTGGCCGTGGGATTCCTCGTGACCCGGAATCATACGCGTTTATGCTTCCATGGTTTCCGGCAGTCGGTCGTGAAACAAAGACAAAAGTTTGAAGGCGATACAAATGTATACCTTGTAACTCTCCATCTCATTTGTAACATCGGCTAAAACCGTCGGCCCAACAAAGTTTCCATCTTCATAACCAGGAACCTATTAACAAAAAAATCAAGAAGAAAATATATTTTCAAAGGTGGGTTGATTACAATAGCAACCAACTTGCAGTTTCTTTCTAGCATCCATGAACAAGCAGCATAACATATTCAGCCATGTCAGAAGAATTTAAGATATGCCTCCTTAACTAGTGTGTCTGATGGAGAAGAGGTATAGACAGAACGTTCTGATATCAAATATTGATGCAGGGGGAAGTATACATATACCTAGCCCGCTCCTCTAAGTATTCTTGTACCAATCAGTTCCCAGGTTGTAAACCTAGGAGTCTCCATTGGAAGTGGATAGATAGTATGAGGGCAAGTTGATCCTCTTGAAAGTGTTCTTGAGCGGATTGTGGTTGTCCTTCTCCACCTTCTTCTCTCATCAAAATAAACCATAACTCAATCTCAATTGTATCAAGTGTGGTTTACTCATTTTTCTTGAACACCCATTTCAACACATTAGTGTTTTTGAATCCTACAGTACTTGCTACCATTTCACACAGCTGCTTCCGCATCTAAATTGTTCGACAGCTAACTACCCCAATCTCAAGGCAGAACTCACTTCCACCACGGCTCAAATCTCAGATTCTCAATTGAGCCGACTAAGGCCTGAGTGCCAACTTCAATACACCATTCATTTTGTTTTGCCTCATACATGTTCTACTTACCAACCATAACCAAAAAGACGATAACAGATGTTAGAACATCTGCTAAATGCTACCCCTACTTTCAGGGGTTGCAACTTCCCTAACAAATGGAAATCAACCGCTAAGGTTAAACCCCACCCTCAGAAGCAAGGATTAACTTCGGGTATTGAAGCCTTTCCTAAACTGCACTCCCAAACCCTATCCCTCCTTTCCATGTACCAATTTGAACTATGACGAACATTAATTTATTCACCACTTCATTGAATCTTGATCCCGCTTACTCCCCTAACACATTGAAGTGTAACAATAATTATTGTAAAAATAAATTAAACAATAGATACAGAAGTTTCAAACTTCCTAATAAATGTAGTGTCATTCTCCAAGGTCCACTCACATTATGTGGTTAAGCAATCACAATGTACATTGTACTCTACAGGAAGATCTAGCAATGGCTTCGGTAGCCTGTATCGAAGGTTCTTATGGCATCTTGAGTCCTTGACTTCATTGAATAACTTTTACAGCTAGTTTGAATATACATCTGCAGCGCTATTTGGTGGTAGAATGGAGTGGATTAGCACTAAAACTCGAATATAGTATTGCATCTCCAGCGCTTGCCAATTTAGTACTATATGTAATGATGCGACCACAGTGATCATCATAGATTTAAAATTTGTTATAGGTGGGACCATTCTCAATCGAAGTTCCATCTGATGATATAGACAATTTCTAGTTTTATTATGTTCAACATCCTTCCTACTTCAAGTCAATTTCCCCAAATATGTTAGCATGTTACCATAAAAATCATTGACCTTGGAGAGAGTGATAACATCAAGTCACAGTCTTCCCCAAGTTTCCCAAGTTACCATAAAATTCATCAAGTGGCTTTTCCAAAGTTTGGGACTCCAGAATCCTGTCAAAGTATCGCCTTATGATATCTGATCTAGTTCCAATCTTAATATGATAATGCTAGGTTGTCTGAGAGTCAAAGTAACCTGTAAATAAGCCGCTTTCCAGCTAATCCAGTATCATTAAACTATTTGTTTAATGATAGGGGGATTGGTTGTTGTTCGTGCACCTTAATTCCGCCTTCTAATGCATTGTCAATGAGTCCAACTGTAAGTTGTAATTCTGGGATACAAAACATTAAACTGAATGGATAATAAAAAAAGGAAAAAAAAGAAGTTTACCACCCATGTTGAAGTATAAAAAAGCAGGATAGAGATTTTCTAGACCAAGATTCAAGATTTCAGCAATTGAATGAGATTCGACTATAAAGCAAATAACCTTTAAGAGTGATGAACTCCAAAGTTCCATCATCCTTCATATGATCACATGCTAAACTATTTGGACATGATTATCTTTGCATCTAATATTCCTATTTTTTTTTCACAAACCTGGCATTTTTTACCCAACTAATAAACACAAACCACTAGACATCTACAGTCCTTTCAGATTTGAAAATAATCCAATGAAATAAGTTAATCGAATCTGCAGAAAAACCATTATATCAATTTAAAACTAATCCAACTAGGGGATGGTAAAATAAAGTTACCACAATGTTTCTCCCATCAAGCACAACCCTAGCACCACTCTCAATGCCACTTTGGATCAATCTGCAAATCCGATCCTTTGCCTTTAAATTGAGAAGCAAGGAAAAAAAGCAACATTTATGTTAAAACAAGGATTGTAACCAGAAACGCGCATAACCATAAAATAAATCAAGTACAATAATTGCATAACACCAAGGTCAGGCAAAGATAGAAAAAAGTAAATTTAGCACACTACTGCTCAAATAAGAAACCTCAAAACTGCCTGAGGAACTAAAAGAAATGAGAGCAGAATAATTAACAACATGAAGAATGGAACATATGGCATGTCATTTCATAAAATGGACCAAATACAGAACAAGGAAAACAATTGGTCAAAGAAGTATGATTCAAGCAGAACATTATCCATATCCACTAATGGTAACTAATATCAACTACTTGGGGCCAACTCTAGGGGTCCTGGGTCCTTGCTCGCCATTCATTTTATCAAGGGCAGAAGGGCTACATCCACAACCAAAGCATTACTCTTACTAGTATCTTTGTTAACCATGATCTTACCATCTAATTGGTTCTCCGCCAAATTTACTTGGTGCAACTAAAACATTACTCTATTACACTCATTTCTGACCAATCCTTCCTAGGTTTGCCACACATCCACCATGTTATTGTGTATATACTTAGCCTTGTATAGATTAAATTAATCCTTTATTGGGGTATGTTCACCTATGGTGACCCCATCTTATGTACAGTGATATAGGGCCATTGCCCCAATGCCCCATTGAGTGAAACCATTCCTTCACTCCCAATATTCTCTCTTTCCTTCTCTTTCTAAGCCTATCATGGTATAAGAGCCAATGATTCCATCAACATCACCGAGAGAAGATCCCGTCGGAGCTGATCTCGGTCGGAGTTGCCTCGACCACGTCTCCTCGTCTGCTTCGACATCCCATTAGAGTGCCGAATCTGCAACAACCTCGATCGCAACAATTGAAATTTGAGATATGAGCCACAAGATCTAGTTGATTATCAAAACATAGAGATCATCTGCAGGCATAGTTACCAAGTTGGAAAACGGGAAAAAAAGGGCAAGGGAAAAAATCGGAAAGATACGATGAAAACGGAAAAAACGGGAAAACATAAAAAAAAAACAAAAAAAATCTTAAAAATTATACCAAGTATGTATATATGTCATTTTCCAACATTAAGTAATCAAAAGTTCAAAACATATTGCATATGCATTTATTAAGCACAAACAAAATAAAACCCGAACCCAATTTAAACCCAGACCAAACCGGACGTGTTTTATACGCGTTTTTCCCGTTTTAAACACATATAAAACGTGTACGAACGTTTTTTCAAAAAAATGATTATTTTTTCCTGTTTGCTACGACTTCTGATCGATACGTGTTTTTTCAAAAAAACGCCCAATTTGGTAAATATGTTTGCAGGACCGGCCACAACCCCTTTTGTGATCTCCAATGCCGAGGCTTGCTTTTATACCAACCATAGTTACCAAATTGGACGTTTTTTTGACGATCCGAAGTCATAGCAAACAGGAAAAAAAAGTCGTTTTTTTTTAAAAAAAAATGTCCGTAGGCTTTTTATACGCGTTTAAAACGGGAAAAACGCGTATAAAACACGTCGGGTTTGGTCCGGCTTTAAATTGGGTTCGGGTTTTATTTTGTTCGTGCTTAATAAATGCATATGCTATATGGTTTGAACTTTTGATTACTTAATGTTGGAAAATGACATATATACATACTTGGTATAATTTTTAAGATTTTTTTTGTTTTTTTTGATATTTTTACGTTTTCAACGTATCTTTCCGATTTTTCCCCTTGCCGTTTTTTTCCCGTTTTTCAACTTGGTAACTATGATACCAACTACGACACCGTGAGATCTGCTTCGATGGGATCTCCAATGGAAATGCATAGGTTGTCAATGTTGATAAAGCAAATAGTGATGCCGACGATGCTCAATGAGGCTATGATGATGTAGATAATGTAAGAGAGAGATGGAGGGCTATGGCTCTGATAACACATTAGCCCTAAAGGGGAGAGGGAGAGGAGATTTTGGGACTTGGGAGCAAAGAGAATACTCATTTGGGCAATGGGGATATATGAATTGGTTGTTTGCATATCGACAGCTACAGACGGTCTAATCGCGCATTAACCCTTGGAAGCCTTGTATTTGCATATCGACCCTCCAAAACATATATTGTTGTGCATATTCACCCCTCTATTACTATATGTCAACAGAAAAGGACTTAAGCCCAGTGAGCTTCTAACCTGATATCCAAATAACCATTTTACCCATGGTCAAAGGGTAACTTACCACCTGCATCGGCTAATTTCAATTGTTTTTAATGTGAGTACCTTAACCCTAACTACACTCCGGTCTGCCCTCGATGCTCATCCAGCCCTCCACACTTGTCTGGCAGGTCTCAGCAGCCCTCCTCGTTTACACCTAACAGTCAACAGAAGAATATTCCAAGCATATTCATCCTTTTGAAATGACATCAAACCAGAGGGGTGAATATGCACAACTTTATATATTTTGAAGGGTCGATACACAAATCTAAGGTTTCCATTGGTTAATACGTAAATAGACTAGTGTAGGGGTCGATTTACAAAAAACCCTATATGAATATACAAATAATGGGGTCACCCAACGTGAATATACCCCAAGAGACTAATAAACCTATACAAGAGGACTAATGATATATGCACACTCTAACAGGTCCTATTCGATATATCCTCATTTGTATCTCCATTCATCAAAATCATGCAGTAGTCATAAGCCAAATTTCATCAGGAATTAAGTATTCTAACTACTTCATCAACTTTAGATTTCAGAATCGAAGATATCCACAGTCCTAAAAAAATGTTCAGAATCCACTTGTTTACCTTGTTTGATCAAAGTGAAATTTTAAGTACCACACACTAGGCTATCATAAAATTTTATTCGACACTTTTGTGGAGCCTTCTTGATTAGAGTTTTGTTCTACAGCCAACTCCGTCTTGATGAATACGGCATGGTTGACGTTGTTTAGTTAAGAAAAACATTTGAGATTAAGCCTGAACAATAATTCAACTGATCTCACAGACTATGCTCTTTCAGTTCAATTAAACTTCATGTCACCTTCCAACTGCATTTTGAGTAAATCCATACCCCCTAGGTAAATCTGCAGTTTTGGGTCCTTCCATCCTTCCATCCTTTTGCATGCATTCCCATTTTACCCTTCACCTTATATATTAATTCATACCCATTATTTTGAATCCTATGTCATAAAAAAAACACAAGGGCTAGGACCGTAATATGCCATTTTTTTCTTTCCCGTTTTATCCATACACAAATCACAAATACCATCCAAGAATATTACCCTTTTACCACTAATCAATTAAGTCTTATTTATCCACTTAAAAAACCAAGGGCTATTATGGGAATAGCAATCCCACCAACCCACTAACCCATTCTTCCTTCCATCCGACTTTTTGTTTCCCACTATGCCCTTCTCTTCTTTGCCACTAATCAATTGAATCTTATTGATCCATTAAAATAAATAATGGGAAGGGCAATCCCACTCCCACTAACCCACTAACTCATTCTTCTTTCCATCCTACATTTTGTTTCCCATTTTACCCTTCTCAATACTATGTTTTAAAACAACATCAAGGGAAATGCTTGGTTAGGGTATGAGTACAAATGTACTTTCAGTTATAGATATGGGTTGTACAAGGTTTTTTACAAGGCTTGGGTATGGTATAGGTATGGGTTGTACAAGATTTGGGTAGGGTATGGGTATAGGAATTCTACCCGATAAACTTTCAGGTATGGTTATGGGTATGGATACCTCAATACCCTTATCTGAAGCCCGAAACCCGATTGTCTCTCTAACTTGTGTAGATAATTAAGTTTGACATATATATAGTGTACATATACCCCATATTTGGATCCTATGTCATTAAAACAAAAGCAAGGACGTGTTGCATTTTCACTTCCCATTTTGGCCATAAAAAAATTCCCAATATGGTCTTATACCCCTATCATTATTTCATGTGTCCATATCCTATACTAAAATGGTTTTTTTTAATTTGTGTATGTCTAAAATGGTTCGTAGATCAGCAACGGTTGCACGTGTGCCCAGTGCACTAGTTTGGTATCAATCAACGTGCGGATTGTCTAGAAATAGACATGAGAAGGTAATATTTGCATCATACAATGACGAACCAGGAAAACTTTTGAAATTGTCAATTTTAGTCAAGCTAAAGTTGTAGTTTATTCTCATGAGAATTATCCAAGACATACATTGGCAGACAATTAGGACATTACAAAGGTTTATCACTTTATCCTACTATGAGCTATAAATGTCGTGATTGTCTCTTACTTGCCCATGGAGGTGTAGACAACTGACAACATATATCAGGATAACTAGCTTATTATCGTTTAATTTCATGGAGTCTAATCGTGATCTGAAGAACTGGCGCATAGTGTGATAGAAGTTTATGCTATGGACTGCAGTTGCACCTGTCTGCTAATCACCGGACCAAGGTCTGTTCCAGGCTCCACACCTGCATTAACTTTCAGCGCTGCAGCACGTTTAATAAGTTCATCTTCCCTGGAAAGATTAAAGATGATAAACAGTCTCATCGACAAACTATTCAACGAACCGTGTCTCCGTACTGCTTCCATATTTAGCATGTTATACATAAGATTTGTTGCCTAATCATACAAAGGTGACAAAAATACTATCATGAAGCCAAAACTAATACCATACCACGATTCTGAACCTCCAACAAAAACAGCTGTGCTAAGTGCCATGCACCTCTGCCCTGCAGCACCAAAACCAGCAGCAACTAGAGCATTTAAAGTAGCATCTACACTTGCATCGGGCATGATTATTGCATGATTCTTTGCGCCCATGTTTGACTGATGACAGGGAATTAATATTCAGTAATCGTATCAAACTTATGGCACACATCAAGCATGCATCCAAGGTAAAGAGAGAAACACACATGACAAATAGTAGCCTAGTAGGTAAAGAAAAGCACATGGTCACACAAAATCCCATTAAAGAAACAGATTCACCTGCACACGTTTCCCCTTAGCTGCCGCTCTAGCATAAATGTGCATCCCAGCCTAGTTAAAAGGCACAAATAGTGTGACAAATTATGTTTTATGAATGCCAAACATCTTGCACCTCGATCAACTTTAATTACAAACTAAAACTTTACAACTATAAAGACCGTCTAGCCAGACATAAATCCATAAATCTAAATATGGCACATAGCAAACGTCTTGTGAGATCATTGGTTTATCTTGTCCCAGGCATAAGGTAAGCCCCAAAATAATGCCTTATCATTATGGAATTAAGTATCCCAAGGCTTAAGGTAATCCAAAATAATGCCTTACATATGGAATTAAGTTAAAATCTCAAATAAAATATTTCACCAAACGCATCGTTTTGACAATTATATAATGGTGGCTATCGTCTTTAACAATGAAAATATAACAGATTTTTTATTTTGACAGGGAACAAAGTGAACACCATTCTTAATATATATAATGATCAAACTTAAAAATTGAGTAGCAATTATGCATAGAGTAATATTTTGATCAAGCAACAGCAAAAAACTACAACCTGAAGTTTGACTTACTGTGTTGGAACCAACAAATGATATAGCCTTAATATCGTCATCATCACATATATTATTAACAGTGCCCTGTTCAAAATTTAAAATATGTCAGAAATCAAGCAATATCTTCATATGTACATTTAGATTGCAGATTGCAGCAATTAGGCAAGCAAATGAGGCCAAGAGACATTGACAAGGCAGTTATGTAAAGTTAGCTTGGTATTCAAATGGACCTATACCATGGAAGGTACATTTTAGGGACGAAGAAGAATTGATAAATACAGCATTCCTAATGATACTTTATTTGCATGAAAATATGAAGTAGAGAAAAATGTGCAAGTCGATAAACTAAATCTTACATTGGTACCATGAACAATATTTAAAACTCCATCAGGTAGACCAGCCTCCATTGCTAGCTCCGCAAGCAACATAGAAGCCCCTGAAATTTACTGACATGATGATTAAATACATTCATTCCTAGTTCTGTGTGTGTTGTGTGTGAGTTTATCAGTCTAGTCATTTTTTCACACTGTAAAAATTAAGAGACATTTTACGTGAAATGTTTTACAATTTGTGGGTTGTACTTCAGTAAAGATTAATAATGTCTGGGAGGTGTGCATCACCTATCCTTTATGATTTGTGATCGTGATTTGTTATGGAATATTCAGCTTATGCCCATATATTAGCTAGTTGACAATACTGCTTCCATCACTGACATGAGGTTCTAGTTCAGTTACCATTCACGTACATCAAACTTAATGAAGAAATCTCGTCGTCTAGATGGCTGGTGCATTTTTCAACTTTGCTTGGCTTGAGGAACCAATTGTATGCGCAAAAAAAGGTACGGGTCGGCTTTATTGCACAAAACGAGATTACAATTGTGGCCGGGACCCGGGTTGCTCGGGTGTAGCGAGTCCGGGTTGCGGCGAGTTTTGATCAGGGGATTGTGGGAAAGATCTTCTGGGGGATCCCTTTGATCCGCGTCTCCACGTGGTGTTCGTGCGAGAGCGCTGAAGGGGCTGCCCAGGACAGGGGTTTTACAGGGAGAGGGTTTTGGAGAGGCTAAGGAATGTCCACCGTTGCTTTGTCCCTTCCGTGCTTCGCGCTTTCTCGGCTAGGGGGTTTTCGGCTTCGTTCCTCGGTCTTCGCGTCTTCCTCGTTCCTTGCTTGACCTCGGTGTCCTTGATCGTCGGTTCGCGGCGTCGATCGAGCTTTTGGCGTTGGCTTTGGCTTTGGCTTTTTGGCTTCGGCTTGGCTCCGGCGTGGCTCTGGCTTTTGCTTTGCTTCGGCGCTTGCACTTGGACGTAGCTGGGAGAGACTTGCGATGCTTTCGTTCTTCCGGACTTCGCGTCGTATCGGCTAGAACGTGCGGTGCTTTTGCTCGTGGCCGGCGTAGTCGCTTGGCTTTGGCTCTTGCTTTGCTTTGGCGCGGGCTTTACTGGGGCTTTGCTTTGGCTTCTTGCGTTGCTTTAGCTTTGGCGTTTACTCGATCTTCTTCTTCGAACGACGTGGGCTACTTCTCCGGTGCTTCGACGGTTTGCGTGTCAACGGGACTTCTCTTCTTCTCCGGGCTTCTTTGGCGTGATCGGGGTCGAAGAATGCTTTCGAAGATGGTGGGGGTAGCACCGATCTTCGTGCGACGGTTGTAGCGTCGGCTTTTGTTGATGAAGACGACGGGGTAGTGACGCTTCAGATGATCTGTTCCAGCCTTTCTTCTTCGTGGATGGTGCAGATGTTTGTCGAAGACGACGTGGTGATGACGCTTCGCTTCTCTCCTCCGGGCTTTGGGGCTTGATCGGGATCGAGGACTTGTTGGAGACGACGGGGTAGTGCCGCTCCTCTTCTTCTCCGGGCTTTTGGGCTTGATCGGAGTCGAAGCTTGTTGGAGACGACGGGGTAGTGCCGCTCCTCTTCTTCTCCGGGCTTTTGGGCTTGATCGGAGTCGAAGCTTGTTGGAGACGACGGGGTAGTGCCGCTTCTCTTCTTCTCCGGGCTTTTGGGCTTGATCGGAGTCGAAGCTTGTTGGAGACGACGGGGTAGTGCCGCTCCTCTTCTTCTCCGGGCTTTTGGGCTTGATCGGAGTCGAAGCTTGTTGGAGACGACGGGGTAGTGCCGCTCCTCTTCTTCTCCGGGCTTTTGTGCTTGATCGGAGTCGAAGCTTGTTGGAGACGACGGGGTAGTGCCGCTCCTCTTCTTCTCCGGGCTTTTGTGCTTGATCGGAGTCGAAGCTTGTTGGAGACGACGGGGTAGTGCCGCTCCTCTTCTTCTCCGGGCTTTTGGGCTTGATCGGAGTCGAAGCTTGTTGGAGACGACGGGGTAGTGCCGCTCCTCTTCTTCTCCGGGCTTTTGGGCTTGATCGGAGTCGAAGCTTGTTGGAGACGACGGGGTAGTGCCGCTCCTCTTCTTCTCCGGGCTTTTGGGCTTGATCGGAGTCGAAGCTTGTTGGAGACGACGGGGTAGTGCCGCTCCTCTTCTTCTCCGGCCTTTGCTTCTGGCGTCTTCGGAGTCGAAGGGTTCTTCTTCTCCGAGCTTTCTTCTTCGTGCACGGAGTCGAAGGGATGATCTTCGTGTGCAAGGGCCTTCACATTGATGAGGACTTTCAGTAAGCCGATCCCTCGGGACAGGCTTGACTGTGCCTCGTGAAGCCTCGGGTCGATGAAGAAGCGTGCTCTTTTCTGCAGAGCTCTGGCGCTTTGTCTTCAACTTTCCAACCATTTTTTCCTTCCCCCACCCCCTCTATTTATAGGCAAAGAGGTGGGGAGAGAGATATGGGAACTTTTTAATTTTAAATCCCTTTTGTATCTCTCTCATAATTACCCGGATTTTATTCATCCATTGATGAAGGGAATAACATTTAGTTGTTTTCCTTTTCTGGCGGGTGCAATTATGGCTGGATTTTGCGCACGAAATCGATGGCGATCGGGCGCTTCGTCTTGTGCGTCGGATCGAGGGATCGGCGCAGATCCGCGTGTGTGCAGACGTCATACGCTACCTCCCCCCGCGCATGGCGGTATTTTTTTCCTTTTCTTTCTTTTCTTTCCTTTTCTTTTCTTTCCTTTTTCTTTTCTTTCCTTTCTTTTCTTTCCTTTTTCTTTTCTTTCTTTTTCTCCCCTTTCCTTGCAGGGCCGGCCGGCCCCTCCTTGGGGTTCGGTCCCCACTAGGGCCGGCCCTATAGGGTTCGGACCCTAGTAGGGGCCGGCCCCTCTTGGGGCGGGGTCCGAGTACGTGTCGGCGCGCGCGAGTCGGGTCCGCGTGTCGGGTTTGCATCCGCGTCGGCGCGAGCGAGTTGGGTCCGCGTGTCGGGTTTGCATCCGCGTCGGCACACGTAAGTCGGGTTCGGGTCCGACGAAATTCGTGTGTCTACAAATGCCCCCTCAAGGACGAGTGCGTCGGTGGGAGCGTGTCGGGTTTGGACACGTAGGAATCGTAGAGCGCTTGTCCTTGATTCCTTTTGTGGGTGGGGTTGGAGGTCTATTTAAGGACCCCTACCCCCCTTCATTCGCCGTTGTGCTTCTTTGCGAAGGTTCTGCCGGCTTCTGGAGACCGCTGTCGGAAGAGAGCTGCCTGGGTTTGCACGCGACTTGCTCCGCCTTCCCGGTGTCGCCTCTTTCATCCTTTTTTTTTTTTTTTTTTTGGACCACGGGAGCTGCAGTGGCAGTGGCAGGGTCGGCCAGGGCTGCGGCGGCTGGGCACGAGGCCAGCGGCGTGCGGCGCGCCGAGCTGAGCGCCGGTGCGAGCAGTTGGCTGTGGCTCTTGCTTGTAGAGAAGACCTTCGCTATGGTTTCGATCATCTTCTTCGTTGCGGACCTCTTTTGCTTCAAAGATTGCACGGACGTCGAAGGTGGCCGTTGCACGGAGTTCGAGACTGGTGCGAGGGCGACTGGAGTGCGATGACGGCGACGGTGCATCTCGGCGGAGGACTGTCGCCCCTCCCTTGGTGTGGGAGCGCAATGACGAGGCCGATTGTCGATGGCGACCGTTGCACGATGTCCGAAGGCGACTTAGGAGAGACGGGAGCGTGAAGACGAAGGCAACATGTCTCGACGTAGTCCCATGGCGGCGCGCGGATGACGAAGGCGCGAAGATGAAGGCGATGCACCCCGGCGGAGTGTTGGCGATGGTGACGCACCTCGGCGCGATGAGGAGGAGGTGGAGCCATTGCAAGCGAGGCGAAGCTCCCCTTTTCTTTCTTTCTTTTTTTTTTTTTTTTTTTTTTTTTTCTTTTCTTTTCTTTTCTTTTCTTCTTCTTTTTTTTTTCTTTCCTTTTCTTTTCTTTCTTTCTTTCCTTTTCTTTTCTTTCCTTTCTTTTCTTTTCTTTTCTTTCTTTCTTCTCCTTCTTCTGGTTCTGGTATGCGGGAGCAGCAGCAGCAGCGGCTGCGGCAGGCGCGCGGGGCTGCAGCGCGGGCGATGGTGGGCGAGGCGCGGTGCTGCGCGCAGACGGAGACGGCTCGCGGGCGGAGGCGGCAGCGGGCGCGGGGCCAGCAGCGGGCAGCGCGCGGTGGTGTTCGGAGCCAGCGGCGGCCGGGGCTGTGCGGGTCCGCCGTCGGACGGGCGCAGCGGGGCGGCGGCGGCTGGGCGCGGGGCCAACGGCGGGCGGCGCGCCGGCGCGGGCGCGGGCGAGCGACGTGCGGTCGCCGGGCGCGGGTTTCAGCGGCGGGCGGCGCGCAACGGTGGCCTTTGGCGCAGGTTTCAGCGGCGGGCGGCGCGCAACGGTGGCCTTTGGCGCAGGTTTCAGCGGCGGGCGGCGCGCAGCGGTGGCCTCGGGCGCGGGCGCCGACCCCGGTCGTATAGGAGATGAAGGAGGGAGCGGCTGGGGTCCCCCCCTTCTCTTTGCTGTTGGCTTACCATTGGGGAAAGGGGTGCAGGCCCCGCCCCACTTTGCTCTTCTCCTTTTTTTTTTTTTTTTTTTTTTTTTTTTTTTTGTGTCGGGCACTGATTGGGGAGAGGGGACGCGGTGGCAACAATGGCGTCTCCGGCTTGATCGCGCTCCGAGTCAAACGGCCTCCGACTGAATCGGAGAAGGAGGGGGGCTGTGGGTCCCCTTCTCCCATTTTGGCTTGTGACGAGCGGCTCCCTCCCATGCGTGGGTTTGGATCAGACAGGAGGGTGGTTGTATCCTTTTTTTTTTTTTTTTTTTTTTTTTTTTTTTTTTTGTGGAAAGCTGGAGCTTGGAGACCGTCGTCGGAAGAGTGCTGCCTGGGGTTGCACGAGACTTGCTCCGTCTTCCCGGTGTCGCCTCTTTCGTCGACGGCGGCGGCGATGGTGCGCGTCGCTTGAAGACGAAGGCTTCCGTCGGCTTGGAGACGAAGGCTTCTTCGATGCTTGGAGACCGTCATCGGAAGAGTGCTGCCTGGGGTTGCACGAGACTTGCTTCGTCTTCCCGGTGTCGCCTCTTTCGTCGACGGTGGCGGCGATGGTGCGCGTCACTTGAAGACGAAAGCTTCCGTCGGCTTGGAGACGAAGGCTTCTTCGATGCTTGGAGACCGTCGGCGGAAGAGTGCTGCCTGGGGTTACACGAGACCTGCTCCGTCTTCCCGGTGTCGCCTCTTTCGTCGACGGCGGCGGCGATGGTGCGCGTCGCTTGAAGACGAAGGCTTCCGTCGGCTTGGAGACGAAGGCTTCTTCGATGCTTGGAGACCGTCGGCGGAAGAGTGCTGCCTGGGGTTGCACGAGACTTGCTCCGTCTTCCCAGTGTCGCCTCTTTCGTCGATGGCGGCGGCGAAGGTGCGCGGCGCTTGAAGACGAAGGCTTCCGTCGGCTTGGAGACGAAGGCTCCTTTGGAGGCTTGAAGACGAAGGATTCTTTGACGGCTCGCGAAGGTGCGCAGAGCTTGAGTCCTGGCGGCGAAGCATTCTTCGGCGGCTTGGAGCCGAAAGATTCTTCAGCGGAGTGTTATCGTCTTCTTGGTGCGGGAGCATAATGACGACGGCACGGCGAAAAGACGAAGCAGAGTGTGGTGGCGATCGCCTGGTGCGAGGATGAGTCGGAGGCGTTGAAGGCCAAGGAAGGTGGCTCCTCTTTTTTTTTTTTTTTTTTTTTTTTTTTTTTTTTTTTTTGGAATTGACTTTACCTCTCGATCGGTCTTGCGCTTTCATATCCTTGCAAGATTCGTCCCCCTGAGTACCTTCCGAAGGCTGGCTAGATTATTGATGAGGTCAACCGCGGGTTTAGAGTTACTAGCGAGGTTGCACCTTTCTGGTAGCAATGTCAGCTTGAAGGATACCGAGAAGGGCGTTCTGAAGAGGATGACGAGGCCACGAGCATCAACAAGGAGTAGACTGCTTTGGTTGTCTTTTGCTTGTCGATCTTGACCTTGATGACAGCTCCAGTGGTTCTTTTGGTTGTGGAGGTCACGAAGGCTGCGGTTGTTGTTTATGCGTCCGCCATTCTTCGGGTTGCTGCTTTTGACTTCAGTGGCAGTTTCCATCCTTCAGGTGGGCCTGAGCTTTTGCATGAGCCCGGTGGATTTCAAGGCAACGACTCTTTTTCTGCGGAGCAGATGCGCACCTTCTTTGGAGGGTGGCGAGCTTCATTGCTTACGACCGTCTTCGCTGGAGGACGCTTTCTTGGGCTTAGTTGCGACTCTGGAGTTGCAGCGCGTGTAAGCTGCGGAGGGCGAGCCACTTCGACGCCTTAAGGACTTCGACTTGCTACTCGTGCGTCGCTTTAGAAGCTGGAGTTCCATTTGGGGAAAGCTCGAGCGACCGAGAAGATGTCTGGAGCAGAGCTTGCGAAGCAGCGTGCATAGCTGACGACGCGTCGGAAGCTGACGGTTTTTTTTTTTTTTTTTTTTTTTTTTTTTTTTTTTTTTTTTACCTCTGGAGTTGCAGCGCGTGTAAGCTGCGGAGGGCGAGCTGCTTTGACGCCTCAAGGACTGTGACTTTCTTGTCATCTTTTGGTTTGCTGACTGGACTTGTGGATTTGCACTTGTTCTTCTCTGGGCTGGCCTTCTCGGACGACGTTTGGGATGTTTCTTTTGTATGGACTGAACCTTTGTAGGTTGCCTACGTACCCTACTGAGAGGGATCAAGTCGCACGTAGTTCGTTTTTTTTTTTTTTTTTTTTTTTTTTGGGCAAGGGGGGTAACCTTGCGCTAGGCAAAGTACCTTTTGAGGGACTTGCCACTGGTAGGCAAAGTCGCCACTGGTTCGCAGCTATCGCCCGCCTTCTTCGCTTCAATATAGTTGGAAGTGAAGATCTTCTTGACTAGAGTTTGACTGGCGTCGATGCCCCGGCAATTTGGAAGGATTTGTTCGCCGCTTTTGCAGAGAAAAGCTTGAGTCTTTGTCAGGCGATGTGGTATTGCAGCTGAGGGTAGTGAACCCATGTGCGCCATGCTTTCTTTGCTGCGGCTGGATTTGAACATCGACTTGGTGGAGTTTTGCCCCCGAGTGTTTTCTGACTTGATTGCGAGTTGCTCAGAGCTGGTGCACTCGGAAGACTCGGTTGAGCTCGAGACGTGCAACAGACCACGTAACGGTAGTGTCATCTCTTGCAAAGTGCTGAAGTTGGCCCCGAAGAATGATAACGCTGGTTCCTTTGCTGGAGGGGAAGGCGATCGTCCTGGTTTGCGAAGCCATTGAGGTACGAGCCGCAGGACTGAAGCAACTTGAGCAGGCAACGGAATGCATCGCATCGAGCTTGATTTGAAGTTGATGTGAATTTTCCGTCTTGGTGCTGGCGCTTCTTTGTCTTTGTGCGCTGTCTGGATGGAGGATGTCACTAGTTTTGCAAGTGGAGAGCTTTTGTCCATCGCAGCTGTTTTGACTTCCTGGACTTGTGGAGCTTTTGCTGGAGGAGCTTCTGCAACGAAGTCTTTGGCCTCGTAAAACTTGGCATCAGCAAGGTGTGCTTTAGCCTTGTTGAACAGCTTGCCGTTGGCGGCGATGCTTCTCCCCATGCTTTCGATGTTAATGCTGCTTTCTTCATCGTCTTTCCGGAGCACTTGGTGAACTTCCATTATGCAGCAGGAGATCTTGAAGTTTTGACCAGCTTCAAGGAAGCAAATAGGAAAGAACTTCTGGAGTGTCACTAGCTCTAGAAAGCTTTGCTGGAGGAGATTTTTCGGACTTGCTGGTGGTACTTCGGACGTCTTTCTTCCTGGAGCTTCATTTTTTTCCTTGAAGGACTTCCTTCTGGGGAGTTTTCTTGTCGCCCGGTTTTTCTTATGGTTAGCCAGACGTACTATCCTGTAGCTTGATCGTCGTGACCTTCTCCTTCGAGGCGCCATTGCCCATGTGTTAAGATCTTCCTCGCCAAGGTGAAGAACTGGTGTTGCGACTGAAGGTTCTTCCTTGATCAGAAGGACTTGCACTTCTAGAGACTGTACCGATTCATCTTCTGATCCCCAGCTGGTTGGCTTGATTTCTTCATTTGGAATCGAAGGAGACCTGGAGTAGAGGACATAGAAGTCGATCTTACCTGATGGTTGGCCTAGCAGGTTGACTTCGGGGCTTCTTTGTTCGTCTCTCGCTTTGAGCATGTGCCGGGACGTAGCTTCGTTTGGAAGAGGGAGTGCTTGCATGAGAGACGGTTGCCCCCAAGACAGTAAGGATTTGGCTCTAGGCACTGAAGAAGTATGCCGTCGTCGTCTTCTTGGACTGCCCCCTTTCTTTGAGTCATCAACGGTGGACTGCCCCCCTTCTGCGAGGACCGACGGGGCATCTTGCAATTCGTCGTCCGAAGTAGAAGTATCACCGTTGTCGGGATTCGTAATGGAGATATGATTGACGGCCGCCATGGGTGGGTGGGTGGGTGTTGAGACGAAGTCCTTGATTGGCATCCCCAGACGATCGAACGCCGACTTCTTCTTTGATTGTTTGACTGGCCCGAGCCTCTCGAACACGGATGTGCGTTTTCGATTCGACCAGTCTTTACCACCTCTGGTTTGCTTCCGGAACAAGGCTTGGCATCGAGCCCGTCGTCGTCTTCTCCTGCTTTTTGGATGGCTGAGGTAGGTAGAGAGTGCATCGGAGATTGTCGATCCTTCAGCTGCTTCATCTACCATCCTTGCCTCGATGTAGTTCGAGGTGAAGGTCTTCTTCGCTGCGGTTCTGATGACCAACGGAGCTTGACTGGAGCCGATGCCTCGGCGGTTCGGGGGAATTTGCTCTCCGTTTTGAAACAGCCGAGTTTGAGTTCTCGTCATCCCATGTGGAGTTGCTGCTGGTGGAAGTGTGCCCATGGCGCTTTCCTCGTTGTAGCCGGCTCTGAACAGCAACTTGGCAGCATTTTGCCCCCAACTCCCTTCCGGTTTGAATCCGAGTTGCTCGAGGTCTGCTGATTCGACAGGTCTGCTCGGGTTTGGAGCTTGCGTCAGACTAGGTAGTGGCATCGTCATTTCTTGCAGAGTGATGACATTGGCCTGAGATAACGACGGGGCCAGCTTCCTTGTCGGAGTAGAAGGCGATCGCTCGGATTTACGGAGCCACTGAGGCGCGAGACGCAGGACAGGCACCGTTTGGATTGGCAACGGGGTATGTTGCGTTGCTCTTGGCTCGAAGCTGATGCGCATCCTTTGCCTAGGTTTCGGCGTTCCGTGGACCTTGAGTCTTGCCTCGTCCGAGGGTGGCGCCGAATTTACGGGAAGAGGAGTCTTGTCCTGCTTTACTTCTTCAATCTTTTGGGCTCGAGGAGTTTTAGCTGGCAGAACTTCCGCGACCAGGCCCTTTGCTTGGTAGAACTTAGCGTCGGCCAGGTGTGCCTCGGCCTCGTTGAATGGCTTGTCATCCGCAACTATGCACCTCTCCACACCTTCTTCGTAGTACTTGAGGCACTGGTGCCAGGTGGATACCACGATGCCGTTCTCGTGCAGCCATGGTCTTCCTAACAGGAGACGATATGATGTCTGGCAGTCGATGATGTGGAAGAGGACCGTTGTATCCAGCGGGCCGATTGACAGCTTCAGGCGAATGATTCCAACGGTGGACTGTCCGCCCTGGTTGAAGCCTTGAATGACCAACTGACTCGGCGAGAGCTGGTCGTTGGTGATGCCGAGTTGGCGCATCGTCTGGATGGGCATGATGTTGACGGCGGAGCCACAGTCCAACAAGATTCGGTTCACTAGCTTCTCCTTGATGTATCCTGAAACGTAAAGAGGCCGGTTGTGCAATCGCGTTCCGAGTTGCAGGTCCTCGTCTGAAAAGGTTATCGTTGCATCGCACGCGGCTACAGCTTTGCGCTTCTGGTCGTCCTTCTTCTTCTTCTTGTAGCTATCCGGATCAGCCAAGGCCGCAGCCATTGCCAGGCGAGCCTTCTTCGGGAGATGCAAAGCTTCTACGAGAGGCATGTGTAAGATTGCTTCGTCGCGAGAGGCGGTGCCCCCTTCGTCGGAATCGTCCCCCTCGTCGGTGGAGTCGCCTTCTTCAGAAGTCTCGCCTTCGTTCTTTCCTTCCGACACTTCATGGACTTCGACCATGCAACAGGACACCTTGATGTGTTGGTCCGCTGGGAGGAAGTGATCCGGGAAGAACTCTTGCAAAGTTGTCGGCTCTGGAAGACTCTGCTGAAGGATGTCGTCTCGGCTTGCTGGCGGCACTTTGAACGCCTTCCTCCCCGGAGCCTTGCTTTTCTTCTTGTAGGTCTTCCGCTTGGTGAATCCCCTCATCACACGGTCTTGCTTGAGCTTCTTTTCTTGCCAAGGCTTTCGCCGCCGCGGTAGCATGACCCATGCTTCTTCGTCGGTGGATTCCCCTTCGCTAGGATGATGGTCGTCAGCAGCAACTGGCTTCTTTGATGACACTTGTTCTTCCGGAGGCTCTACTTGCTCATCTTCCGATCCCCAGCCGGTGGGCTTGATTTCTTCGATTGGAACGGATGGAGGCCTTGAGTAGAGGACGTAATAGTCAAACTTCCCTGATGGCTGGCCCAGCAGACCGACTTCTGGGTCTCCCTGCTCGTATCTTTCTCTAAGAGCGCGTTGGGACATAGCTTGGCTGGAAGGGACTTGCTCTTCTCGAGGTTCCACTGGCTCTTCTCCCGATCCCCAGCCGGTGGGCTTGATTTTGTCGATTGAAACGGACGGAGGCCTTGAGTAGAGGACGTAATAGTCAAACTTCCCCGACGGCT
This sequence comes from Chamaelirium japonicum, assembly GCA_947650365.1. Classification (NCBI taxonomy): domain Eukaryota; kingdom Viridiplantae; phylum Streptophyta; class Magnoliopsida; order Liliales; family Melanthiaceae; genus Chamaelirium; species Chamaelirium japonicum. The sequence goes on from OX393552.1 coordinate 17,587,351, forward strand.
GGCCCAGCAGGCCGACTTCTGGGTCTCCTTGCTCGTATCTCCTTTGGAGCGTTCGTTGGGATGCAGTATTGCCTGGAAAAGGTGCTGGCGTGAGCGATGATTGCCCCCAGGGCAGCGGTGTTTCCTCCTCGGAGAACGCAGGAGTACGTTGACGTCGCTTCGAGATTTTCGGCTGGGAAGTCGACTTAGCGATTGACGCTTGACGATTGAGGCGCAATTTGGGCATGCTTCGTCGAGCGGCAACGAGTACCGGCGAGAAGGAGCCGAAGGTGATGGACGTCATGTTGGTCGTAGCAACCTCCCCGGAGTCGATCTCTATCTTCCCTTGCTTGGCGAGTGCCATGATTCTTTCCTTGAAGACGAAACATCTTTCGATGGGATGACTCACCACCCGGTGGTATTTGCAGAAGAGAGGGTCGTCGACGCGATGCATCTGCTCGGGCCTCTTTGAAGGAGGAAGCTCTATCATCTTCTCTTGCAGCAGTTGGTCGAACATGGAGGAGACTTCCGAGTCTGGGAAGGGGTACTCCTTTGCTTCGAGCTCCTCGAGAGTCATCCTTTGTCTTGGCGGCGGAGGCGGTGGTATGGCGACTCCCTTCTTCTGATCCGGCTTGCCAACGATCTTGAGCGGTTTGGAGGTCGAAGCGACGTCGGCAACATTGACTTGTTTCGGTTTCGTTGCCGGTGGCTTGTCCTTCTTCTCTATCTTCAAGAAGTCCTTGTTCTTCGAGTCCCCGCGGTTTGCTAGGCTGAGTTCCATGTCATGAGCCCGAGTTGCGAGTTCTTCGAAAGACCGAGGCTTGATACCTTTGAGGATGTAGAGCAGACCCCAGTGCATGCCTTGGGTGCACATCTCGATGGCCGAGTCTTCAGACAAGCGGTCTCGTGAATTCAGCGCGAGGTTTCTCCACCTGTCGATGTAGTCGATCACTGGCTCGTCTTTCCTTTGCTTGACGGCGGTGAGCTCGATCATGCTGACGGTTCGTCTGGTGCTGTAGAAGCGATTGAGGAACTCCCTTTCCATCTGGTCCCAGCTGTCGATGGTCCCTGCAGGAAGATCAACGTACCAGTCGAACGCGTTGCCTTTGAGGGTGCGGACGAATTGCTTCACCATCTCGTCGCCATACGTGCCGGCATTATTGCAGGTCTCGATGAAGTGGGCAACGTGCTGTCTCGGATTTCCCTTTCCGTCGAAGTGCTGAAACTTTGGCGGCTGGAATCCGACTGGGAAGCGTAGCAGCTGGATCCTCGTAGTGTAGGGCTTCGAGTATGCCGCCGTGATCGGAGGAAGGCCACTGCCGTGAGAACGCATCATGTCGGCTATCAACGCTTGGACTTGCTGAGCATTCATCGTTGCCGTTGCTGGAGGTTGAGTGGCCGCCGAGGCTGGCGCCGGGTAGACGACTTCCAATGGGACGGGAGCCGAGGAGAGCGCTGGAGTAACTGCTTGAATCGTCGGAGCGACTTCTGCAGGAGCGGGAGCTGAAGACGGAACTGGAGCGGCTACCGGAGAAGCGACGGGTTGGCTAACTGCTGCAGCGTCCTTTGCGCTTAGCTTCTGGAGCAGAGCGTTGATGTGACGATCCTTCTCCTCCATTAGCCGAGTAATCTGCGCCATGTGCTCGTTCATCTGCATGACTTGGAGCTGAAGAGCGGTCGGAGGGTGGTGACGGAGAACGCCTCGGTGTTGCATGTTCGCATCCTCGCCGTCATCATCTGAGACGTAGTTACGCCGACTTGCTTCTGGCTGATGATTGATGTTTGCCCCCTGCAGAGGAGGTGCAACGTCTGCTGGAGAACCCGAACTGGTTCGGGGTTGGGGCTGGTCCTCCCCAAACTTCTGGACATGGGCTCCAGGATCGAGGCTCGTTTCTTCATGCACCAGGGCCTCGTCGGCGCTTTGGCGAGCATCTTCGGTAGTAGCTTCTGGCACGAAGATGTCCGCAAGAGTCCGTGTACGCCGAGTGTAGACGCGCACCATTGGAGGAGCATCACCCTCCGGATTTACTGGATCACCGTGGCGGAGTAGAGGAGACTCGGCGATTGGTGAGAGGCTTGGAGCAAACGCATCGTTGTTCGTTCCGGCCATTGCAAACTTCAAGCAGCTTCTTCAACCGTACGGATGAAAGGAGAAGAGGTCCCACCGGGCGTGCCAGAAATCTGTATGCGCAAAAAAAGGTACGGGTCGGCTTTATTGCACAAAACGAGATTACAATTGTGGCCGGGACCCGGGTTGCTCGGGTGTAGCGAGTCCGGGTTGCGGCGAGTTTTGATCAGGGGATTGTGGGAAAGATCTTCTGGGGGATCCCTTTGATCCGCGTCTCCACGTGGTGTTCGTGCGAGAGCGCTGAAGGGGCTGCCCAGGACAGGGGTTTTACAGGGAGAGGGTTTTGGAGAGGCTAAGGAATGTCCACCGTTGCTTTGTCCCTTCCGTGCTTCGCGCTTTCTCGGCTAGGGGGTTTTCGGCTTCGTTCCTCGGTCTTCGCGTCTTCCTCGTTCCTTGCTTGACCTCGGTGTCCTTGATCGTCGGTTCGCGGCGTCGATCGAGCTTTTGGCGTTGGCTTTGGCTTTGGCTTTTTGGCTTCGGCTTGGCTCCGGCGTGGCTCTGGCTTTTGCTTTGCTTCGGCGCTTGCACTTGGACGTAGCTGGGAGAGACTTGCGATGCTTTCGTTCTTCCGGACTTCGCGTCGTATCGGCTAGAACGTGCGGTGCTTTTGCTCGTGGCCGGCGTAGTCGCTTGGCTTTGGCTCTTGCTTTGCTTTGGCGCGGGCTTTACTGGGGCTTTGCTTTGGCTTCTTGCGTTGCTTTAGCTTTGGCGTTTACTCGATCTTCTTCTTCGAACGACGTGGGCTACTTCTCCGGTGCTTCGACGGTTTGCGTGTCAACGGGACTTCTCTTCTTCTCCGGGCTTCTTTGGCGTGATCGGGGTCGAAGAATGCTTTCGAAGATGGTGGGGGTAGCACCGATCTTCGTGCGACGGTTGTAGCGTCGGCTTTTGTTGATGAAGACGACGGGGTAGTGACGCTTCAGATGATCTGTTCCAGCCTTTCTTCTTCGTGGATGGTGCAGATGTTTGTCGAAGACGGCGTGGTGATGACGCTTCGCTTCTCTCCTCCGGGCTTTGGGGCTTGATCGGGATCGAGGACTTGTTGGAGACGACGGGGTAGTGCCGCTCCGCTTCTTCTCCGGGCTTTTGGGCTTGATCGGAGTCGAAGCTTGTTGGAGACGACGGGGTAGTGCCGCTCCTCTTCTTCTCCGGGCTTTTGGGCTTGATCGGAGTCGAAGCTTGTTGGAGACGACGGGGTAGTGCCGCTTCTCTTCTTCTCCGGGCTTTTGGGCTTGATCGGAGTCGAAGCTTGTTGGAGACGACGGGGTAGTGCCGCTCCTCTTCTTCTCCGGGCTTTTGGGCTTGATCGGAGTCGAAGCTTGTTGGAGACGACGGGGTAGTGCCGCTCCTCTTCTTCTCCGGGCTTTTGTGCTTGATCGGAGTCGAAGCTTGTTGGAGACGACGGGGTAGTGCCGCTCCTCTTCTTCTCCGGGCTTTTGTGCTTGATCGGAGTCGAAGCTTGTTGGAGACGACGGGGTAGTGCCGCTCCTCTTCTTCTCCGGGCTTTTGGGCTTGATCGGAGTCGAAGCTTGTTGGAGACGACGGGGTAGTGCCGCTCCTCTTCTTCTCCGGGCTTTTGGGCTTGATCGGAGTCGAAGCTTGTTGGAGACGACGGGGTAGTGCCGCTCCTCTTCTTCTCCGGGCTTTTGGGCTTGATCGGAGTCGAAGCTTGTTGGAGACGACGGGGTAGTGCCGCTCCTCTTCTTCTCCGGCCTTTGCTTCTGGCGTCTTCGGAGTCGAAGGGTTCTTCTTCTCCGAGCTTTCTTCTTCGTGCACGGAGTCGAAGGGATGATCTTCGTGTGCAAGGGCCTTCACATTGATGAGGACTTTCAGTAAGCCGATCCCTCGGGACAGGCTTGACTGTGCCTCGTGAAGCCTCGGGTCGATGAAGAAGCGTGCTCTTTTCTGCAGAGCTCTGGCGCTTTGTCTTCAACTTTCCAACCATTTTTTCCTTCCCCCACCCCCTCTATTTATAGGCAAAGAGGTGGGGAGAGAGATATGGGAACTTTTTAATTTTAAATCCCTTTTGTATCTCTCTCATAATTACCCGGATTTTATTCATCCATTGATGAAGGGAATAACATTTAGTTGTTTTCCTTTTCTGGCGGGTGCAATTATGGCTGGATTTTGCGCACGAAATCGATGGCGATCGGGCGCTTCGTCTTGTGCGTCGGATCGAGGGATCGGCGCAGATCCGCGTGTGTGCAGACGTCATACGCTACCTCCCCCCGCGCATGGCGGTATTTTTTTCCTTTTCTTTCTTTTCTTTCCTTTTCTTTTCTTTCCTTTTTCTTTTCTTTCCTTTCTTTTCTTTCCTTTTTCTTTTCTTTCTTTTTCTCCCCTTTCCTTGCAGGGCCGGCCGGCCCCTCCTTGGGGTTCGGTCCCCACTAGGGCCGGCCCTATAGGGTTCGGACCCTAGTAGGGGCCGGCCCCTCTTGGGGCGGGGTCCGAGTACGTGTCGGCGCGCGCGAGTCGGGTCCGCGTGTCGGGTTTGCATCCGCGTCGGCGCGAGCGAGTTGGGTCCGCGTGTCGGGTTTGCATCCGCGTCGGCACACGTAAGTCGGGTTCGGGTCCGACGAAATTCGTGTGTCTACACCAATAAACAACTAGAATCATTCGCTTTCATCAAATTAATATAACAAGTTAAAGTCTCCAATCTATTGGCAAGAAACTGCATTCTATCATCAAACATCATTGAAATCTGAACTGGATATATCACTGAAACCTTCATTTGATGCATGTTGAATATGAGCCAAAGGCCTGGATTCGGTTACATATTTTTCGCATTTGATCCATGTTACGTCTTATAGTGCATGTGCTTGTACACTAGGCCCGATCAAACTTTGCGATACTATCCAGCAAGACTAATGGGTTTTTTTTTCCGTTTGTTTGATAGGATATGATCAGTACTTGTCCACGATCAGTTTCCGAAAAACTAATGGGAATTATGGCAAGGATTCATACGGCACGGTTCATCCGTCAATAAAATTTAGAAAACAAACAGCAACCAGTGCCGAAGGGTAAGCCTACCATATAGTTCCTACAGCACACATAAATTGCAGGGCATGTGTCATGTAAATGTACAAAGTGAAAAGAGTACCGTTAAAACTAGTAATGATACAATATAATTAAAATTTTGCTCCAAGAAGATCATAGTACCAAAACTCGGTCCGACCGAAAATCAAACCGACTCGGATGGAAACTCGGACCGGTTGTGACTCAGGCCGACTCAATCTGACTCGGTCCGACTCGGGCTGACTCGGGAACTATTCGGGCTATTAACTATTTTGAGTTTTGAAAAAATACACACACACACACACACATACACACACTAATTTGAGTTTTAACGAAGATGTGCAGTACCAAAGCAGTTTGATATATCAAAGAGGTACGAAAAGCTCATGTTGAGGGTGGATGCAATCCGAAAAGAAATGAACAGAAAAAAAGGATTCATGTAGTAAGACTCATATAATCAAGATAAGGTTAGTTGTAACTTGTAATAAGGAATCCATTTACATTTTATAACAAGAGAAATGCTATTCAGCCCGAAGGTTTTCCCGATTTCACTGGCCCGATTGACATGGCAGCATGTAACTGGTGACTGAAACCCACTAGCGACATTTAAGTCATTTACACCACCAGTTGCACGCTGGCACGTCAATCGGGCTGAGCCGAATCGGGAAAACCTTCGGGCTGAATAGCATTGCTCTTATAACAAACATGGAGCATGACATAACTTCTTACCTCCCTGACTTATATCTCAAAGTTAGCATGACTACAAAGGATTAGTTATAACTATGCCTTCCGTTTCAAAGTAAGCAAATTTAAGATATCTCACAGGTCCAACTAACAAAAGAGAAAAATTTCACACCTGGATCTTTCTCCGATGGCTTTAAGATAAACGTGTTGCCACATGTAACTGCCATCGGAAACATCTGCAGAGAATCAATGATTTAACCAAAAAAAACATTAAAATCCCAATAAAGCTGATGTGATTCCATCATTTCGAACGTGGAAACAAGGATCAAAATCTCGAAATAAATCGCGAAATATCTAAGTTTTTTCAAACCTCGATACGAAATCTCATATGCTATATCGAACGGAATGGGATTCACGGGAATATCGCGATATTTCGCACGATATATTTGTCAGCGTGAAATATCACGATTTATCGTGCCAAAAGACGGTAAGACACATAAATTTCGTAGAAATTTCGTGTTTCTGGCACCAAAATTCTGGGACTGAGTGGTTATAAAAGGGGACTGGGGGCCTGGTTCTCAACAGCTTATTTATATATAATAACATCTAAGTAAATGTCATTTTATATGTAAATAAATTTTAAGTTATTATATGTAAATAAGCAAATACAACCCCCCCCCCATTTGATTTCAATAAAAATATCAAAAAAATAATCAAGTAAATCAAAAGTATACTTTCAGTTTTAGTAGGAGAAATCAGTTTTTTCGGTTTTTCATAAAATTTATATGTTGAGAAAAGTGGTTAAATCAAACCTTTTTTAGCTCAAAAAATTTCACAAGACGTAAAACTACAAGTACATCTAGAAAACCATGGTCCGTTAAAGAAAATTTTGAATGAATAAAAGCTTTTATTTATAAAAACTCTTTTTTCCAAACTTAGTAAAAAAAACAGTGTTGCTCATTTTAGCATAATTTTTTCACGATTTCAAGCTTGCACAACTTTCTAGTTTTAAGTCCGTTTTCAAAATCGTTTGAAACATTATTTTAACAATCAACTAATCATTATTTTAAAAACATTTTTATCCACAAAAAAGATTAAAAACCATTTAAAAAACATAGATCAAAACATGATCAAACAAGACTGCACAACACTCGTAGACTCAAATACATAATACATGCTATGTGAAGCTCTACACCCCTAGATAGGTTACAAATATTATCTGAGTGTTCCAAATTGTGTATATATACTGGGTTATGATTATCCAGAGATTCACTGAAAAATTTTATTAAAAAATCAATATTTTTATTATTTCTATAAAATCACAATATTTTCACACTGTCGAAATATTTCAATATCCATAGTGTCGAAATATTGATCGAAATGGAAATTTCGAACATTGAGTGGAAGTCAATCGAAATCAGCCATTTAGAAGTGACATGTTGAAAATTGATAATACATTATATTCATGATTCATTGACACTACAATCCAACATAAATCGAGAAGAACCGAACATGGGAAGTCAGTGTAGGCATACCCACAATGGAATCATTGCTGGGAAGTTGAATGGACATATCCCTGCACATACACCAAGAGGTTCCTTGATGCTGTATGTATCAATGCCATTGGCAACATTGGAAACATATTCGCCCATCTGCAGAGTCGCCATTCCACAAGCATGCTCCACTACCTCTGGAAGCACAACCCAAAAGGAACTACAAAATTTTCTTATCCAATTTTTTAGATCGTAATACTGTCCTCCAATGCCATTTTTTGAGATGGATAATTCTTGAGATGGTCATACTGTCTTTCTTGGATAAATTATGGAGCAAATATTATCGCCAACCAAACATAACATAAATGGCAAAGATGGATACGATGATAAACAAACCTAATCCCCGAAAAACATCACCCTGGGCATCCCGCAGTGTCTTCCCCTGCTCGGTGGTGATATTCATGGCAAGCTTATCCTGAAACGGATATTATGCTCACTTCCCCAGGAACACAAAAACATTGGAAATTAAAAACACCAACTCGATCGCTCACCATGTCCCTCCGTATGAGATCCTGGAGCTTAAACATGATCCGCTGGCGCGACGTGACGGGCGTGTTCCTCCATTTGGGGAACGCGCTTTTCGCCGCGCTCACCGCAGCTTTGAACTCTTCATCGGTAGTTAACGGGATCCTAGAAACAACCTCTTGAGTAGCCTATAATTGTGAAATCGAATTAAATAGGAATGGAGATTTAAAAAAAAAAATTTAAAAACATTTTGCCAAATCAGTAACTCAATGGAAATAGCAGGGAGCCTCGAAACGCACGGGATTTATCACGTCGATAGAGGCTTCGGATCGGGACTCCAGAAACTGTCCTCCGATGAGATTCCGGACTCTTGGCTGCAATTTGATGAAGTCTCCAAAAATGGTGATCCAAAGATTTTGAATTGAGCGATTGAACGGAGGAAAGGGAATACTAGAAATCGATCGGAGAAGAGGACCAAGCGCATACCGGATGAGGGCTTCTGTGGATCGGCGATGCTTCGGCCGAGGTCGAGAGGTGCGAGATCCCAAGGGAGATGGGCGGAGATCTCCATTGACGGAGGCCATTCGCTGCGACGGAAAAGGAATCGCGGGTCCGAGATGAGGCCGGCGGCAGTGAGAGTGGAGGAATTAGGGTTTCCAGATTTGCTTACCACCTCGGCGAAGCGACGATCGCAGCATCCTTCAGTGGGAGGCGACGACGAATGGCGCAAAGCGTGAACTTGAGAGAGTGGCTCCCACTATTTATAGTTTGGGAAATGATTGGACAACCCTATTGGCCGGCTGACGTTGGCGCCGGCGGTTGGTATGTCAGTACAGTGAGGCTGCTAAAAGCCAGGTACCCATGGAAAATATTGGGGGTTTTTTCCAATTAATAAATTTAAAATGGTCCTAAAAAAAATTTAATTCAAAATCATCAGAGGGTTTTTTCAAAATATTATTAAAAAATAAATATTTAACTAAATAGCGGCTGACCAAAACTATCTACCAACCTAGGGCTCTGACAGCCACATGGCATGTCAGCGCCATAAAGCGAGCATGGGATTTTTATTTTTTTTTCATCTCAAGTAGTACCCGGTATTTGGATTATCAGGTTTAAATCCGATATTCTGGATACCGAGTTTAACCAAAGCCTCTTGTATAACCGTTTTCATACTTAGCCTTTTTCTCGGGTAATCTAAATACCGGGTTCTACTCGAGACGAAAAAAAAAATCTCGCGCTCACTTTACGGTGCTGACATGCCACGTGGCTGGCAGAGCGCTAGGTTGGTAAATAGTTTTGGGCAGGTGCTATTTAGTTAAAAATGTATTTTTTTAATAATATTTTGAAAATAAAAAAATCTCGCGCTCGTTTTACGGCGCTGACATGCCACGTGGCTGTCAGAGCGCTAGATTGGTAAATAGTTTTGGGCAGGCGCTATTTAGTTAAATATATTTTTTTAAATTAATATTTTGAAAAAAAACCCTATCATCGGCCTGACGTGGCATGATGGTGCTGAAAATTGTTTGCCACGCCGGTGATTTGATATTGCTCAATAAATCCGACATCCGGAATGCCGAATTTAACTGAAACTAATACTTGTTTTGAATAAAAAAAAATGTTTGACACTTGGTTTTTTTTGTGAAGGGTTTAAACCTGTATTTTGGTTACTAGGTTTATCGAATGACAAAAAAATATACGTCAACATGGCGAGTTCTTTTTGGCGCGTCACAACACGTGGAAAAGTCCTACACTTTTACTTGCATCAAGTATCGGTGCGATTTTAGTGAAAAGTTCGGTTTCCACTTCCTAGGGAACCTAATCCATATCCCTGGGCAGAGTCTAGGATCCCAGAGGATGGATGGGAGTCTTTGTGAAATCGCTTGGTAGCCCCAACTTTTGTGGGTCGATTTGATTATGTGCACTTGTCAAGTATGGGAAGTCAGCGAGGTAATGTTATAATCTCGAAGGCAGAGGGTGTCATGTATAGATCGTTGGTCATGTACTATAATATCGATGTTTGAGCCAACCAGATGTCGTATTTGGTCACAATTTTTCCTTGCACCTAGTGTGATCGGTGAATCACACACATCCCCGATCGGCAGGCAAAGGAAAGGTTGTGATTGGGTGCCATGCGAGGGTGGCTAAAAAATTAGGAGAACTCTCGTGCTGAATAGTATACATCTTTAAGTCATCAATTTTTTGTGTGTTGCTATTTGCACTCATAAAAATGCTAGAGATGCCCAGATTAAAATTGAAAAAATGTCTATTGCATCCAGCTACGAATTGTTGTGGGTACAACAATGTGTTCAACTTCTCCTCCAAGCACTGGTGCCCAGCGCCACGGCCAAGCCCCCACCATCTCCTATGTCGCCTCCACCACCACCATCCACACACACACACACACACACACACACACACAGAGAGAGAGAGAGAGAGAGAGAGAGAGAGAGAGAGAGAGAGAGAGAGAGAGAGAGAGAGAGAGAGAGAGAGAGAGAGAGAGAGAGAGAGAGAGAGTGCTGATTTTTTATAAGCATGAGCACCTTACCTTAAATAGTACACCCACAAAAAATCAACACATTCTAAAACTTTTAGGGGCATCAAATGTTATATTTTCAGATAAACGGTTACAACGGATGTTCGATAAAACTTCTAACATTTGATGCCACTAGGAGTCTTAGAATGTGTTGATTTTTTGTGGGTGTTCTATCTAAGATAAGGTGATTATGCTCACAAAAAATCAGCACGTTCTAAAACTCCGAAGGGTCTCAAATGGGTGGCTGCTCATTTCGCCAAAATAGGGTGGCAGTTCATTTCCCGTTTCCTATATATATATACACACACAAAAATATTATAATAAACTATTTTCTCTAATTATCACTTAGTAATCGGGGATCTTGCCTGGTATGCAGAGAGTTTTACGTCAAACTGTGAAAAATTATGCTAAATAGTTAGCAACCCTTCTCCTCTTGATTATCATCTTAGTAATCGTGGCTCCTGCTTGGTAAGCAAAGAGTTTTACGTCAAACAGTGAGAAGTCAGGATAAGAAAGGAAGGTAGTCTGGTCTAACTTCGTAGCCTAACCTAGTAGGTCCATAGGTGTGTCTCTACACCCAATATCCCAAAGTCAATTGATTAGGGAGTTACCAACCAGAAAACTCGATAAATGGGCTGCATAGAAAACTCAAGGGGGTGGACAGTACACAAAGTCCTATTATTATTACTATAATTATTTTTAGTATAAAAACATGCTTATATGTTTGCCGACCTGTACCATTCACTATTTTTATGATAATCAAGAAATTCTAAACATTGTCTAAAGTTAAAAGTAGGATAATAGTCTATTGACATCATACTGGACCCTCACTACATAAGAGAGATAATGTAGAGATGAGCTGATTAACAATTTAGTTTAGAACAAGCAATGAATAATTTATATAAATATCTGGCTTTAACACATCTTACTGCAAATAAATTGGTCTCTTTAATAGTGTTGGTTATACAATTCCATATGACACTAATATGCGCATATTCATACCTTTATATGTTCTCAATGATGAACCTACCTGCGCTTAGATGCTATAATTATACAATATTTTTATTCTTTACTTGAGGACGAGCAAAGTTCTAGCTTGGGGGTGTGATTGGTGTGGAAATCCATCGTATTTACACCCCTAAACATTAGCTCAATCGTGCCACCCCTGCACTATTTGACCATGATAACATTTAGCTTGTTTTACAAGAGAATAACAACTTACATTAGAAACAGTGAAATAAAGAGCATTACAACGGAGTGCTAAGAGTCGAGGAGCATCACTAAAGGCACCCCCCAGAGCCAACTTCTCGCGGACAATACAAATACATAGTTTGATCAATCGGGACTCCGCGTCGATCGATTGGATTGCCCCGGTTATTAGAATACCGGTTTTAAAACCGGCATTGTAAACACCGGTTTTAACAGGGGTTAAGTTTATTGTGGAAGTGGGATTAGGGGGGACAGTGCTTAGTAAACTTGGCAATACAGATACCGGGTTTATCTGAACCCAGGGAAAAAAAATAGACACCTAACGTGACAAGCGCTTTTCGACGCTGACATGCCACGTGGCTGTCAGAGCGCTAGTCTGACAAATGCTTTTGGTCAACTGCTATTTAACTAAATATTTTGAAAAAAATCCCTTGTCTTAATCGAGGGAGATTATTCATCATCACGAGCGGACTACCTGAAAAGGAGAAGAGGAAGAAACCCCCCTCCCTGGCGGGGAGGTAGTTGAGGGACCAATGTGAAAATACCCCATAGGCCGGGAGGTTTATGTAATTTGCCAATTTTATTTTTTATTTTTGCAAATTCCCCCTCATTTTCTTACCACACATTTCATTTCCCGCCCTTCCTCACTCGAAGCCTCCTCTAAATCCGCGGGTACCTCGTTCGTCTGATCGAATGAAGCAACGACGCCAAAGGCCAAACAGGGACGAGGGAAAGAGGGGGGAGCGACAGGGATCGATCATCAAGGGTTCCGAGTGAGGGCCGGTAATGGGGATCCAGGGTCTGCTCCCCCAGCTGAAGTCGATCATGGTGCCGATCCACGTGCAGGAGCTCCGCGGGCGGACGGTGGCCGTCGACACCTACTCCTGGCTCCACAAGGGCGCCCTCTCCTGCAGCGCCCACCTCTGCAAGGGCCTCCCCACCTTCAGGTATCATCTTTCATCACCTTCAATGCATTTTTCTCCTTCCTTCTTGGAGATTTTTATTTCCATCCAAGAAGTCAAGAACTAACCCACCCATCGATTTGTACTGCATAAGGGTTGCCCCTCTTGCTGCTCTTCTTGACCCCTTTTCCTTCCCCATTCTTCCCCGCCATGGGTTCATCTTAAACAAACCCATAATGTATTTGTGGAGGGGTAATCTGAAACGGGTCTCCCTTTTTTCCTTCCCATTCTCTCTATTTGTCAATTTATTTGGATACTTGACTTGAATCTTTCTCATTGCTGATATCAGTACACGCTTCTTCTTTGTATCTCTCTGTAAATTAAATGGCTTAGTTTTTTTTATAATTTTTTAAAATTAATGTATGTTCTAATGCATTACATTGCAAGATTCATTTTCAACAATGGAAAAAGAAGCTCTTAGTAATGCCTTAGATTGCAAGATGCATTTTCATCAATGGGAAAAGAAACCCTTATTCATTGAGATCACGGAGCGAAATTGAGCGATTTGACAACGAATTGGGTGCAAATCAGCATGCAAAATACGACCTTTGCAGTTATCGTGGAGGTCTATTAAGCATCTTAATAAGATCACATGATAACCTATCTTGCCTCCAAATTTCATTTCACAATCCGTTATGCCTTCAGCATGACGAAGAGACGCCCTTGGCTGTCCATTGGAATACCAGATGTTTTTTATTAGGAACCCCCTCACCATAAACTTTAGTTTTACATTAATGTTGAAGCAAAATGACATAGGAGAGGCTGCGTTGGAATGCAGCATTGAGATTTGTATAGGTTTATAAGGACGTGTATGATACATTTATTAATGCGAGACCTCAACGTTACTAAAAGTTGGGACGCTATCCCAAATATTATATCATGTAGTTCGAATACTAGATAATTGATAGCATGATAGAATCAACTACAATTTTAGTGCATCAGTTATTGTGCTCATATTGATCAGTGCTTTGCACAATATGCATACCGTAGCAACCATATTGACACTTGGCATAACATACATCTCCATTGAAGATATGAAACCCTGTCAATAGACACACTTATATAAACCACTGTCTGGTTTTCTTACTAAAATTTCTTTAATCTACACTCTGTAACAAGTGACGACCAATAGACATGTTTTGATCCTTTATAATATATATTATTTCTTATGAATATATCGTATGCTATGGCTCATTAATCATTATGCATAGTTTTACATAAACAACATTGAAATGCACATAATACAGAAAACATCAGTTCACTAACATCAAAAAAGCATCAATGATGGAAGACAATGTTGAAAGAATACATTCTACTAAAAGTTTAGGTCAGTTAAGTACCAATTTTGTGATTCATATCACCACTCTGTGCCATTGCGTACGCTTGATATGTGATGGGGATATCACATGCATGCACGGACTTTGACGGATGAGGATGACGCATTCGGTGTCCCTTTGGATCAGGCCCATTTGACTCATTCGGTATATTTTTGGATATTTATCAGAATTTAAGACCTTGATCTGTGCTAAGAAATCTGGTTATGCACAAGTGATGTAGTGTAGTTAGAAAAACAAATGTGTTCATGCAGCATTAATGTGGTATATCCTTTCTATGTCTATTATCCAATTGAAACGACTATTTGATCAAGACATGATCGTTTGCACAATGAAACCAAAAGTTTGACCAAATTTCATTTTGATTGCATCGTTTAATTTTTTTTTACAATTTTTTTAGGCACATTGACTATTGCATGCATAGAGTAAATTTGTTGCGGCATCATGGTGTCAAACCTATTCTTGTATTTGATGGAGGGCTTCTACCGATGAAGTTAGACCAGGAGACAAAGCGCTCAAGGTAATATGCAAACAACCTAGGCAAAAATATTTGTAAGATACTTCCATTCCACATAACTGTTCTTTTTTAGTTTTTAAGATTATGTGGTTTTCATTCTTTTTTATTTTGTGTGGTTCCTGCCAACATGAAAATGCAGTTATACAAAGTTATGATCGGCTTATACTTTGAATGTAAATGGAGCATAATGACTGGGGATTATTCTGCTATTGTATTATATTTTACCTTTAAGGATGTCCAGAATTGGTTGTATGGTAAAGTTATAGAATGCTGTCTTTCAGTGTTTATAAACTTTTTTCAAATGTGGTATAGATCTTCTATTTGGGAAGTTACCTTGTTGCTTTGCATGTATATTACCTGGTCTTCATGGATCCTTTTTTACTTTTGGCATAATGAGTGCAGGTCATCCATCTATATAATAGAGAAAATTGCCTATTCTTCTATTGGATTTCGACTGTGCCATGACCTTTATTCAAGTTTAAATTTGTGTCAAGTAGTTTAGGTAGAAAACCTTGCAGAGATTTCGTTGTTGCTGGAACTATTGTTTATTACTAGCTTATTAATCTCTGGGTAAAATCTCTATGTAGTCAAAGTCACCCTTATGCCAAATCAAGCGTTTGAAATCGATCATGACCTTTATTCAAGTTTAAACTTCTGTCAAGTAATTTAAGTAGAAAACTTTGCAGAGATTTTGTTGTTGATCAAACTATTATTACTAGCATATTAATCTCTGGAAAACTACCATTGCCGGTCCCAAGCCTGGATGCAAAAAGGTTGAGGGTTGATGTTAGGTTGAAAGCCAGTTGTATAAAACCAACTCAAACTATGAAATGAATCCTAATTCGAATATTAATCTCTGGGTTAAATCTCTATGTAGTCAAACTCATCTTTATGGCAAATCAAGCCTTAGAAATCAATCATGATATAGATTAGTTGTCATTTTATTTTATATTTGATGTCGGTTAGCCTATCAACAATCTTCACATTCATTAAAAAATTCAATAGGACTATTCCTTTCTCTTTTATTGCGTAAAAATTTGAAGAATATTTGCATTTTTAGGGATAATTTGGGATGAATAAATACACCAAACCTTCCATTCTCCAATATTGGATGCATCCTTTCATCAGTTTACTTTTTGGCAGTCTTATGGACATTGTGGCATGCACCTGCAATCCTGTATGTTTGATGATAGATTTCATAGAGAAGTCACTGAACTAAAGGAATGTTAATTGTTTCAATTTCATTGAACATAGAGAGTGGCTAATTAAAGGGCAATATGGGTGCTTCTTATATGGACCGGCTTTATTATAATCTTTGTCCATGAGTTGTTATAGGATCGGTTCATAGAGGAACTTAAATGCCCTAGCCTGAAATTGATCTGATTAGTTTGATGTTCGAACTAATTTAGGCTGCTTCGTGTAGATTTTGCTTGTACAACAAAAAGAGACTCCTTTATTTGCAAACTTTCTATTTTGACAGTTTAAGGAGAGAAGAAACAATAACCGAGAGTAAGAATAAGTGAGGAGAGGAAATGTGGTCAATTGCAAAGGAAATCTTTTTTTTCTTTCCCGTGTGATCATTTATGATCTACATTTCATGTTTTTAGTGAAAAGGCACCATTTTCTGGTAAAAAATGTGACCTTAGAACAAATGCGATGCTCCATAAACTTTAATCTAAATCACATATATGATATTTGACTGGAATATATTTCTAACATCTAAAATTCGAGTATGCATTATTATGGTAAACATACATACAAAAATATGTTGACATATATTTGTGTGCACACACAGAAGAAAGAAACCTCCCCCCCCCCCCCCCCCCCCCCCCCCCCCCCTTCACAAAAATCTTAACAATTGGAAGTGCTGATTTAATTTCACCCTAAGTAACCTTTTTATTAGACATATGACCTCCAGAAAGATTTTTTTGTTTACTTCTCCCTTTTCTAGAATGTATACTATTTCTTCTAAATTGTAAATTGTGGGATACTTTTTCATTTTTCCTGAACACTCAAGAATATACCACATGGCACTGGCACAATACCCTTTCAGGCCCTCACTGTTATGACACCCAGTAACCATATTCAAACTCTTGGTGAATTTTGTAGTTGCTTATATTATATGGAACTTGTTTCTTGAAAGCTTGGCATTACTCCACTTTGTGAAACATTGGATTCCCATAAAATGTGTCCCCAAAAAACTTGGATGGTTAATTTTTAGATAATTGTGAGCCACCCAGCTATCCGAAGTGCTCAAAACCTAAGTCGAGTGCAAACCGTTTCTTATTCCAGCGAAACATAGGATAAACTATCCCCTTTCTTGGTCGTAGATTACTCGAATGCACTAAGGAAACTAGCTTACTTTTTGAAGGAGGCTCGTTAATGTTCTTTGTTAGCTTCCTTGGAGATTTGAGAACCTTTGAAAAAGAGCAAGGTTCCTTTCCTCTCTAGTAGGTGATACCCATTACCCACATGGACCATGCAGTGACATGCCACGTAATTTGAAGGGCCTCCTCCCAGAAGGTGCTACCTTTCCCTTTGAGAAATGCATATAATTTAGCAATGATTGGTTACGTTGTAATGTACATGATCATTGTAGTGCCATTGCATCAACGAATTACCTTGCAGGAGGGCTTCGCCAACGAACCATTCTTACTTGACAATTTTCCTAATTTAGAGTTCAAATAAACTCCACTTGTTCTTTGTGAACGTTTCATTGTATTTTCCATTTTTTCTTTGCCACTTAATTCTTTCTCTTCTTCTCTACCACTCTTACACTCTCTTACAAAATAGTTCTTGATGAGTGAAACAGAGGAATATTGACTATTAAATTCCTTTTTTGCAGTGTTCCTAGTCACTCGGTACAGGTGTCAAGTGTCAATGTGTCCGGAAGTGTTTGACACTTCCACCTCCAAAAAATGATAGCATGATGCTTCTCTACAGTAAAATAACTAATTCCATGACAAATGAATATCTTGAATATTGTACTAACTCGGCTAATACCTGGACCTTTTTGTTGATAGAATTTGTAAATCATTTATATTATCTTAAAAAGAAAAAGATGAAAAGTTGTCACATTATATTGGAAGTACACAAACATTTCAAATTATTCTTTTTTGGCCCTTCGGGATCCCAACAGAAGCCTTATGTTGTATACTGGAGTGTCTAAGTTTCCAAAAGTACAAACACTATAAAATTTCTGAAAAGGTATGTGTCATGACTCATGATGAAGCAAATCAAGGTGACAAGATGAACAAGAAGTGGTCTCCTATGTTGTTTAAGATTCCTACTTCCATTAGGACATGGATTCATATATGTTTTCTCAGTTTTCCTAGAATACCTACACAAAACAAAATATCTTAATGAGTTAAGATTCTTATTCACTATTGGATACGGTAATGGACATGGATTCCTGCTTATACTAAAATTTCAGACTATATTTTTAGACAAATTTTAAAGCAATTATAGTAGTCATATGTGAGTGAGAAAGCATTTAAAGGAGTCATAATTGGAAGAGATTATGTGCAAGCAGTGGGCCATGGATAGATGGGTGAAATTGGGCGATTTTAACACATCTTACTTCCACAAGATTGCCAACGGCAGGAAGAAGCGCAATACCATATCGATCATGCAGATTGGTGACCAGCTCAAGGAGGGCACCTCCGAGGTACTTAAAGCGGTCTCAAATCACTTTAAGGCCTACTTCCAAGATCTCCCTACCACCCTAGCTTTGTTGGATTGGGACAACCTTTGATGCAGACGAGCCTACTACGTGCAGTTTTTCTACAGCTGATGGCGTATTTTCATCCGCGCCGGAGATCCAGGAACCCGATCGTCGATCCGTCTGCATCAGTGGAAAGCTTAATCGAAGCCTCACAGTTTTGGTTTTTACTTTATTTCGATCCGACCAACGGATCTTTAGTTATTTTAGTTTTTATTTCTGGTTTGGGTAGGTGCGAGCCATGTTCGCATCCGGTTCGAGCCACAGATGCCGAACTGACTCGTTTCTGTGCTTACTTTCTAGCCGTAGGATCTTAAGATAGGGTAGATCTCAATGGATGAGATTCGAAGGAAAAGTAAAAACCCAAAACCCTAGCCTAATCCCCCACCCGACCGGCCCTCTCTCTCTCTCCCGCGGACACCCACCGATCCCCCTCTCTCTTCCGCGCGTTCCCCTCTCTCTCTCTACTCGACCGGCCTCCCTTTTCTTTCTTTCCTTTTGTGCTTTCATTCCCTATAAAGTCTAAACCCTAATTGAGAGGAAGGGGAGATGAATTGAATTGAAATCCTAAAAACGGAGAAGCGGCTCGCTTGTTCGGTTTATCCCTTCCGAAGAATTCTTCCTTGCTTCTGATCCTTTTCTTCCTCCGCACGCTTCTACCCCGTCGCTCCACTACTCGTCTTCGGCTTCACGGAAGATCGACGTGAAGTTTCTTCATCTTCAAGATCCATCGTCTCGGCTTTCATCCGCACGCTTCTGAGCCACGCCTCCCCTTCCGCGCCTTTCATCTGCACAACGGAGTATCGGAAAGCTGCCGGCATTGACCAAAGCACGGTGAGATCGACCCTCGGTAATTTTCATGTGATAACCTCCTTCTCCCAACCGGCCTTATTGCTGATTTCATCATAGGATCCCTAAAATTCTGTTTTCCCGAGAAACTCATCCATTAGGATTTATCGTTTAGATTTGTGGTTGTTCTTTGATACATTGGCATATTATTTGAGATTATGTTATTCAGTATTTCTGGAATTCAGTTATAACAATCTGAAATTATTATTCTTATTGTCAGTTTTATGATTTCATTGACTTAAACCTGATTGGGATCGAATGAATGATGAACCATGATAATAGGCTTTGCTGAAATCTGATTTTATTATGCTGAAATCTGATTTGATGTTTTAAATTCTGCATTTGTTTATTTCAAGCATATGCATCCCATCTAGTTGATATCAGATCGTATCAACCTTCCTATGAGCAAGATCCCAACGGAGGTTGAGTTAGATGGCGACTTTTCCATGGAAGAGATCAAGCGGGTGGTTTTCGAGATGAATGGGGACGGTGCCCCCGGGCTTGATGGGTTTACTATGTATTTCTTCTAGTGCTATTGGGATTGCATTGCGGTGGACATCTGAATCATTTAGAACTTCTTCTTTGGAGCTTCTTCCATTTCTTGCCTAAACTTCTCTTTTGGTCCTTCTCCCTAAGCGAGCTGGTGCCAATTTTGTAGCCGATGTTCGGCCTGTCAGTCTATCTAATTGCATCTACAAGATCATTACCAAATTGTTCACCAACAAACTGGCTTCGATTATGGATGATCTAGTTAGCAAGTCCCAATCTGCATTCATTAAAGGTTGACTCATCCTGGATAGTGTAGTTTCGGTGCAAGAAATTCTCTTCCATCTGAAGGAGCAAAAGGAGTAATTGAGCAAGGAGTGGTTCTCAAGCTCGATTTTGAGAAAGCCTTTGACTGGTTTCCTGTTGGCTACCTTACAAGCCAAAGGATTCTCTTTTAGATGGCTATATTGGATTTTTTTGTGCCTATCCTCATTGAAGCTTTCTTGCGCTATCAACAGGGAAACAAGAGGCCACTTATGAAGGAGCTGAAACAGGGGTGCCCTCTTACCCTCTTCCTCTTCATCTTGACCGTTGACGCTTTTGATGTTATTCTTGGGGTTGCAAACGAACCAGGCTGTTCGTAAGCGGCTCGCAAACAAGCTCGATAAAAGCTCGTTCGGTTACTAGTCGAGCCAAGCCCAAGCCTAGAGTTTAGGCTCATTTAATAAACGAGCCAAGCTCATGTAGACCAAAGCTCGATTTGATTGGGTTCACGTACATGATTGCTTAGGGCTCGTGAGCAAGCTTGTGATTAGGCTTGTGAATAGGGTCATAAATGGCTTGAATAGACCTAACATATATAGTCCATGCTTTTGATTAATTTTGGAGTTCGGGAACAAGCTCGATAAGGGATCGTTTGATCACTAATTGAGCGAAGCCTAACCTGAAGAGCAGACCAAAGTTCGGCTCGGCTTGGCTCGATTATTAAACAAGCCAAGCCCAAGCCTAAAGTTTAGGCTCATTTAATAAACGAACAAGCTCAAGCAGACCATAGCTCAACTCGTCTCTGCTCGTTTTGCAGCCCTAGTTATTCTACGTCGTGCCAACTCTAGGAACCTCATCAATAGGGTTAGAGGTAACTCATGGTGCATCTCAAATATCCATTTTGCTGATGACACTATCCTCTCTTTTTTGTTTGCAATTCAACACTATCCTTTTCTGTGAAGCAAAATTAGATCATGTGGCTGTCTTGAGGATTATTCTGTACGCTCTTGAGTTTTGCTCCGGACTACACATTAATTTCTCAAAAAGCTCCATGTACTCTGTGGGGAGTGACGAAGCCTTCAAACAAAGAACTTCCACTATTCTTAATTGCAAATTGGAGTTGCTGTGTATGAAATATCTCGGGCTACTCGTTAGTGACAAGTGGATTTTTAAAGTTGATTGCCTCAAAGTTGTTGAGAAAGTGGAGCTGAGATTATCGGATTGGAAGGGGAAGCACCACTCTATTGGGGGAAGTCTTACCCTCGTTATTGTAGTTCTATTGGCAATTCCGTCTTATTACTTGGCCTTCTACGTTGTCCTAGCTTGGGTGATAAAAAAGATTGATGGGATTAGGCCAGGGGCGGAGCCAGGATTTTCTTACAGGAGGGGCAAAGGTATCATATAATATAATGTAATATCGAAAAAAAAAAATTCCTTGTGTAGTTGGGCGCTTGTTCTAATTGCTTGTTGGCAGTTGAGTGTCTGAGATAGCTATGGTGTTTTGAATTGGCAGATGGGGTACATGACAACAGATGGGTGGGGAGCAACTTGGGCGGGCCAACCCGAACCCAACCCGAATCTGAACGGGCTTTGGGTTAGGATTTTATTTGCATGGGTTGGGCTTGGGTTAGAAAATACCAACCCGATCTCAATTCAGGTTGGGCTTGGGCAGAGGCTTCGGGCAACCCGACCCAATCCGAAACCCGACCATTTAGTAAATAATATTTAATATAATATAATACTAAATAGGTTCAATCAGAATCCATCTGTTGAATCATCCGTTGAATACAAATTGAGGTCGCACTGTGGCGGAACTTTGATAGATATTTATCCCACTTCTAATGGTCATTGTTGGATGACCATTTTAACATTCAACAATGGACCATCATCTATATAAGAATGCAAATAATTGCTTTATGCATTGTACTATCGCAAAGGAATTGTTATATGTTGATTATTTTTTAGGTAATTACACTTTGCTCCTCTGAAAGTTTAGCTCAAAAATACTTAACGCCTCAGTAGTTTATTTTGTTCAAAATCATCCCCTAAAGTTTGAAATGTTAGCACAATACCTCCTTTTGTCAACTACTAAATTTTCTCATTTGTAAATTTTTATTTGATCAAAACTGAATTGAAGGGGGCAAAATAAATTTTTTAATTATATTGGGGTTAAATGTTTTTTAGCTAAACTTTAGGGGCAAAGTGTAATTCGTCCCCCACTTTCTTTGGTTTCACGTGTCAAAGAGGGAAAGGAGGGCTCACAACTTTACATTTGGTTTGTTCACATATCAAAGAAGCAATGGACAGCTTACACGGCCTGATGATTTTCTCACAGATCAGGTGTTAGGGTCAATCAGTGAGGCGGTTAGACTCTTGACGTGGGGGGCAACAATACGGAGGGATAGATAGTTGACTCTTTGTGGGGGGGGGGGGGGGGGGCAGAAGTGGTGAGTTTGTTTTTTCCCACCAAAAACACAAGGGGACTAGTATACTAGTATGGGGGGTTTCAAATTTTCGGGGGGGGGGGGGGGGCAGCTGCCCCCTCTGGACCCTATGTAGCTCCGCCATTAGATTAGGCGCTCCTTTCTTTGGAAGGGTGCGGATGGGTTATCTGGCTCTTTCCACCTTGCGAGCTGGGGATTAGCGTGCAATTCGAAGGATCAGGGGGATTAGGCGTCATCAACCTTAAAGACTTCAACAAGGCACTCTTGGGTAAATGGTGGCGGAGAATTCAGAATGACCAAGGGAACCATTGGTCAAGTATTATATACTTCCGTCTCTTCTCTCCACTTCAAGCCAGAAGCTGCCTTTCAGTAAAAAATTCCCTCTTCCGGAAGGGCATATGCAAGGTGGCTGCTCCGTATGCATGCGACAGTAGCGACACTCAACTTATCTTGGGAAATGGGCACAACATTAAATTCTGAAAGGATCATTGGGTGGATGAGATCAGTTTGGGCACCATTTTTGTGGGACTCTACGATCTAGCATGGGACCAGAATGCTTCCGCTCATTCATAGATCTTTCATACAAATGGTTCAACGGCTTGGTTTGTTAAATTCCAGAGAGTAATCCCGCCAGAGCTTCAGCCTCAATTGCATGATCTGTATTTGATCTTGGGTAATTTTGCTATCAGGCCTTTGTCAGACTCTTCCAACTGGAAGTGGGACCCCTCGGGAGTCTTCTCATGATCTGTATTTGATCCTGGGCAATTTTGCTATCAGGCCTTCGTCAGACTCTTCCAACTGGAAGTGGGACCCCTCGGGAGTCTTCTCAGTTAGATCCTTCTACAATTCTTCAACTCTGGAGGTATCGTGTGCCCTTTCGCTAGATATCTATGGAAATCACCAGCTCAACTAAATACTAGGATCTTCATGTGGCTGGCTATTCAGGAACGCCTCCTAACAAGGGTTAACTTGCGTTGGAGGAATAACCCGAGTGTCCAAGACTTATCTTGCGCCCTCTGTGATTCTAGCAAGGAAGATGGTAACCACTTGTTTCTACAATGCCCTTTTTTGAGGAAAATTTGAAGACACCTGAAAGCTCGTTTAGCTATTAGAGGCCATCCAGGGTCCATCCGCTCCCTCTGGATTTTATGGAGATCTCGTCGAATCAAGAAACCACTCCAACACGCATGGGACTTCATGGTCATATGCGTCTGTTGGGGCATTAGGAGAGAACGTAATTCTAAGATCTTATCGGGCAAGGAATCATCCGATGCTACTTTTTGGGAGTCTTCCTTAGCCTTAGCCAAGAGTTGGTCTGCGGATTCTCTGTCAAGATGTCTACGGAGATAAGCCCTTTCCTCTGCAATTTTTGATTTTACCTTGTAACCTTTCTCTATTAGTAATAATATAGCTTGAGGTATCGCTTAACCCCATCCTCTCCCTCTCGGAGAGGAGTTCCTCAAAAAAAAAAAAAAAGGAGTAACCTATGTTGAAAGGGTTAACTATGGCTAGGTTTGGCTACTTGGACTCAAATTATACCTTGGTAATGGGGCTCCATAGAAGGTTTGGCTACTTGGAACCAAATTATACCCTGGTATAGTATAGTTGTTGGGGAGGCTTGTATCAACAATGGATCTAGACTTGTATAGTGTTAATGTACATATAGATGGGTCGGGTTTACTGTACAGTCTTGTACATTAACATATATATACATTAACAATGGACCCATCTATATGTACATTAACATATAGAAACAAAGGCAAAGAAGGATCCTAATACAACATCTAGCCATCTAACTTTAGATGAGAGACCTGATACTTCTAATATAAATTGCAATGTACATATAAAGGTAGAATAGGTGTGCTGTAGGGGTCTTGTTGTAGTTTGTTCCAATTTTAATTTTTTAGTTGTCATTACTATCACTATTATTTTATTTTTACTACTTAAGTTTAGTAGATTTTCTGTTTTTCCCTCCTCCCCTCACCCAGTGAACTCTCTCTCTTTTCATTCGGTAGTCCCACCTACTTACCAATGGCATATACTAAATTTCTTGGCAGAATTTGTTGTAGGACTGAGGTTAGGTTGACCAACCACAACCTGATGGAGGACATGACTTTGTTGTTAGGCAAGCCTTTTTTAAAATGATATTTGGAAATAAATAGCCTATTGAGGAGTTCAACTACTACTGATTCGCTGACCTTTTTGATATGGCTTGGGACTAAAGAGCCTTGGTATGTTCTCAGTTCACCTGGTTGCACGGTACCGCAACATGGTCGGTCAAATTTAGAAGGGTCATTCTGCCTAATCTTCAAGGCCAACTCCTCAAACTCTATCAGGTCCTGGGTTCATTCTCTATTGGCGTTTGCAGAGATTCGGTCAGTTGGAAATGGGACCCCTCATGTGTCTTCTCAGTCAAGTCCTTCTACCATTTCTTCAACGTCGGGGGGATGGTCTGCCCTATTGCGAAGTATCTATGGAAATCCCCTGCTCTTCTCAAGACTCGAATTTTTATGTGGCTTGCCATCTTCTCACCGAGTCAATCTCCGCAGGAGGAATAATCAGAATGTCTAAAATCTGTCTTGCACTCTCTGTTACTCTTATAGGGAGGATGTCAATCACTTATTTTTACACTACTCTTACTCGAAGAAACTATGGCGAATGCTGAAACATCGTTTCCAGATCAAGGGTCACCCGGGGTCCATCCGTTCGCTTTGGACTCTGTGGAGAGCCAGGCGAGTCAAGAGGAATCTGCATCATGCATAAGACTTCGTAGTCATTGCTTATATGTTGGAGTATTTGGCGAGAACGCAATTCGAGAGTTTTCTCGGGTAATGATTCTTCTATTGAGGTCGTGTGGTCCAACATCACCGTTTTGCCTAGGAGCTGGTCTGCTGGTTTCTCCCACATGCATTCCAAGGAGATAAGCCATTTTCTTTGTAATTTGTAATTTTTACTCTTCTATTTTAATAAAATAGCCTGGGGTATGGCTTAACCCCATCCTCTCCTTCTCGGAGAGGAATTGCTCCAAAAAAAAAAAAACTACCACTGATTCATTATTTTCTTTTTAAGAATTATAATCAATAATGATTGCCTTGTTTATCACATAGTGCAAGCTCTTAATTGAAGATATCTTCTCATATGCTATATAATTGAAATCCAGCAAATACTTATATAGGCATACTTATGTGATGCAGTGAACATTTGCAGCGATGCCTTTCCTCCTATAGTGTTGCTAAGGCTGGGCATGCTCAATGTGTTCATGAGTAATATATTGTTAAATGATGATTCAGGTATGCATCTAATATTGCATCCGGATGTGGCAAGCAAGCCTGCTCAACGTTCAACTCTCATACATGATCCAGATAGTACTTGTTGCCCATCATTATTGTTCTAGGTAGTTGCAACTTAACTCTTGTGAATGGGTACTATAATACCGGAACTAGGAAGCACCAAAATATGGTTTCTGTTAGGGTGGTCAATGTCATCTCTCCTAGTTGTTTAACAATGAAGAGTTGGATGCATGAATTCCATTTCTATGGTGTATACATTTCTTTCTGTCTATTCTTAAAGCTTTCTTCAAAATCTTTTCTTATATTGTAGTTCCACTACTCAAAATCTACTTAAGCTTGTGCTATGTCCTTACTGTTAGATATTATACCAGTATCCTAATTTTAGTACTGTTTAGATTTGCTACCGGTCCTACCTATTGAATTATGTTTGAACATTATCAGAACGGGGATGGAGTCTTGATCAGTGTTGATCACTTATATATCTATCACAGGGCGAGGAAGGAAAATCTTGAGCGGGCGATGGAGCATGAACAGTCCGGAAATTCTGCTGCTGCTTTTGAGTGCTACCAAAAAGCTGTTGACATTTCACCTTCAATTGCATTTGAATTAATTCAGGTACTCTTAATCTTCTAGAAATTTGATGATCTAACTATTTTTATCTGGATGCTTACTTTCTGATTGAAAGAAATATCATTTCTCGTTATTAGAAAATTGTCTATTATGTTTTGTGTAATTCACTGAGTGTCTTCATCATCAGTCACAGCTGGTTGTATGTAATATCTTTTGCAGGTGCTGAAAGAGGAGAAAGTTGATTATATAGTGGCCCCTTATGAGGCTGATGCCCAAATGACATTCTTGTCAGTAAACAAGCATGTTGATGCAGTTATTACTGAGGACTCAGACTTAATACCATTTGGCTGTTCTCGAGTGAGTAGACAGTTCCTTATTATTTGTTACAACAACTTCACCTGCTGATTCACAATGTGGTGGTATAGTTCATATAACTGTCTATTTTTTTTAGCCTTGTCCCCCTCTTGTATCCTATTATAGCTGCCTTGTACAAAATACTAATTCTTAAAACGCTTCTTTTTTCAGATTATTTTCAAAATGGACAAATTTGGACAGGGTGTTGAGTTTCGGAGTTCAAAGTTAGAACAGAATAAGGATCTTGATTTTACTGGCTTTACTAATCAAATGTTACTTGAGACGTGCATTTTTAGTGGCTGTGACTATTTACAGTCATTGCCAGGTATGGGCTTAAAAAGAGCTCACGCACTTGTCCAAAAGCTGAAAAGCTACGAGAAGGTAATGAGTGGTTATGGTTCATAATCGATTGTTATTAATATATATGATTTGTATTTTTGATAAAGGCTTATCATTAATTTACGGATGTTTAAATAAGAGAGTTATTCTATTTTCACATTGTTTTTTTAAGCTTGTGTTCTTCAGTTTCTTCTATAGTTTACCATTTTAAAAAATGGGTGCAAGAAACTATGAGGAAAGGAAGAGGGACACGGGAGCTAAACAAAATTTTCCGATGCGTGAAAATGCTGAACATTATCATCAAATATATTGAGAACAAATTTGGAAATCTTGGGGAACTAGTTAGTACTGCCCACTTTTTTAGAAAAACCTTATAGAGATCATATCGATTCTTATGAAAGAAAGACAGGTTTAACTGAAGCTTTTCAAACGGGCATAGGTCAACTAAACAGTATTCTGATAGCAATTGGGGTTATAGATTCTCAATTCATGGCGGGTAGTATGGGATTCATAGTCGGTAAAAAAATCACCCGTTTGATAGAGTATGCTACTAATTGATCTCTACCTTTCATTATTGTGCCATAATTATTCGTAGACCTCTTTGCGATATTTTTTTTTTTTGTGCAATTCCAAGTGCGAAGTAAGCCTTTATACCTTATTGGTGAAATTGAATGTTCTCTTCTTTTTCTTTGTTGTTTTTGTTGTATTAGATTAGACTTCTATTCAATTAGTGGAATCAAAATGTGGTGTTTAATAAAGAACTTCTACATCTAAAAAACTTTTGATTATTTAGATGTATTAACTAGTAGGAAATATCGTTAATAGCCTCTACTCATGTCCTAGCAAGTCTAAGCCAGATTCGCCTCAATTGCTTGTTTCTTAACCTCAGCTCTACTTAAGTTAGCTTCAACTATTTCAAGAGTTTTTTAAGCTTCTTGCGGATCAATGTCAGTACTCATCTCCTAAATTTGAAATGACAATCAATCCCTCATTGGTAGCAAATGGTTATCCATTAAGCAGACGAAATGGTATTATAAAAAACAAAAAAGGGTTTGCTCCTATTCTTGAAGGAACGGACCAATAGGGCCAGCTATTTAGCCCACTTTTATAATTAAATGCCGCCACTGTATGATAGGTCTCATTCTAAGCATATATTCTTCCATGTTCTACTACTAGTGCATGCCCGTGCCTGTCGGCACTGCAGCGGGCCGTCTACACACCTGTCAACAATGCAGCGGGCCGTCTTCGGCAGCAAAACACCCCCTGGGCATCACCACCCCCACCCCCTCCCCCACTGTCATATGCGACGACAACACAGTTGACCGCATGAAGCGGGAGCCTTCAGTGCGACGACAACACACTTGGCCGTCGGCACTACAGCGGGCCGCATTCGGCGGCAATACACTTGTCGGGCCGTCTTCGGCGGCAAGACACCCCCTAACTGATATGAAGCTGGCAACCACCGCCCCACCCCCCCAACCCCGAATCCAAATCTTCTACACCATTTATCTGTACCCCAAATCACAGCCGTCCGTTGCACCCATACCCGACCCGTGCATCACACTTGGTCCGAATCGGCAGGTAAAGAAACAAATGTGATTGACCCTCCAATGATCTACCCAACATCCGATCATAGTATGTGATGGGTTCAATAGACGCATGTGATCAGGACACCCATGATGATAAGCTGCAACGAAAGATAAAATTAAAAAAAATAAAAAATTAAATATTTAAACGGATCTTACTGGGTCTTAGCGGGTCTACCTGTTTTTTTAAAAGGATAGTGCATGTGCCCGTCGGCACTGTAGCGAGCCGCCCTGTCGGCACTGTAGCGAGCCGCCCTGTCGGCACTGCAGCAAGCCGTCTTCGGTGGCAACACACTTAAACGTCTTTGGCAACAAAACACTTTCGACGACAACAACGACATTCATAGGGACACCCATTTTCTCTCCCGTGCCGATTGGCACGAAGCTAGCGCTTTCGTCTAGGGATGGAAACAGTGTGGTTTCGATGCGGTTTTGGGCAAAACTGAAACCGCACCGCAACACCGAAACCGCACCGCACCGCGACGGTGTATCATATGTAAAACCGACCCAACACGACCCATTGCCACCCCTACACATACGTCTCTCTCTCTCTCTCTCACACACACACACACACACACACACGTCACACGTGCGAACGTACCTCATCATTCCTATGTAATTTTTTTGGTACGTAATCCGGGGCTGTCTACAGATATGACAAAAAGGTGGGGAGGAGAAACTTACTGCTAAGTCCACTGTTCTTTTTCCTCCTCCCCACCTTTTTGCCATATCTGTAGACATCTCACCCAATCTCAAAGTCATACACGTACGAACTTACTCGCTATTAGCCGTCGACCCATCCTTACTAGCTCATTTGAGCTCTAAGTAGTGAACAAAAAATCCAACCCCATGCAAATCCACATCTCATGCACATGACTCCATCCTTTCTCTCTATCTCTTGAAACCTAATCACAGCTCTCAAAAACCCATCCCAAGCACTACAGCACACATCATAGCCATCCATGGCCGCATCAACCCATGCAAAGCCATGCATGCATGCTCTTATCCAAGTCTCTCTTTTAAATCCCAACCGCCCAACCTGATAACAACTTCCCATTATCCCCTATCTCTCTTTTTTCCTTTATTTCCATTTAATCAAAACCTGATCGCTGTCGTCCGTGTTATTCAAAACCATCTGATCTCACCCCCTCCTATCTCTCCTATTTTCTCTCTAATTGATTCTCTTTTCTTATTTTACCGTCCCTCTCTTCAAATCTCTCTCTCTCTCTCTCTCTTGCCATGTAACCGAAACTCCCTCCCTCTCTCCTTATCTAAATCCCGCAACACCCCTTGTGATCCTCTCTCTATCCCCATTAATCTCCTTACATAATCGTTCCTTACACCCAGCCATTAATACCTTATATGCATGCAATTAAATGCAATTAATATTCTATATAGAGCATTTATTTAATTTCTGAAGAAGCCATCAAGTGCAGCTTATATTTCTTTATGTATGGATGGTTGTGATGATACGTAGTTATTTTTTTTGTCTAGTCAACTTGTTTCGTTTTGTCTAGTCAGCAATTT
This sequence comes from Chamaelirium japonicum, assembly GCA_947650365.1. Classification (NCBI taxonomy): domain Eukaryota; kingdom Viridiplantae; phylum Streptophyta; class Magnoliopsida; order Liliales; family Melanthiaceae; genus Chamaelirium; species Chamaelirium japonicum. The sequence continues at coordinate 17,617,160 of OX393552.1, forward strand.
TTTTGTCTAGTCAGCTTTTGGTGCCATTTTGTCTAGTCAGCATGAAAGCGCCGTGCCATGTTATATAGATAGTTTCCCTGTATATCCAATCTATACTAGTCTGTTTCCTTATTTGTGCGAAAATCAAATAACATTAACTGTTTCTTGGTAAACAGGTTTCTCGAGAAACGCTTAGATATATGTGGAAGACGTATCAACTATATAAATCATTAAGCTAAATGGGGTTTTCCAATTGAGATGAAAGTTAATGTTTGTGAAGATCGGGTTTTGATTGTATGGAGATTGCTACTCTTTTGCTGACTTTTTGGATGCACCAAACAGTAACTAATGCGGGAGCATCTGGGTCACCCGTACGTTTCATCACACCGGTGCTGACGACGTGATCCGATTTGGCAATGAATTAATAAGTTAATAATTTCGAGGTTAATATATGCTGAAATTAATATTTTTGGAATAAAATCTTAATTTCGGAATAAAATATTATTTTTATTCCGATCTTATTATTTTAATCCGAAAATATTTTATTTTTGGATTTATTAATTATGATATTTAATTATGGGATTTCATGGAGATTTGATGGTATTTCAGACAAGATTTCGAAGATTTGATGGTATTTAATAATGGGATTTCATGATATTTCGGGTAAGATTTGGAAGATTAGATGATATTTAATTATGGGATTTCGGGCAAGATTTGATTTGACTCAAATCTTCTAAAATTATGGGTTGTTATTATGGTAAGATTTGATTTGAGTCAAATCTATCATTATTCAGTTGTTATTGTTTTCCTTTTTTTGAATTTGATTGTATGCCTATTTAAAGGCCCAAGTATGATGAATAAAATTATTGAATGATGATGGAAAAAATGGCAATATTTTGCTTTTGATTCCTGTGAGAGGTTTTGTACTGCGTTCCTGAGAGAGGATTGAAGAACGAGAGGCTCGCCGGCGTGAGGTCGGAGTATCGTTGTTGCGAGGCCGACAACCCCCTTCGTCCTTCTATCCCCTCCCCTTTCGTTGTCGCCACCTGCATCAGTGACGGTCCACGACGTTGCAATTTCTCTCCCTCCAGGAACACAAATTTTGTTAGAAGGGTGTGGTCACGGGTCATTCATGGCCTTCCCTTCTCTCCACTGAACTCCAATAGGGGTATTTAGCCAGTCAGACAAAAGGGAGTGTGGCGGTCTGTTATTTTTATTTGTCTAAAGGAGCTGCTTGTAAGAGAGGACCACTTTATGGTGGAAATAAGAACTCTCTCTCTCTTCTAATTTCCATCTATTCTTATTTTTCTTTGTTTCCTGCAACTATATTTGCTGGTCTGGATTTCTGATAAAGGCTGTGACTGGATAGACTATTAGATCTGGTTTCTGATCCAGATTAGCACTTATGTTAACTGTGTATCAGACTATACTAAGATCATATTTGCTCTTAAGCTGATTCTGCATCAAATCCAGCAAGAATTCTGTATCCCTATTGATAGATTGCTTCAACCGTGCTAGAAATAATTGGTGGGCCGTGGGATCAGTAATGGTTTTCTGGGCAGTAGTTGAATGCATATTTGGTCTGATTTCACCACTAATACCTTAGTTTCTGCTCAGATTTAGGATCTTGCTGGATTATTTAGCTTGCCCGTGCTAATATAAATAGATTTTTGGTTGGTTCTGCACTGTTTTTTCCTTCATCTTATTGTGTGAAATAGTCATTTTTTGTTTTGCTGATTTCTGCACTAGTAAAATCTCATTCACTGTTTTCCATCAATTATTTCAATATATAATCATTACTTGTAACTTGTGAGCTAAAGTACCAATTTCTGTAAGTGCAGAATCAATGTACTGATTACTAGATTGTTCTTGTTTCACCTTTGAGTTCTAAATTGGGGCAGTCGAAACCCTATTTGATGTGCCCTAATCCTTAGGGTTACACCAATTTGGCATTAGAGCCATGTTTTCCATTTGTTACTATAAACTGAGATCTTGCGGATACACCATGGTATCCTACACAGATGGACAAAGCTCAACCTATTTGTACATGCTGTGAGAGGAAGCGAAAGGGCTACACTGATCATGGAAAATTGCAATTCCCTCAAAGACTCTTGAACACGAAGAACCGAAGGAAGGGCTGCCAAAGCCCAATCCAGAGGATGGAAACACATGCACAAAATTGCTAATCAACTTCATTGAGATGGTTGATGACGATGCAAAAGATTACCTGATGACAGCATATAGATCGAAGTCAAATAATCTATAGAAGATCCACTTGAGAACGAGAACAAAGGTGATTCGACGGGGAATAATCTGATGGATACAATGCATATGATGAAGATCCAGCCATCCAAATTTCTCTTGCCGACAATCCGATGTTCTACCAAATTTTGAGGGTTTTAATATTGAAGCAAAAGTTTCCATCCCTTTGATCTTGAGGAAAAGAATCCACAACAACCGATCCAACAAGTCATTCATAGTCATCATTAAGATCCACAATCCATGGCCGCAAAGTGGTTCAATTGCGAGAAAAGGTGAAATCAGGCTTCATCCCCATATCCTCATGATCCAATGGTCGATGACAAAGCCGTGCATGTTTCAGCATGATTTTGAGGGTAAGATCCGCTCAATGGAGGGATCTGATGTAGTTCAAAGGATCTAGGTTTAGGCTATGTTAGATTGGAGTCCATATCTTTTATTTATGCCTAGTCTGTATTTTGTTTATTTTTTGAATTTTTGGATAAATTAAGAGATTTAAATTTTCGTAGTCATAGGATTCCTAGTATATGAAGTTATTCTGTTGGAAGCGTCATTCTTTTGTTAAAGGTTGGATTATGAAAGTCTTAAGTATCTTAAGATTGTGTTTTAGAGTATTCTAGGTGTCCGTCCATTTGTTTATTTGTGGAGATCCGAATTTATGGGAATTATAGTCTTTCTTTATTTAGGGAACTTATACAAAAGTTTCTTCCCATATTAGGACGGATTTAGAGAATTTTTATGTTTCTCTTGACTCGCAAGATATCCCTACCCTATGAAAGTAGAATAGTGGTGTTACTTTCATTTTGGATGATGAATTGAATGAAATCTTGTCCTGATTTGATGGTTCCACAAATTTTTTTTTTTTTTAAATCTTCGCTTCTCTTTTTAATCTCTTCTTTTTTTTCTTGTGAAACCTTACCTAGGACCTTTTCATTCCCACTTTGACATCAGAGCTCTTTTATCTATGCTTTATCCTTGTAGTTTCTATCCCCTTCTCTTTAGTTCATGATTTTCCAAATTGTTTCTTGAGGGTTTTGAGTTTCAGGCCAATCCTGAAAATCCTCTAGGTTTTGGATTGGTTCTCAGGATAAAGGGATATTTCAGCAAACAACTTGCACATAAGCCTTATTTACATAATAAACATTACTTTAAGTTTTTTTACGTAAAGCAAATCCCCCCCCCTCCCCACATTTTTAATAAAACTATTAGAAAAATCAAAATGTACTTTTCCAGTTTCTATACAAAACCAAACTACAATTTTTACTAAAAAAAAAGTTCGGTGGAACAAAAGCCTCAAAATATTTTAGATTGGAAAAAATCTCAGAAAATCTGGAAGTATATGATACACTTAAAAAACTTTTCAGCTTTTTGACAAAAAAGTCGAGGTAAATAAAAAACCCTACTCTTTTGAAAACAAGACCAATATGAAGTGGGTATCGGGTATTGCGTAGCATGTGGCTTATGGGGGTTGGACAAAGAGCATCCTTTTTTTTTTTAATGGAGACATGGAGCACATATTTTTGTTTTAATTTATACATCACTTATATGAAAGAAACCATTTGGATATGTGACAAAATCCTAGAGAGAGAGACGGCTAGGATTTGGTAAAGAATAGAATGCTCTCTATTGGGCTAATAGGGCAAGTATATATCAACTATACATGAGCAGCCATGTGAGTCTATACACAGTGAATACAATATATTAACACTCCCCCTCAAACTCAAGGTGGATCGTGCATCAAGAGTTTGCGAATCAGATACCGAAAGCGTGGCATAGGATGTGACTTCGTGAAGAAGTATGCTATCTGCCCAGCTGACGAAACAAAAGGGAGTGAAATCGTATCGGCCTCATACTTCTGCTTGACGAAGTGACAGTCGATCTCGATATGCTTCGTCCTCTCATGAAAAACCGGATTGCTAGCAATCTGAATAGCACTCTGGTTATCACAGTGAAGTGGAGTAGGCCTAGAGAAAACAACACCGAGATCACTGAGAAGGAGCCGAAGGTGAACTATCTCCTTGGTCGTGGAGGCTATGGCCCTGTACTTAGCCTTAGTGTTGGAAAGAGACACCACTTTCTGTTTTTTGCTGCGTCAGGATATCAGTGAATCCCCAAGAAATATGCAGTAACCAGTGGTGAAGCGGTGCGTAGTCATATCCCCAGCCCAATCTGCATCTGAGTAGGCTTGAAGATTGAGAGATGAAGACGATGATAGGAACATAGAGCGAGTGACCGTCCCTCTAAGATATTGGAGAATCCGAAGAAGAGCACTGTAGTGAACTGAGCGTGGAGCTGCAACAAACTGGCTGGCAATGTTGACAGCATGTGCAATGTCAGGCCGAGTGATGAATAGGTAGACGAGCTGTCCCACAATCTACCTGTACCGAGTGGGATCTGAAAGAGGAACTCCATCTGTAGGGCGTAGCTTCGAGTGAAGCTCAAGAGGGGTGTCCACTGTACGGTATCTGAGAGGGAAGCACGACTAAGGATGTTTTAAAGATACTTCTGCTGAGAAAGCAAAATGCCATATGCACTGTATGTTACCTCAAGGCCAAGAAAGTAGCGAACAGTACCCAATTCCTTCATTTAAAATTGGCTCCTAAGATGTTGCTGAAGACAAGTAATCGCAGCAGAGTCATCCCCGGTGATGATCATGTCGTCTATGTATAGCAATAGGATCGTCCGGCCCTGCAGGGACGATCTCACAAAGCGGGAGTGGTCCTAACTACACTCTATGAGTAACCAAGCTCTCTGACAGCACGACGAAACTGATCAAACCAGGCGCAAGGAGCCTGCTTGAGCCCATAAATGGCCCGATGAAGACGACACACATGCTGAGGAGGAACGCGGAGACCAGGAGGAGGATCTATGTAAACAGTCTCAGATAGGTCACCGTGAAGAAAGACATTCTTCACATCCATCGGAAGAAGGGGCCAACGACGAACTGTTGCAACCGCCAGAAGAGCTCTAACAATGGTCATTTGAGCCACCGAAGCAAAAGTCTCCTCGTAGTCAACGCCATATTCCTGAGTAAAGCCACGGGCCACCACCCGAGCCTTGTGCCGCTCAACGGATTCATCGGGTCGGTGCTTGATCTTATAGATCCATTTGTAGCTGACAGGCTTAACTCCAGGGTGTAGCGGGACAACATCCCAGGTCTGAGTCTGCTGAAAAGCTTGGAACTCGTCATCCATGGCCTGACGCCACTTAGGAAACTGAACTGCCTCTGAGTAGGACCGAGGCTCCCGATCTGTGTGCACAGCTGTAAGAAAAGTAGTAAACTGTGGCGAGTAGCTGCAGACAGAGGCAAAGCCAAAGCGGTCGGAGGGCCCGGTGTTGTGGCTAAAGCTATCAGGCGGGTGGAGCTGGGGCTGAGGGTAGCGAGGCCGGTATGAATCCCCGACATGTGACGACAGAGCAGGCACAATAGGAGCAAACTCAACAGCAAGAGAACCGACATCCTCCAAGTAGGAAGGAAACTGAGACACAGGAGCAGTCCGACGAGAGTAGGTCTGAGGACAGGGAGAGACAACCCGAGGAGGAGAGAGAGGTACGGACGTAGAGGAAGATTCCTCGGAGGAGTCCCCGAGAGAAGGTGGGGAAACAACCGGCAAAGAAGCCGGTGAAGCTGGGGGAGCTGGTGGTGAGGAAGGAGCCGGGGGGGAGCGAAGGAGCTGACGAAGGAGGCTCAGGTATCGAGGATAGAGGAGAAGAAACCTCGAGGAAGGTAAGATCCTGAGTCTCAGGAGAGTAGTATGGCGTATCCTCGACAAAGGAGACATGTCGAGAGATACGCAGACGACGAGCAAGAGGGTCATAGCAGCGGTACCCTTTATGCTCAGTACCGATCCCCAAAAGAATGCACTTGGCTGCATGAGCGGATAACTTCTTGCGCTCATGGGAAGGGAGAAGAACGAAATAGGTGCACCCGAACGTGCGCGAAGATGACTATAGTTAGGAGTGGTAGAAAGAAGGCGCTCGTGGGGGAACACTTCATTCGGAAGAACCGACGAAAGAGTGATATCGATAAGCTGGACAGAAGTCAGAAGGGCCTCAGCCCAGAAGCGACGGGGGACAGAACCGGAAAGAAGAAGGGCCCGAGTAGTCGCAAGAATATGACGATGTTTTCTCTCAGCAACATGGATGTGAGGACACGAGTGCTGCAATATTATCCCATGGGACTGAATAAGGGTGCGCATAGCAGTGAACAGGTACTCTAAGGCGCAATCAGATCGAAAGATCTTGATGCGACGATCAAACTGTGTGTGGATCATGGACGTAAAATCCTGATAAACTTGGAGGATATCCGAGCGACGACGAAAAAGATACACCCATGTGTAGTGGCTGAAATTATCCACAAAAGATATATAATATAAATAGCCATTTATAGATGGGAGAGGAGAAGGTCCCCTAAAGGTCGGACTGAATCAGATAAAAAGGAGCAGAGCTCTGAGAAGTACTAGATGAAAAGGGAAGGGCAACAGCTTTTGCGAGTTTGCAGCCGGTACAAGTAGACAAAGACGAAAAAGGACCACGACCTAGAGCTCCAGAATGGAGTAATCTCTTAAGTTGTGGTTCCGACACATGACCTAATCTCCTGTGCCACAGGTCGGCATCAGAAAGTAACTCCACAAAAACTAGACGACAACGAAGTCGAAGAGTGAAGAAACTCTATCTGATATAGCCCGCCTGTTCTACGACCTGCTCTAATAGGTCGTCCAGTATGCAACTCCTGCACAGAACAAGAGAAAAAAGGTAAATGTCATAGAACAGACAGAGTCACACAAAGCACTAACAAAAATAAAGTGCATGTAGAGTGTGGGAGCATGAAGCACAGAGGGCAAGGAGAGGTGGCTAGCAGGAGCGGAGGCTGTTGTAATGGATCCAGACTGTGAGATGGCTACATAAGAACCATATGCAGTGTGGATCGGTGGTAGGTGCGTCGCAGGCTGGCAGGCAGTGAGCAGGGAGGCATTCGGAGCCATGTGGTGTGAGGCGCCCGAATCAAGTATCCAAACAGTCGAGCTACCAGAAGAAGCAAAGAAGGCCGAGGCGCTGGAAGGTCCGTGAGGAGTGGCAGACTACTGAGAGAGTCTAAGTTGAGCCAGTTCCCCACGAATGGGCTGTAGGTCTCCAGCCGAAACCAAAGAGGCAGCAACAACAGTGGGAGTTGGGCGACAACGACCTCGGCCGCAGTCTCGGTCTCTGTAGTCTTGATCTATGTAAGTAGGACGCCTCTCTGGATGAAGTGAGTAGCAGGTATCCACGAAGTGACCCGGTATTTGACAGTGGCTACAGAACAGTCTACCATGTGAAGCAGTAGCAGCAAGAGAAGGCACAGAGGCAGCTGGAGAGCCTGAGATTGCTGGTGGAGTAGCAGCAAGTACATCCTGGAGACTGGGTGAAAGAGGTAAGGCCCTGGAGGCGAGAGTAAACAAATGAGTCTCCTCAGCTACCAGCTCGGCGACAGCCTCATCAAGACGTGGAAGGCTGTCCCGGTGAAGAAGCTGACCCGCCAAAGCACTGAACTCTGATCGTAGGGCTGTGAAGAGCTGGTAGAGTTGAAGGCGCTCTCGGTAAAGCTGTTACTCAATAGCACATGACGGGTCAGGAACATGAGCAAGATCTTGAATATCTCGCCAAGAGGACCGCATCTGACAGTAAAATTGCTGAATGGTCAACTCGCCTTGCTGTGTCGACTGGGCCTGCGTAAGAAGCTGATACTCACATGCGCCGCTCTTCTCAATAAAGTGAGCAGTGAGGTGTCCCCAGATTGTAGCAGCAGTGGCAAGTGCAACCATGTCTTGGCGAAGAGAACGATCCACAGACGCAACAAGGTAGACCTTGATGCGCTGATCACGAAGCCTCTAGGGACCATATTCTGTATCAGAAGCAGAACGTGGGGTAGAGCCATCAAGATGTCCTCGAAGATTGCGATCCTCAAGAGAAGATTCCACTGTGGCTGACCATGTTGGCCAATCAGAAGCCTCGTGTAGAAGGAAGTCCGTGGCAAGAGGAAGAAAATCCTGTGGAATCTCATAAGTAGTCACGATCGGAGGAGTCGTCTTTGAGGAGGACGAGAACATAGAAGATGACTTGAGGGCGTCCCGAGATCGAATGGCTCGGCTGCAAATGGCTCTGTAGGTTTGATCAGATCTGATCTCTGCAGATCAGATCGGAGAGGAGCAGGGCTGTGGGCTGCGAGGCATGATCGGAGGGCCTGCGAGGTGCGGGATGGTGGAGAGGAGCAGGGCTGATTTGATTTCTGTTCTGCTGATCTGATCGGAGAGAATGAGGGTTGCGAGGCGCGATCGGAGCGGCTGCGAGGTTCGGGATCAGATCGTAGAGGAGTAGGGCTGCGGGCTGCCAAAGAGGATGAAGGCAGATCTGATCTCTGCAGATCAGATTGGAAAGGAGCAGGGCTGCCGGAGAGGTTGATCTCTGCAGATCTGATCGGAGAGACGCGGGACGGTGGGCTGCGGATGGCCCACGGATCGACGGAGAGAAGGGAGCCGTTTGACGATGCCGACGATCAACCTTGCTCTGATACCATGTGACAAAACCCTAGAGAGAGAGACGGCTAGGATTTGGTAGAGAATAAAATGCTCTCTATTGGACCAATAGGGCAAGTATATATCAACTATACATGTGCAGCCATGTGAGTCTATACACAGAGAATATAATATATTAACAGGATAATCCGTTGAATGGTCCTTGCTAGAAGCAAGGGGGTACCCTAATGTGGCCATACCATACTAATTCTACCTATTGCAAAGAAATGTCATGCACAATACACTATCAATCTTGTATTTGACTTATTGTACATAAGTCATGCTATACATCGATTCTTGTATGGTTTCAAGAGGTGGTGTTCTAAAAAGCAGCCCAGGCGGCCGCCTAGGCGCTAGGTGGCCCCCCACCGCCTCGCCTAGGCCCTAGGCGCTCTAGAAAAGCGGCCAAGCTCCCAGGCGGAGCTAGGCGGGGCAAGGCGGCCGCCTAGGCGGTCTAGGCGGGGGCCGGGGCAAGACGGCTGCCTAGGCGGAGCTAGGCTGGCCAGGCGGGCTGAGGCTAACTAGGCGGGCCAAGCGGACCATGTTTTCTTTTGTTCTTGTTAATCACTCAATCTTGAATTATGGTTATATACTTGTTTTTTAAAATAATGGTTTAGGATAATCTTGAACTTATGGTTATATGCCTGTAAACCAATGACCACTGACCCGCAATCCTGAAGGCCAGCAAACTGTGTGAACCCTTAAACTTGCGAATCTGCACACCTACTGATCTGCAACATGTAGACCCACTGAGCTTATTTCTCTTCATTTACGTTCCATTTTCCTGTCAAATTGGGCCCAAAAAGTGACATTAGACGTGTTTCTTTAGGTCAGGCTTCTATGACTATCATCATTGCTTCCCTCTATTTTTAGTTTTATCGGCGATTCTGGGCTAATTTCAGATCCTTTTGATCTTTGTAAAACTCACCGGTGGAGTAAGTACATCTCATCACTAATGATAGCCTCTAGAGACATTTATGCCGCTGTTCACCCAATAATATGCAATAATGCAATAGAATCTCTGCACCTTTGGGACATAGCTTTAAACTTTCAAAAGCCAGACATTCCCCTAACCTATCATGCATCAAATATGAACTGGTGACTGAGGTTATTTTCTTCTCTGCTTCATTTTCTGCCCTGAAGCTTTACTAAGACAAGAAAAGATGATTCTAAAGTCACATTATTCCCGTCATGAGGCTGAACTGTTTGAACATATTGATCACTGAAAAGATGTGCTATATATGATTGAATTCCAGCAGTTTAGCATTGCGCTTAGTTTTTATGGTTGACAACCCTTTATCTTTTTATAGTGTCTTCCCTATGATATTCAATACATTGTAGTTTTAAAATTACATGATCAACTTCATGCATGATAATTTAATGAGATTGAATCTAACATCTTTTGATAGTTCATCATTTTCAGGTAATTAAGCACTTGAGGTACAGTGGTGTCTCTGTCCCACCTCTTTACGAAGAAACTTTCAAGAAAGCATTGTGGTCATTTCTACATCAAAGAGTTTATGATCATACAAAAGAAGACATTGCACATTTAACAGACATTCCTCATGGCGTTGGCCAAGACTTGGATTTTTTGGGCCCATATCCTTGATATACTTCTCAAGAAACACTTTAAAGTTTAAACATGCTAGTGTAATTTTAATGAACGCTTATAATTAGGATAATTATAAATTTTCTTAACTGAGAGTACGTGGCTACCACAAAATGTAGCTAAAGGTATAGCAAAAGGCGAACTTGATCCACTAACGAAGATGCCGTTCCAGGTATGTTACTTGCAGTTCCATATGAGGGAGCATGTCTTTTTTTTTTTGAGCGGAACGAAGGAGCATGTCTCGAATGCATTTTTACTACGTTTGGCATTGCGTGAAGTTTGACATTGCTCTCACTCTTTACTCAGATCAACTATTATGTAGTTATCATCTTTTTGATTTTTCAAGAAACATACACATAAAATATAAGTAGGCAATCACTATCCTTTTCAATGGAGGTATTATTCACTGACTATATTATCTATTTCAGTTTGGCTCCTTGCCTAATATTTCTGCCATAGAGATGAGTTTCTGTTAAACTGTGTCCTCTTCCCTCTTTACCTGGACATTTCATGATTCAGAAGTCATGGAAATTGTTATTGGTTGTATAACTTGTATTAACTTGAGCTGCACGACCAGGATGGTTGATTTTCTTCCTGCCAATTGGTCTTTTAGGTTTCAAAGGAAGCCCATCTTTTGCTTCGAATTGCCTTGCCCAAGACCTTGAAACCCATTTATTGTTGGATTCAAATAGAGATGTTTTATAGAAGTTGAAATTTTGATGGACCATTAGTTGACATGGTTAAAGTTAAGATTCTTTGCTGGATTAATCCTTAATGTATCTTTTTGTTTTTTACTCATTATCTCAAAATTTTAAAACTGGCTTCACCGATCATACCTCACATTTGTTACCTGCTAAAGTGGGTGATGGAATTCAACAATGCAAGTGAGGTCTAAGTCACATGTGAAGAAGTGAATAGCCTATTAGCACAACGGTTGATCTTTTGAAAGTTTTAGGTTGATGGGTTACTGCAAGGCTGGCTCATAGTGTAGCAGTTCCTGTATGCTTTTTAAGCTAGTAATTGGCATTTATTGTTCATGTGTTATAGCCTATAGGTAAGATCATGTGTCACCCCAAGGATACCCCCAGATTGCCCCAATTCGTCAGCCATCTTTGTGCTACACGAGCATGGCACCAATTCAAAAAATTGACTTTTAATATGGTGTGTTCACAAGAGAACAAGGACTTTTGCCAAATCAAGTTGAACTAGTCTTAAGCCTATCTTAGATCTTAATGAGTGCGCTTGCAAATGCAGCATAACAACCTGCCCTCGACCTAGAAGTTTATAATTATCTTCTCTACAAGATTAATGGGCTTGCTTTTCCATGTTATGCCCAACTCTAGATCAAACATTACTCTAGATTAGCTTCTAAGCGAAAATCTGAATGTCGTATGAAAAAGGACGTTGCCGAAAGTGGGCAAGCGTTGGAAATCTAGGTAATTTTCGGCAGTTTTATCTTAGGAGATGAAAACCCCGAGGAGACAGGTAAGCCTCAAGACTTCTGTTTTCACACAAGCACAAGAAAGAGGTATATAAGAAGACAACCCTCTCAATTATTTACCTACGGAAAAGGCCCAACAAGCCAAGGAATGAAGAATAAGGGGAGGTCAGCGTTGTTCTCTCCCTCAATTATGTTGGAAGGAGAAAATCCCACTTTTTGGCCTACAATATGGGGCCTAGATAGCTGTCCTTGATAGCCTCTTTGGGCTCTCTAACTAAGGCTGAACTTGTGTTACTGATACATGCAGTGTAGCGTCAGGCCATACCGTTTACAGCTATTTCATTTGCTGATGTTCACTGTCTCATGCATGTGCAAATCGACTGCTCACTTGCACGTGCCATAGCACTTGAGTGATGCCACTCGTGTGTGAGCTTGAATTCCATGCCCATGTGCAGATTATCACGAAGGAAACTGAGCTGGCTCACGCACGACATGTCTTGAATTGTGTCCTCATCTAGCTCGAACCTTGCCCATACCGCAACGGAATTAGTTGTGCTATACACCATGTCTACTCCATGACTGGCCTAGGGCCGAGTCGGCCGACCCTTGGCCAAACCCTGACACCATGATTGTGATTCATAAAGGTGATGATGCTACGTGCGAATACTCATAATTCTGATTTCTCAAAAATATGCTGGATTTAAATTTTCTTTAAGAACATAGCAACGTAACGTGTGCAATGGCAGTGAATGTTACGTATTTGGTTCACCTGCCTTCCCAGTTCCCCTTGACATGAAATTAGCATATTTTTACTAGAAAAGGATGTTGAAACTTAGCTAATAATCTTCAGGTCAGAGCTAGAGCACCAGTCAAGAATACTTCTGCTCTGGATGTGTTCTCAAAGAATCATAGCTAGAGTATCAGTCAAGAAATGCTTCTGCTCTTGATCTGTTCTCCTTTTCTTTAGTTCATCTAGTTCCATATTTATCTTTTGGATCCTTGCGTAGTTGCCCAGCACTATCTTGTTTATGCAATTTTCTATCATTTAGTTAGCTACAGGGAATGTTAAATTGTATCTCACATGATATTATTGCATACTTACACAAACAGGGTAAGGAAACTTGCACGGAGCTGATCCTTGAGAAAACTTACTCAGCCAAAGAATTTGTGCTTGCAAGTGGAAGGAAAAGGCTAAATTTGCCTGTGCACAAGAATGTCCTGACTAATTACTTCTGTATCCATTAAGCAACTTTTACTTTCAAGTGCATTTTCTTCTTTTCTAAACTACAGATTCGCATTAAAACCTTTGTAGCTAACCTAGAAGAGCAGATCATTGTCGCTATATAACTCTGTCTAGTGCACTGCTGTACTGGTAGTGTAGCCATGCAGAATATTATGTGTTCAAATTGGTAATATACTGTTGTATGTTTTTTTAAAACCAAGTTTCATGAAAATTCTATTGCAGCTACATGTACTTTCACTTATATGGGCACAATTTTATATTTAATCCTATATTCACTTGCATTTGACTATAACCATCTTTTTTATATATTTGTGTGTGTGTGTGCGCGCCTGTGACCCATTTCATCTATAGCATAAAATTTATATTGTAACTAAATTATAATTGCAAAATTGGTATCTATTGACCTTTTAGATCTGCTTTAATTGTTCGTTTTTAATTTGAAGTTAAAACCAATTGCTGTATCTACACAAGAATGTGGAATTTTAACTTTGAATTTTTATACCGTTAATATAACTGCTACCAATGGACTCAGTGTTCAAACTATTAGTTTCAGACACAGTCTCAGTTGACTAGGGGTCTAGGAGTTGAAGCGTAGAATTTTTTCTGCAAAACCATGCTGGAACACTCAAGTATTTTTTAATGCAAAAAACATCTTACTGCAGAAAGTGACCAAAATTTACCCAAAATTGGTTAGGAACATGCTTGAAACTTGTATAGAACTTCCAAAGTCAATCGATGACCTGCAGGTAAGTAATAATATCTTCCGAAACAGTCAAGGTAAAGCCCAAAACAACTGCATGTTGGCTGAAACGTTAGACTAATCAGACGAAACAGCACCAAAATTAGCTCAGTTCAATGTCGGTTAATCTTCATGTCGCCTAGCCAAAAATCTTGTACATTTCACTTTGGCTGAAATTTTGAACCATGTATGATACTTCCGCTATAGTCACATAAAGAAGCTTTTTTTTTTAGTCAGATTGAGATGGATCTAGTCCCCTTATTACTTCTTGGGTCTTGTGCTTGCCTTCTTGCATCATGGGTACTTGTTTTCACTGTAGAAGTAATACCTCTGTCTTTTCAGTCATACCTGCTTACCTGATTCTCCTCATGTTGAGTACTATTGGAGTGCTTCTGAAGCTTCATTCCCTGGTGTGCCACTTTGGGATTCTACTTGACAGCATCAGATTGCGATGGCCTCATCTACTCAACCATTATATGCTTACATTTCTCATGCGGCATGTTCGGTGATACATCCTGTCTCCTCTCTGTTTACTCTGCTGCTGTCTTTTGCATTCTAATCTACCTTAAGAAAGATCAAGGACACTGTTCTCGTTCCAGTTTGAGGTCAACTATTACCTGATATCTGCTACTGCAATAAAAGTTGTCTGGCTTTGTCACCTGTCACTTTTGAAGCATATAAAAATTATAGCTTATCACTTCTCCTGACACTTCTATCCTGCTATCCCGTCTCACTTGCCTTGAAACTTCTATCCGGCTATCCTATCATTCTCACAGACTTCTTGATAAGGCCACACAGTAGTGACATTACCATCCACTTCCAGTGTCTACTTGGCAAAGTCATGGTACTTGATCAAATAGAAGTTTTGGTGGGGGTGGTGTTACAGCTATGGTACATTTAATATACATTTTCAAGCAGAGTGTGATTCAGATCGCTAATAGTCTCTCATGGGTGTTGAAGCACATAGAAATTATAGCTTATCACTTGCCCTGACACTTCTATCCTGCTATCCTATCTCACTTGCCTTGAAACTTCTATCCGGCTATCATATCATTTTCACAGATTTCTTGATAAGGGCACACAGTACCACCCACTTCCAGTGTCTACTCAGCAAAATCATGGTACTTGATCAACTAGAAGTTTAGGTGGGGGTGGTGTTAGAGCTACCGGTACATTTAATATACATCTTCTTGCATTCTTTTCTTATGTATATAGTACACATGCTATACATGTGACGTCTTTGCCCCCCCCCCCCCCCCCCCCCCCCCCCAGAGACCCCCAATGCACTATATCATATTCAGGCAGAAATTGGGGGTACTTTAGTGTGTGGTTGGTGGTGGTGGGTTGTGGGGGGGGGGGTGGGGTGGTATATCTAAATACCATTTAGTCATGAAGTTGTAAGTCAAATTTGCCTAAGTTTCAGTCTTAGGTCGCTTGACCCCATACTGGACATGAATGCAAATCCTGGTAATTCTTCCGACTCGTCTCCTGAAGTTAAAAAACTTCTAATATACCTAAAAACTAGTAAGCTGCGTATATTTGTTGTCCATTTTGTTTGGTAATCTCACATTCTTTCACAGAAAGAAATACAATAAGACTTAGATCAAATAGGAACTAGAGATGCCAATAAGATAGATAGTTATCTATCCAATGACCATTGGATATAATTCGATCAGATATTGAATAGTCAAGAATGTCTATCTTTTTTTACTAGAAGTATCTAACAATTTGTCTTACTCGATCATTAGTCATTGAGAATTCAGAGGTATATCTATCTATTTCAGTATGTCCTTATTATGATATGCATGTGCATGCTAATTCTTTAACATCAGAAAAGGCCTAGCGTCACTTGAAGCAAAGCGGAAGTTCAGAGCCCCAAAAGTCATGCCCAAGAGTTTGATGACAAAGGATTCATCTTCTCCTTGCTCCGGAAACCATGAGTCTGATTCACCTGCTTCAGCTGAAGAGGCTGTTACTTGTACAATAAACCATTCACAAGGCTCCCTACCTGATTCAGGAAGTTCTAAAGATGAAATTTCTTCAGAGGAATCAGTGAGCATTGCAATCAAAGTTATATACATCATTAGTTTCAGAGAACATGCTTCCATGAATAATTTATAAATAATATTTTCATCATGATCAGGACTATTTTTTTTTTCTTTCTAATATCAGATGGAACCTACATTTTCCAATAAAAGCAAGAAGCTTGTGGGGAAATCTTCGTATGGTATGTTTGGGCTTCTTAATTTCAACTCAAATATTGCTTGCTAACTGATACTATTTTCTTTTATTGGTCTAATGACACATATGGCAGGCAATCATAATAATTCACAACGTCTTTGTACACTGCTGGAAACAAAGCATGAACCCTTAAAGCCATTTTTAACATCACACAAGGAAGATGACTGCAACTCCGCACTACATGAGCTTGATAGCAATAAAAAATCAACGAACAGACAAGTTGTTATTAAGAGTTCATTCTTCCGGAATAAGTTATCGGACGAGGGTGTGCATGAAAAAGAAAACAACGAGCCCTTTGTGAATCAAGAAGATGGCAATAACATCCCCAGTGACAGTCTCGTATCTAAAGGTGAACCACTTGGAAATAGCTACCAACAAAATGCTATCAAGAGAAGAAAACTGAGTCAATTTCATGATGTGCAGAGGGTATGCTAGTCAGTTTGTTATATATCGTTGTTTGATATATCCTGTAACTTTGATCATCAATTCATCATGCTAACACATGGTTTTCTTCCAGGAAGATCCATCATTAAGGGTGCATGAAACTTCAGCCCTTGAAGACGGTAACAAATGATTTTAGTGATCAGTTAACTTAACTATTCTATTATTTGTTGCTTTTACAGATTTTTTTAAAGATACTGCATAGTTTCTAATGATTGACATGATGGCTAACTGGATTTCTTTATTAATAACCTAGCTTAATTAGAGCTTCATATTAGCATATGCACTTTCTCGTTGATTGTGGCGTTGTTGCCCGAGAGCCTGATCTTTTACCACGTCAATTGGTATCAGAGCGGAATCTGATCACTTTGGAACGCAATGTCTAGGGTTTGGAGAGCGGAGGCGACTCTCGGGAGGCGAGCGGAGGCGCCCTCTTGGAGATGGGATGGGAGATGGGATGGGAGAGGGGATGGGAGAGGGGTTTCGAGGCCCTCTTGGAGAGCGAGTGGTTGGAATGGGGGAGATCGCGTCAGATCTGGCTTCCCCCATCAGCCTTTCCCCCCTTTCACATCCAGAGATCCTCCTCATGGCTTTGGGCCCCACAGATCCGGACCTCAGTGGGGTATGGCGTCTCAAGACGAGGGACCAGGGAGGAGGATTCGCCCTACGTTTGCTGAAGTCATCAGATCTGGTAAAAAGCCCTCGGATTTCTACCACCCCGTCACTCCGTCTCTTGATCCCTGGGCCCAGAGGATTCGCGACTTTTCAAACAAATCTGCGTCGGTAACGAGGAATCAATCTGCTTCGAATGCTGGGGTTGCCGCGCAGAAGCCGAAGAGTGGTTTCTGTTTTAGATGCCGGGAGAGAGGGCATGTTCAAGCCGACTGTAGGAACGAGATTGTGTGTTTGCTTTGCAAGGGGGTAGGCCACAAGATGGCAAACTGTCCCTCCAATCGGAAGTTTGTGAGAGGCTCTTCTTCCTACCCACCCCCCCCCCCCCCCCCCCCCCTCCTGCCATCTACCCTTCAAACTGCGAGGTGATGGATTTCGATCAAACGGTCCTGGATTCTCTGTTTAACCTACGTTGGTGTGCTATCTGCAGAGTTGTCCGAGGAGAGGGATCCCCGTCCGGCCTCTCCAGTCGTTTCTCCCAAGCCTGGGGAGCAAACTGGCAATGGAGGACGAGAATACTAGACTCCAACAAGTTTTTGGTCGAATTTCCGTCAAAAACTGCTCTCTCGAATGCCCTGCATCAATCTCTCTTTGATTTTGGGGACCTCTCGGTTCAGTTCTTCCCTTGGTCTGTAGACAACAGAGCCATAGGATCCAGGGTCTTCAGGAACGTTAAACTGTTTATTGGAGGCCTACCCTGCGATGCTTGGAACCTGGAGTCCCTTAGCTGTGTCCTTAATCAGTTCGGTGATATCCTTAGCTTCGAGAATGACTGGGATTCGGCAGATGACCTTAGGGAAGCTAGAGTCACTATTAGCACCTCTATGGCAGAGGCAATTCCCGGGTCGGTCACCTGCCGTTTAGGCAATCGCTACTATGAGCTCCGGATCCGGCAGCAACCAGAAGCGGAGACGACTGGAGATCGCTTCTTCAGGGAAGCTGAAGAGAATAGAGCTTCAGCAGAACCCAGAGCGAGGTCTCAAGGTGAGCTTTCCCCAAGCTGTCTTCTCCCTGTTAGGGGTTTTCCTGATTTGGTTGCTAACCCTTTTCCTCAAGCCCCCTCATTATTTGGTGACAATGTTGAATGTAACGGAATCTCTGCGATTTGGAATGACGGTAAGACCGATCGGCGGGATCCGGAATCTTCCGGATTACCCTTTGTGGTTAATCTAACCCCTGTCGCTGCAGATTTCCAAGCTGATAACACCAGAGCTCAGGCAGATGACTTGCCTTTTAACTGGGAGGCCACTTCGGACCGCAATGACCCCACTTCTCCTAGAGAGACCCCTTCCCCTCATCTTTGTATTCCAGACTCTTTACCTGACAATCTTGATGACTGCCAGATACCAGTAGTCCCTCCGGAGCCCCCAGCAGCCGCCGCAGAAGATAGAGCGACGAGTGGCACCAATAAGACCTCTGTCAGGAGAAGCCAGAGGCAGATGGTGAAGTCTTTCGAGCAGACTTACCAGCGAGGGAAGCATAATCCTTTTTTGGGTTCTCACTTAAAGAAGATGGTGGAGAGGAGCACAGATGACGAGCTTCACTCCCTTCTTTCCTTTTTGGATTCTGATACAGTTGTGGCACTGGCTGGTGAATGTGGTGTTGCAGTCTCCAAAGAAGGTTTTGATCCGAAGGTGTTTGTAAATATTTTGCGGGGAATGGAAAAAGAGAGGATCTCCTCCTCTGTTTGATTGCTGTTGCTCTTCCGTTTTGTTTTTTCTGAGTTTTTTTCCCTGCTTGATGAAGACTCTTTCTTGGAACGTTCGGGGCCTAGGTGATATTGAGAAGCGCAAAGCTGTTCATCTCCAGATTACTTCTCAAAACATAGATATTATTTGCCTGCAAGAATCGAAATGTGCTAATCCTACGCCCTCCTTTCTCAAATCTATGGGTGGGAACAGAATTAACAATTGGGTTTGGTTAGACTCTGTAGGATCTGCGGGAGGGATCATCACTGGTTGGAAAGAACCAGACTTCACCTTGCTGGATTCGTTCATTGGAGTCTTTAGCATCTCGGTTGCTCTGAAGCATCAACAGTCAGGGTCCTCCTTGGTTGTGTCTAATGTCTATGGCCCTACTGATTACCAGCTCCGGCAGGCTTTTTGGCTTGAAATCCGTGGTATCCGTGTTTGTTTTCCCGGTCCGTGGATCCTAGGAGGAGATTTTAATCTCACGCGTTTTTCCTTTGAGAGGAGCGGAGCTATGGGCAGATGTCCAGATATGGAAGACTTTGCTAGCCTCATTGATGATCTCTCTCTGTTAGACCTCCCGATGAATAATCGGAAGTACACCTGGAGTAACAAACGGGAGAACCCGACCTTCGCCAGACTGGATCGTTTCTTTGTTTCTGATGAATTCGAGACTCTCCATCCTGGAGTTACTCAATGTGGCCTCACGGCCTTTTTATCCGATCATTCTCCTATTCGTTTGGACACCAAACTTCAGGAGACCAAGAAGAAGAAGATCTTCCGGTTCGAAGCCATGTGGCTCGAGGATCCATATTTTGTGCCATTAGTCAATTCCTGGTGGTCGGAAGTTGAGGATACCTCCAACTCAGTCAGAAACTGGAACCTGAAAACCCGGCATGTGAAACTGAAAATCATAGACTGGGAGCGCAGGAAATTCGGTAACGTGCTTTCCAGGAAGAAGGAGCTGCTTAGGAAAATAGGCGAATTGGAAGTGAAAGAAGAACAGAATTCCATCTCTGATGCTGAGAAGATTCTGAAGTCAAACTGGTCGGAAGATTTGCGGAAAACACTTGTGCAAGAGGAAATTATGTGGCAGCAAAGATTGAGAGACAGATGGATTAAGCTTGGTGACAGCAACACTTCCTTCTTCCATAAAGTTGCGAATTCCGGACGTCGACGGAACACTATCCATACAATCAGAGAGGGAGACAGATGTTGGACCTCTTAGATCGAGATCAGTCGTCGGATTTCAGAGCACTTCCAGAATTACTTCAAGAGAGATGGAGTAGATGCTGCCACTCTGGACTGGAGTAATCTGGAGACCCTGAAGCTGGAGACTTCTGACGATCTTGACAGACCTTTTACTGAGGAGGATTTCGAGAAGGCGGTCTTTGGGATGAAGGCTGAGGGAGCTCCGGGGCCGGATGGACTCCCCATGCTCTTCTACCAGCGCTTCTGGGAGACCATTAAGAGGGATCTTTGCAGACTACTGTTTGACTTTTTCACACATAATATTTCCCTTCACAGCTTGAACTACGCTTGGGTGACTTTAATCCCTAAGAAATCAGGAGCTGAGACTATTGGCGACTTCCGTCCTATCAGTTTGGCGAACTGCGTGTATAAGATAGTGGCTAAGATTCTTGCCAATCGTCTATCCGATAATCTAGACAAGCTAGTCTACAGAAGCCAATCAGCCTTCATCAAAGGCAGGTTCATTTTGGACAGCGTTGCAACTGCTCAGGAGCTAATTTACCACTTGAAAGAGCAGAAAGAAGAAGGCATCATCTTGAAGATAGACTTCGAAAAAGCCTTTGATAGACTCAAATGGAGCTTTATTCTCAACACTCTGAAAACGAAAGGTTTCTCGGACAGATGGCTGAATTGGATCTGGAACTGCCTTTCCTCTTCTACCCTTTCTTGCCTGGTGAATGGAACTGCTGGGAAGCAATTTAAAGCTGGTCGAGGGGTGAAACAAGGCTGTCCACTCTCACCTTTTCTGTTCATCCTTGCCATGGATGTTTTTGACTCTATGCTCAGAAGAGTGAAAACAAGAGGATTCATCGAAGGGATAGGTGAAGATTCCTGGAGGACGGCTAACCTGCATTTCGCAGACGACACAATCATCTTCTGCAAAGCGAAGAAGGAACATGTTAGTTTGCTGAAAATCCTCCTCTATTCGCTGGAAGTCGTGTCAGGTCTGAAGATTAATTTTTCTAAGACCTCCCTCTTCTATCTGGGGGAGAATTCTGTTTCGGCAACTTCCCTCTCGGCTATTCTTAATTGTAAACAAGACTCTCTTCCAACCAAGTATCTCGGCCTTCCTTTGTCTTCGGCGAAACTTCACAAAAGTGACTGGTTCAAAGTCATTGAGCGAGTGGATTCTAGGCTGATGGGTTGGCAGGGGAAGCATCTACCTTTAGGAGGCAGATTGACTCTGGTCAATGCGGTTCTGACCCTTATCCCTTCGTATCATTCTTCCTTCTTCTTAATGCCTAAGTGGGTGATCAAGAAAATTGACGCTATCCGGAGCCGCTTCCTTTGGAAGGGAGCTGACCCCAACTCCAAGGCTTACCATCTTGTTAATTGGGGCGCGGTCTGCAAATCTAGAGAAGAAGGGGGCTTGGGTGTCATCAACCTTGCTGATCACAACAAAGCCCTCTTGGGTAAGTGGTGGTGGAGACTCCAGCGAGATCAATGAGACATCTGGAGCTCAGTGATCAGGGGTCGTTATTTCAAGCGCTTCAAGCCTTTACAGATGAGAAGTAGAGCTTCCGGCAAGATCTCTCCGTTCTGGAAGGGCATTCAGAGAATCGGTCACATTTATAAATGTGGTACTAGCTTGGTTATCCACAACGGGAAATCTACACTCTTTTGGGAAGACAGGTGGTTAGTCGAAGGCTGTCTGACGAACTGGTACCCGGATCTTTATGACCTCGCATGGTCGAAGTCTTGCTCTGTCAGATCGCAATGTGTCCTTCGGGACAATAGGACAATCTGGAACATCAAATTCCGCCGGAATGTTCCAGACTTCCTCTTTTACCAAGTGAGGGTGTTAATGTACATACAATGAGTCGGGTTTACTGTACAGTCGGGTCGGGTTTACTGTACAGTCGAGTCGGGTTTCATGTATATATATTTGGGCTTGAGTCCCTTAATGGATTCATTCTGTTCCTCTCCAAACCCTAGCCGTCGTCTCCTAACATGGTATCAGAGCTCTAGGGTTCCCGCGCGACTGCAGCACCTCCGGCGGCACCTCCGGCATCTCCTCCACCCCTCCGGCCTTCTCCTCTGCCTCGGCAGCCCACCCGACCCCACCTCCGGCCCTCTCCCCTGCTCCGGCAGCCCACCCGCACCCTTCCGGCCCTCTCCCCTGCATCCGGCAGCCCTCCCGCACCCTTCCGGCCCGCTCCCCTGCATCCGGCAGCCCTCCCGCACCCTTCCAGCCCTCTCCCCTGCATCCGGCAGCACCCACGACACCCCTCCGGCCCTTCCCCCCTTCCGCAGCACCCTCCGCCTCCCTTCGCACCACCCGATCCCCCTTTCCCCTGCCCCGACCCCCCCTGACACCCTACAGCCACCCCTCCCGGGCCCCCTACAGCCACCACCCCCCCTTCCCGAACCCCTTACAGCCCCCGCCCCCCCTCCCGAACCCCCTACAGCCCCTGCCTCCCTTCCCGAACCCCCTACAGCACTCCCGACCCCCTCCCGCGCCCCCCCTACAGCCCCTGCCTCCCTCCTCCGCCAACCTTCAGCCCCCCCGACATCTCCTGACACCCTACAGCATCCTCCATGGCCTCTCCAGCCGTACCGTCCGTCGTTGCGATCTCTCCACCACTGAAGGCGGTCGCGTTTCAGTTGTCGTCGGCCAGCGACTGGCCTGACTGGTCCCTCACCGTCGAGGCCGCCCTCTCCAGTCGTGATCTGTGGGGTCACATCACCGGCGAGGATCCTCCTCCCACTGACTACTCCGGCTCGTCCTCTGTCACCAGCAGTGCTGCATCTTCTGCAGCGACTGCTACCACGGCCATCACCGTTGCTGCTCTTACGTGGCGCCGCCACGATCAGGCCATCCGGGCGTACCTCCTGGACTCGGTTGCTCGTCCGCTCCTTGCTCCCATCGGCCGCCTTCCGACAGCGCGCGCGATGTGGGAGTATCTCCGGGACCGTTTTCTCCCGCGCGGCGGCGCCCGCCGGCATCAGCTCATCTGTGACTCGCAGTCTGCCCGTCAGGGGGAGCGTACCATTCAGGACTTCTTCAGTCAGATGAGTGCCTACTGGCATGAGCTGGACTCACTGATTCCGGAGCGGTGTGCCTGCCCACGCTCCCGGGATTTCCAGCGCTACCTCGACGAGGGCCACCTGCACCAGTTCCTGGCAGCGCTTCGACCGGACTTTGCTCTCATAGCTGCCCAGCTCCTGCACCGTGAGCCACTCCCTCGGCTCGAGGATGCTCTCCTCGCCTTGGTCGACGAGGAGACCCGCCTTCAGACTCAGGGCGCTCGTCCTCCTCCACTTGCTCCTAGCTCCGACTCTGTCCTGGCAGCCGGGTTCTCCGATGAGGCTGTTTTTTGCCACTACTGCAAGGAGCCCGGCCACATGAAGCACGAGTGCCGTACTCGTCCTCCACGCAACCCCCGCTGGGGTCCGGATGAGAGATCCCCCCGCTGGTCTTCCACCTCTCGCGACGGTCGAGGTGGCCGGGGCCGAGGACGTGGTTCGTCTTCCTTCCGCCACTTTGGTGGTACAACGGCTACTGCAGAGGCCTCGCCGCTCCCCACTGCTCCCACAGCTCCTTCGCCGCCTGAGCCGGATCGTCTTCAGCGCCTCGAGGAGCTCCTTCTTCGTCACATAGCCTCCACCGGCTCCGCGACTGCGCACGGCTTGTCTGCCACCTCTGGTACTACTGCTCCATGGATCTTCGATTCGGGTGCCTCCTGTCACCTTACCTTTGACTCTACTGTCCTCACGGACTGCTCTCCCACTACCACCCACCAGGAGGTTCGCACTGCGGATGGGACTCTCGTCCCTATTCCGCAATGTGGCTCCATCACCACCACCTCTGACCCTACTGGTCGCCTGACCCTATCCCATGTCCATCACGCCCCCCGTCTTAATATTAATTTGATTTCTATCAGTTCTCTTTGCGACTCTGGCCTAACTGTCACCTTCACCCCTTCTGTTTGTGTTGTGCAGGATTCGCGGACGGGTCAGAGGATTGGGCTGGGCCGTAGGGCAGGAGGACTCTACCAGTTGGACCATCTCCATGTGTCTTCCGTTGCGTCTGTCATGTCTGTCACCTCTGATGCCGACCTGTGGCACAGAAGGTTAGGTCATATATCGAGTGATCGGCTCAAAAGCGTATTCCGTTCGGGCGCTTTGGGTCGAGCGTCTTTCTCCCCCCTCTCTGTTTGTACGGGTTGTAGACCGGCAAAGCATCTAGCTCTTCCATTTTCTGCTAGTACTTCCCAGTCTGCTGCATTATTTGACTTAGTTCATTTGGATATTTGGGGTCCTGCTCCTGTTGCATCTCTATCGGGTTATATGTATTATGTGTGTTTTATTGATGACTATTCTAGGTGCACCTGGGTCTATCTCATGCGTCATCGGTCTGAAGTACCTCACATCTTTAGGAGATTCACCACTATGATACACACCCAGTTTGGTCGGCGAATCAAGACCTTTCGGTCTGATTGTGCCAAGGAGTATCTCTCCTCTGAGATGCGTGAGATTCTTCAGTCTCACGGCACTCTTCACCAGCAGTCCTGTCCCCACACCCATTAGCAGAACGGCGTTGCCGAACGCAAGCATCGTCATGTTCTTGAGACTGCACGAGCCTTGCTTCTCTCTGCGTCTGTCCCTCACTCCTACTGGGCTGAAACTGTCATGACGGCTGTCCACCTCATCAATATCACTCCGTCGTCTGCTCTGTCCGGTGCCACCCCTCACGAGCGCCTTCACTCCAGTCCACCTGATTACTCTCTTCTTCGCACGTTTGGCTGAACGTGCTTCGTTCTTCTTCCTCCCCATGAGCGCACCAAACTTTCTGCGAGGTCTGTTAGGTGTGTTCACTTGGGGCTCAGTCGTGAGCATAAGGGGTATCGCTGCTATGATCCCTTAGCTCGTCGGATCCGTGTCTCCCGTCATGTCTCCTTTGTTGAGGATGTCCCGTATTTTGCACCTGAGTCTCAGGATCTTTCCTTGCCTACTTCGTCATCCTCCTCGCCCTCCTCACATCTCCACATCCCTGTTCTACCCTCGGTTTCTGTTGCCCCATCCACGCCTACTACACCACCACCATCACCTCCTCAGTCTCCATCGCCACCACCTCCTCAGTCCCCCACGCCACCTCCACCACCACCCATTACTCGTGTCTATGTACGTCGGTCTGCAGCTCCCCCTCCAGAGTCGGTTCTCACTGGTACTCCCTCGCCTGATGCTGCTGCTCCCTCCTCCCCGGTCGTGGATCCTGCTCCTGTTCGGCGCTACCCAGCGCGCGAACATCACCCTCCTGCCAGATACGACTACTCTCCTGACAGGTTTGGTTACTCTGCTTTTCCCACTGACTCTCCTGACTCTTCTGGCTTCTCTGCCAGTGTCTCCTATTCACCATCCTTTCAGGCCTTTCTTACTGCTCTTCACACTCATCGGGAGCCCCAATCGTACCGTGAGGCAGCATTACATCTAGAGTGGCAGCAGGCCATGTCAGTTGAGCTTGAGGCTTTTCAGCGGACCCAGACCTGGGAGTTGGTGCCTTGTCCCCCCGGGGTGGTGCCTGTTAGCTGCAAGTGGATCTTCAAGGTCAAGACTCGACCTGACGGATCCATTGAGCGGCACAAGGCTCGCCTCGTTGCTCGTGGCTTCTCCCAGGAGTATGGGATTGACTATGAGGAGACGTTTGCTCCAGTTGCTCGGATGACTACTGTGCGCACCCTCTTAGCTGTGGCAGCTGCTCGAGGGTGGCCTCTCCATCAGATGGATGTCACCAATGCGTTTCTTCACGGTGATCTCTCCGAGGAAGTCTACATGGCTCCTCCTCCGGGCACTTCAGTTCCTCCAGGACACGTGTGTCGGTTGCGCCGGGCCATCTATGGGCTCAAGCAGGCTCCTCGTGCCTGGTTTGAGCGCTTTCGCAGTGCAGTTCTGGCCGCCGGGTTTGTTGAGCGTCACTCCGACTATGCCTTGTTCACTCGCTCCTCCAGTCAGGGCATTGCAGTCCTTCTCCTCTATGTGGATGATATGATCCTCACTGGGGATGACAGTGCCACCATCGCCTCTCTCCAGCGGCACCTCCAGAGTCAGTTTGAGATGAAAGACCTGGGCTCTCTTCGCTACTTTCTGGGCCTTGAGATTGCCAGGTCAGCTCGTGGTCTGTTGGTCTCCCAGCAGAAGTACATCTCCGACATTCTTACTGATGCTGCCCTTACTGACACACGTACTGCTGATACACCCATGGAGCTCAATTTAAAGCTTCTCGCTATCGATGGTGAGCCGCTCCAGGATGTCTCCCGCTACCAGAGGTTGGTTGGGATGCTTGTCTATCTCACCATGACCCGGCCAGACATTGCCCATGCTGTTGGCATTGTCAGTCAGTTTGTTCAGGCTCCACGGTCAGTACACTATGCAGCTGTTCTTCGGATTATCCGCTACCTCCGGGGCACCATCACCCGTTCACTCCTGTTTCCCTCCACCTCTCCGTTGGTGCTGCGTGCCTACTCTGATGCAGATTGGGCAGGAGATGCAGACACTCGTCGATCTACTACAGGATACTGTGTGTTTCTGGGTGACTCACTGATCTCGTGGCGCAGCAAGAAGCAGGAGTCTGTTGCTCGCTCCAGCACCGAAGCCGAATACAGGGCTATGGCTTCCACCACCGCCGAGATTGTCTGGCTTCGCCGTCTTCTGCTTGACTTGGGAGTGGTGATATCCGGGCCCACTCCTCTCTTCTGTGACAACCGGAGTGCCATTCAGATTGCTAGCAATCCGGTCTTCCATGAGCGAACAAAGCATATTGAAGTTGATTGTCATTATATTCGCCAGGCATTTATCGATCACACCATCTCCCTGCCCTTCATTCCCTCATCGGAGCAGACTGCTGATTTTCTGACGAAGCCCCTGACGACAGCTCGCTTCCGGCATTTTCTAGGCAAACTCTCGGTTCATGATCCACCGTGAGTTTGAGGGGGAGTGTTAATGTACATACAATGAGTCAGGTTTACTGTACAGTCGGGTCGGGTTTACTGTACAGTCGGGTCGGGTTTCATGTATATATACCCCCTGTGGACCTCCCCTTACAAGCCGGTTTTGTGAGGTGCGAGGGTTTCTAACATGGTATCAGAGCTAGCCTGTCTCCTGCTCCTGCTCCGGGTGCTCCCCACCGATCGTGCCTTGCCATGCGTGCTCCGCATGGGAGGATCCTTGCCACGCGTGCTCCGCGTGAGGGGGAGTGTTAACGGATAGTCCCACATCGGTAAGGGAAGCACCCATCACCCGCTTAATATACCCCCTGTGGACCTCCCTTTACAAGCCGGTTTTGTGAGGTGCGAGGGTTTCTAACAGAGGGAATTGGAGAATCTCTTGCAATTGCTTTCTGTTAATGAAGAGGAAGATGAGGTGACCTGGCGTTTGTCATCCTCAGGCAGATTCTCTTCAAAATCCTTCTACAGCTTCATCAACAAGGGGGGTATTATCTGTCCGATTGCCAATCATCTTTGGAAGTCTAGAGTGCCTCTGAAGATTCGCATATTCATATGGTTAATGACCAAGAAAAAGCTTCTTACGAGAGCCAATCTTCAAAACAGGGGGAACACTAACATTTCAGACACGACGTGTGTGCTTTGTGGTCAGGCTAAAGAAGATACTAACCACCTCTTTATTCATTGCCCGTTTTCTAAGGGTATCTGGGATCACTTGAAGAGAGGTCTGAAGATCAAAGGTACTCCAGGTTCTGTTTTTTCGATGTGGACGGTTTGGAGGAAGAAGAGAATTAAAAGTCGCCTTCGGCATAGCTGGGACTTCCTGGTCATGGCTGTTTGCTGGAGCATCTGGATAGAACGTGATAACAGGATTTTTCGTAAGACTAAGATGTCTCTAGGCCAGGTCCGGCTTGCTATCAAGAGGAGGTTGCTGCAGTGGAAAGTGGTCCTTCAAGGGAAGAAGCTCGAACAACTGGACAACATTATTTGTAACCTTTTTTGACTTTTTTTCTATTGGCTGTAAGGTTCTTCCTTTCTTCTTTTAATGGACTGGTAGGGGTCTAGGCCGAACCCCCCCTCATCCATTGAGAGGGTTTTCTCAAAAAAAAATATTAGCATATTGTGTGAAATTAACATAAATGCATATACATGATGATTACTATGCTATTTGGGACTTGTCATAAATCAAGTACATATATGATTATTCTCAATCATTTGATGTTTATAACTTTATATCTAGTATCGATTGATATGTGGCTGCAATTGATTTTTTTTCTTTCAATTTGGACAATGTTAAGGATCATTTAAAAAAGGGTTTTTACAAATCAACGCCTACAATCTTTTCTATTTACATATAAAACCCTATCAAAGTGATATTTATATATAAACCCCTCAATTCATTCAAACATTACATATTGACCCCTGCAGTTAGCTGACATCCAAAACGAGAGAATATTTTTGATTTCATCTTTAATAATGTACCTAAACTCTATAAATGCCCCTCCATTGTGAGATTTTTTCGAATTAGGTCCAAGTTAGATTCGGGTTATGTCTGTGTTTGTTTTGGATTAAGTCCATGTTCAATAAAGATATGTCAATTTAAGTAATTAAAAACATGGGTAAATCAGTTATTTTCCCTTTAGATTAATAAAATAAGTAGAAATGACTGCCGAATGAAGGATTATTTCGGAAATATTCCTTCATTTTGGATACCAACTAACTGTATGGGTCGATATGTAAACATTGGATGATAAAAGGGGTTTTTATGTAAAAATTGACTTTACATGGGTTTTTTTTTATAAATAGAGAAGATTACAGGGATCGATTTGTAAAAAACCCAAAACAGAATTGATGTGAAACAAAAGGGTCTCACTATCGTACTGAAGGACAAAAAATTATAAGGTTTCGTTTACTTTGGAATATCAAAAATTAAGGAGTTCAATTTTAGTTGACTAGGATCTTGTTTATGAGGAAGAAAATTGATTTTAATGTCTAGGATTTCTGTTTTGAGTGAAATTTGTGTCAAAAAAGTCATTAGGCTTGTATTGTAATTAGATGCTTTGTAAATAGGACTGTATGGATATCCAATGATTATATTTCAAAATGGTATATTAATTTACACCTTTTACTTGTGGGATTCCACATCTCTTTTATTCTTTTTCTTTCCTATGATTCCTTTCCCCTTGCCAATTGCTGCAAGCCTGCAACAAAGCCAAGTCCTAGCTTTCAGCCATTCAACTTTAGTGGATAAAGAGATTCATTCAAATATAAACATTGGTGGAGTTGGTGAGTGCATTAGTTGTCAAATTTGGAATTAGAAACGTAAATGTATCATGCAGAGATCATACGGTTGAGCACGAGATGCATATATGGTGTTTAAAGAATACAACACAAGTCAGTGATCAGGCTAAGATATGTTTACAAGTGTTAGGAGATGACGGCTAGGGTTTGGAGAGGAATAGAATGCATTCCATTGAGGGACTCAAGCCCAATATATGTACATGTATCACTATACAATCCGATCCGACTGTACAGTAAACCCGACCCATCTATATGTACATTAACACTCCCCCTCAAACTCACGGTGGATCATGAACCGAGAGTTTGCCTAGAAAATGCTGGAAGCGAGCAATCGTCAGGGGCTTCGTCAGAAAATCAGCAGTCTGCTCCGATGAGGAAATGAAAGGCAGGGAGATAATGTGGTCGAGAAACGCCTGGCGAACATAATGGCAATCAACTTCAATATGTTTTGTTCGCTCATGGAAGACCGGGTTGCTAGCAATCTGAATAGCACTCCGGTTGTCACAGAAGAGAGGGGTGGGCCCGGATATCACCACTCCCAAGTCGAGCAGAAGGCGGCGAAGCCAGACAATCTCGGCGGTGGTGGAAGCCATAGCCCGGTATCCGGCTTCGGTGCTGGAGCGAGCAACAGACTCCTGCTTCTTGTTGCGCCACGAAATCAGTGAATCACCCAGAAACACACAGTATCCTGTAGTAGATCGACGAGTGGCTGCATCTCCCGCCCAATCTGCATCGGAGTAGGCACGCAGCACCAACGGAGAGGTGGAGGGAAACAGTAGTGAACGGGTGATGGTGCCCCGGAGGTAGTGGATAATCCGAAGAACAGCTGCATAGTGTACTGACCGTAGAGCCTGAACAAACTGACTGACAATGCCAACTGGGTAGGCAATGTCTGGCCGGGTCATGGTGAGATAAACGAGCATCCCAACCAGCCTCTGGTAGCGCGGGAGACATCCGGGAGCGGCTCACCATCTGTAGCGAGAAGCTTCAAATTGAGCTCCATGGGTGTATCAGCAGTGCGTGTGTCAGTAAGAGCAGCATCAGCAAGGATGTCGGAGATGTACTTCTGCTGGGAGACCAACAGACCACGAGCTGACCGGGCAATCTCAAGGCCCAAAAAGTAGCGAAGAGAGCCCAGATCTTTCATCTCAAACTGACTCTGGAGGTGCCGTTGGAGAGAGGCGATGGTGGCACTGTCATCCCCAGTGATGATCATATCATCCACATAGAGGAGAAGAACTGCAATGCCCTGACTGGAGGAGCGAGTGAACAAGGCATAGTCGGAGTGACGCTCAACAAACCCGGCGGCCAGAACTGCACTGCGAAATCGCTCAAACCAGGCACGAGGGGCCTGCTTGAGCCCATAGATGGCTCGGCGCAAACGACACACGTGCCCTGGAGGAACTGAAATGCCCGGAGGAGGAGCCATGTAGACTTTCTCGGAGAGATCACCGTGGAGAAACGCATTGGTGACATCCATCTGATGGAGAGGTCACCCTCGAGCAGCTGCCACAGCTAAGAGGGTGCGCACAGTAGTCATCCGAGCAACTGGAGCAAACGTCTCCTCGTAGTCAATCCCATACTCCTGGGAGAAGCCACGAGCAACGAGGCGAGCCTTGTGCCGCTCAATGGATCCGTCAGGTCGAGTCTTGACCTTGAATATCCACTTGCAGCTAACAGGCACCACCTCGGAGGGACAAGGCACCAACTCCCAGGTCTGGGTCCGCTGAAAAGCCTCAAGCTCAACTGACATGGCCTGCCGCCACTCTGGATGTAACGCTGCCTCACGGTACGATTGGGGCTCCCGATGGGTGTGTATAGCAGTAAGAAAAGCCTGAAAGGATGGTGAATAGGAGACACTGGCAGAGTAGCCAGAAGAGTTTGGAGAGTCAGAAGGAAAAGCAGAGTAGCCAAACCTGTCAGGAGAGTAGTCATATCTGTCAGGAGGGTGATGTTCGCGCACTGGGTAGCGCCGAACAAGAGCAGGATCCACGACCGGGGAGGAGGGGGCAGCAGCATCAGGCGAGGGAGTACCAGTGGGAACCGACTCTGGAGGGGGAGCTGCAGACCGACGTACATAGACACGAGTAATGGGTGGTGGTGGAGGTGGCGAGGTAGACTGAGGAGGTGGTGGTGGTGGTGGAGGTGGCGGGGAAGATGGAGCTGGAGTAGGCGTGGGTGGGGCAACAGAAAACGGTGGTAGAACGGGGATGTGGAGAGGTGATGAAGGTGAGGAGGGTGACGCAGGAGGCAAGGAAATATCCCGAGACTCAGGGGAAAAGTACGGGACATCCTCAACAAAGGAAACGTGACGGGAGACACGGATCCGGCGAGCCAAGGGATCGTAACAACGATACCCCTTGTGCTCCCGACTGAGCCCCAAGTGAACACACCGAACAGATCTCGCAGAGAGTTTGGTGCGCTCATGGGGAGGAAGAAGAACGAAGCACGTGCAGCCAAACATGCGAAGAAGAGAGTAGTCAGGTGGGCTGGAGTGGAGGCGCTCATATGGGGTGGCACCGGACAGAGCAGATGACGGAGTGATATTGATGAGGTGGACAGCCGTCATGACAGCTTCAGCCTAGTAAGAGTGAGGAACAGATGCAGAGAGAAGCAAGGCTTGTGCGGTCTCAAGGACATGACGATGCTTGCGTTCGGCAACGCCGTTCTGCTCATGGGTGTGGGGACATGACTGCTGGTGAAGAGTGCCGTGAGATTGAAGAATCTCACGCATCTCAGAGGAGAGATACTCCTTGGCACAATCAGACCGAAAGGTCTTGATGCGCCGACCAAACTGAGTGTGTATCATAGTGGTGAATCTCCTAAAGATGTGAGGGACTTCAGACCGATGACGCATAAGATAAACCCAGGTGCACCCAGAGTAGTCATCGATAAAACACACATAGTACATGTAACCCGAAATGGATGCAACAGGTGCAGGACCCCAAATGTCCGAATGTACTAAATCAAATAAAGCATCAGATTGGGAAGCGCTAGCAGAGAATGAAAGAGTTAGATGCTTTGCTAGTCTACAACCTGTACAAACAGAGAGAGGGGAGAAGGACGCTCGACCTAAAGCTCCCGAACGGAATACGCTTTTGAGTCGATTACTCGATATATGACCTAACCTTCTGTGCCACAAGTCGGCATCGGAGGTAACAAACATGACAAACGCAACAGGAACGGAAGACACATGGAGATGGTTCAGCTGGTAAAGTCCTCCTGCTCTACGGCCCAGCCCAATCCTCTGACTCGTCCGCGAATCCTGCACAACACAAACAGAAGGGGTGAAGGTGATAGTCAGGCCAGAGTCGCAAAGAGAACTGATAGAGATCAGATTAATGTTAAGACGGGGGGCATGATGGACATGGGGTAGGGTCAGGCGACCAGAAGGGTCAGAGGTAGTAGTGACGGAACCACATTGCGGAATAGGGACGAGAGTCCCATCCGCAGTGCGAACCTCCTGGTGGGTGGTAGTGGGAGAACAGTCAGTGAGGACAGTGGAGTCAAAGGTGAGGTGACAGGAGGCACCCGAGTCGAAGATCCATGGAGCAGTAGTATCCGGAGTGGCAGAGAGACTGTGAGCTGTCGAAGAGCTGGTGGAGGCGAGGTACCGAAGCAGTAATTCCTCAAAGCGCTGGAGGCGGTTGGAGTAAGACCGAGAGCAGAAGTACCCGGAGTGGCAGAGAGACCGTGATCTGTCGAAGAGCTGGTGGAGGCGAGGTATCGCAACAATAACTCCTCAAAGCGCTGGAGGCGGTCGGAGTAAGACCGAGACGGAGCAGGAGTGGTGGCAGGCGGTGCTGGGGTAGGGAGATCAGCAACAGCAGCAGTCTCGCTATCATGGCGGAGGAGACCCTGACGACGTCCACAGTCGACTGATGTGGTAGAGGGACGTGGCCCGAGAATACCATCAAAACGAGAAGACGGAGGGACGCGACGATCAACGACGGTGTGCAGACAGTATGGGAGCCGAGAGATGCTGTAGGAAGCCATATCCCTGAAGTACGGGGGCGAACCGGCACAAGGAAGGTCTGAGGCAGTCCGTACAGAGGAGACGGGCAGTTCGGTACAGAGGAGAAGGTGGGGCGGTGGGGCGTTAGGGGGTGCAGGGGAGGGGGCGGGTGGGCTAAGGTAAGGGGTGGGGGGGGGGCGATTGGGTGGAGGAGGGGGGTCGGGGGGGTGGTCGGGTGGAGGAGTGGGGGCCGACGGGGGGCTGTAGGGCGGAGGAGGGGGCCGGGGGGGTGGGCGGGTGGAGGAGGGGGGCCGGCGGGGTGGTCGGGTGGAGGAGGGGGGGCTGGCGAGGGGCTGTAGGGCGGAGGAGGGGGCCGGGGGGGTGGGCAGATAGAGAAGGGGGGGCCGGCGGGGTGGTCGGGTGGAGGAAGGGGGGGGGGGGGGGTCGGGGGGTGGAGGAAGGGGGTTCGGGGGTGAAGGAGGGGGGGCCGGGGGCAGTCGGGTGGCAGAAGGGGGTCGGGGGGTGGAGGAGGGGGGGGGGGGGGCGGCGGCTGTCGGGTGGTGGAAGGGGGGGGGGGCCTGGGGCAGTCGGGTGGCAGAAGGGGGTCGGGGGGGGTAGGGGAAGGGGGGGGGGGGAGGTGGAGGAGGGAGATCGGGCGGCGGAAGTGGGGGCCGGTGGAGGAGGGAGGTCGGGCGGCGGCTGTAGGGGGGATGTCGGGCGGCGGAAAGGGGGGCCGGTGGAGGAGAGAGGCCGGACGGGGTGGGCCGATGGAGGAGGGAGGCCGGACGGGGAGGTGCTGCCGGAGGGGGGAGGACCGTCATCGTCGTCGCCGCGCGGGAGAACCCTAGAGCTCTGATACCATGTTAGGAGATGACGGCTAGGGTTTGGAGAGGAATAGAATGCATTCCATTGAGGGACTCAAGCCCAATATATGTACATGTATCACTATACAATCCGACCCGACTGTACAGTAAACCCGACCCATCTATATGTACATTAACAACAAGGAAGAATTTGATAGGAAATTTTACTAGGTTAATTGTTCGTAACACAAGGTTCATTTATTGATTACCGCTAACCAATTGGGTAACTGATTTGCTATACTAAACAAGCCCTTTGGTTGACCAATGGATCTATAAAGATTCAACAATATTCTAGTACCCTTTTACTATTGCAAGCTACATCTATCAGACAATCATTTTTCTAATGAACAGTTGGAAGAATTTAGTGTTCAATCAGAAATTCATTGAAAGATTAGAAGGATTTTTAAAATGAACAACTGAAATAAATTCCATGGATCTGAAAGGTTATTTGAAGTAATTTGGTTGTATTTATATAGATCCGATCATATAACAGTTAAAAGGGAGGGAGGGAGGGAGAGAGGGAGCATTCCATTTGTGCTGACAGAGGAATAATCTCCAGTATCAACTAATTTTTTTTGTTTCCTTTTCTAACTCCCCTACTGCAGAGAATTGAATGTTGGAAGCTCGCAACCCTGTGCCAATGCTCATTCCTACCAACCAATGCTCATTCTTCGTTTTTGTTTCGGTTGTTAGCTCATTCTCTTTGACAATATACAAGAACACGGCATTTAATGAGCAATTATGATTACGATGGTCCTTGAATCAGGAACCATAAAGCTTTCTCCTTAGAAGTTGGCCGTCGGACATGGAAGATCAAGGCCATTATGCATTCATTTTCTGAGATAATCTGAGCCACACAAGTATAATAACAGTTCATATCAACCTGTACACATTAATCTTTCGATAGTTCGACATGGTTTGTACTTGGCTATCACTATACACCTTGTAGAACTGGGAATGCTGTTGACGATGTGGCTCTCTCCTGCAGGCAATCGTACTCCTATCTTAAATGATAAAACCGTCAACATGAAATCTGGAGGAAACTTTGGGTGCGACATCTCTCATTTGAACAATTACTCCGGTGTGGCGGAGAAATCAATGGAGAGATTTGCTTCGCTGATATCTTCCTTCAGATACAACTCATCCGGTTCTCGCGCCAGCGGTCTCCGCGCCCCTCTGAAGGATGTACAAAATACGTGCACAGTTAGGTAATACACATTTTGCCCAATTTTATCATTGCTTCATTAGGGTTCCGAGGCTCTACTAACTAGAAGATGGTGCTTGGTGTTTGTTGAAGGTCGGCTATTGCGACTGCTGATATTGGCAAATACGGGTATGAACCCAATAACAAGAAGACTTTGTGAGGATTACCGCAATTTCAGTACCTGTTGTATGTACAGTCAAGTGTTACTTTTCATTTATCCATGCCTTAGTCTGTGATCTTAAAGGTTGCCTCTACTTTGTACGACTAAGACTGGTAGAAGACATGATGGATTTCGAGAAATAATTATGAAGATAACAATTATCATTCTTTTGTATTGGATTTTTTTTAGATGGTAATAATATATGCTAGCTGTTGCTTTGTTTTTTGAATCTTGATTTCACACGGCCAAAAGCTTGCATAGCTTCTATGGCTTACTGGGTTTTTATTATAGCCCTGTGTTCTCCTGGGAATTGGAATTCCCTAGGAAATGAATCCATTACCATGTTATTTTCATTACTCCAAAGACTTCCAATTCTCTGGAAAATGAAGCCTGGCCCTTTGTGGGATTTCATTTATAAACCAAACACATGATGGTGAAAGTATGTACATATACGAACCCGGGTGTGGAAAGGTAGTGAAAGAAATGTCTACATGGTTGAAACGTCAGTGGTTTTATGGAAAGAACATGAGAACGTCAGCATTAACACAGTTGGTATATATAGGGGCTGTTAGGTTATGGCGTGCCGTGCGTGCGGTGTTGCATTGTAGCCGTCTAATGCACTGTTACGGTGCGTGCGATGCATGCGGTGCATGCAGCAATGCATCAGGCGGTTGCAGTGTGACACTGAGTCATAACATCTCTCTCTCTCTCTCTCTCTCTCTCTCTCTCTCTCTATATATATATATATATATATATATATATATATATATATATATATATATATATATATATATATATATATATAAATATAAGTCACCTCTTACAAGTGGGATCTTACTAATGATCCCAGCCATCCATTTCGGAATGGATGGCTGTGATCAATTGCCCCAATCTCTTTCTTTATCTCTCTCTCTCTCTCTCTCTCTCAATCCGTGTAAACCCAACCCCCTCCCCGACCCCCCCCCCCCCCCCGACCCCGACCACGACCTTCCCCACCGGCTCCGGCGCGGAGCGACGGGCCGGAGCGGGGCCGGCAGGCGCGGAGCTGCGGGGTCGGAGCAGGCGCGGGCCGGCGAGGGGCGGCGGGGCGACGCGGGGCGGTCGGGGTGCTGTGATCGCGCAGGCGACGGTGGGGTCGAGGCTACCGGACGGGACGGAGGGGGGTCGGGAATGGAGCCGGACAGGAGGGGGGGTCGAGATTATGGTCGGGGGGGATGGCCGGCGCCGGAAGGGGTGGTCGAGGAAGGCCGGTCAGGGTCGGAGGGGGAGGTCGGTCGGTGTCGGAGGGGGAGGGGGATCGGTGGGGGGTTATACAGTTGAGAGAGATTGAGAGAAATAGGGACTTTTGATCTCAACCATCCATCGGATTCCGATGGATGGTTCAGATCATTAGTAAGTGTTGGTTGTAAGAGTATCCTTCCCCTATTAGCGACACGGCTGGCTAATCTACAACGGTACAAAGCTATATGCCTTAGACGTAGATTTGACAGAAACGACTCTAAGCCTAAGTTAACCGATACACGGGCACTACGCTGAGTACTCAGAATATTTGACGACGCACATGCTCCCGATTTATGTAAGTACTCATGCAATAGTGCCCCGTCACAGTTAGTCTGGTTCGTGTTGTGACACGGCCGGGTAACCTGCAATGGTACAAAGCTACGTGTCCTAACGTTAGCTCGATAGAAACGGTGCTTTGCCTAAGTCCAACTGATGCAAAGGCACTACGCTATGTATTTCGAATTCTAACCACCATCAATCAACTAGTTTGAGACCCTACCCTCGGCACTCAAAGACAAAGTTCGAGGTAGGCTTGCCTCAGCGATTTCAAAAGCCTGAGACGTCAACAGTGCCTCGGCCCGAGAAGATAGCCTCGGCACTCAAAGGCAAGGTCCGAGGTAGACTTCGCCGCCTCGATGACTTCCAAAGCCCGAGTCGTCGATAACGGCTCGGCCGAGGAGACAACCTCGATATTCAAAGACAAAGTCTGAGGCAGGCTTCACCACCTCGGCACCTTACAAAGCCCGAATCTTCGACGTCGTCTGGGCCCGAGGAGACTGCCTCGGTATACAAAGACAAAGTCCGAGGCAACTTCACCACCTCGGCACCTGCCAAAGCCCGAGACATTAATGCCATCTCGACCCGAGGAGACAGGCTCGGCATTCGAAGACAAATTCCGAGGCAGGATTTGCCGCCTCGGCACTTGCTAAAACGTACCCAAGACATTGACACTGTTTTGGCTCAAGGAGACAACCTTGGCATTCAAAGACAAAGTCTGAGGCTAGTGTCGCCGCCTCGGCATTCAAATATAAAATCCGAGGCCGCCGTCGCCGGCTAGGCACTCAACAACGTCCGATGCAAGATGAAGGAGCTACGACATGTCGAAGTCGACTCCGGCCCACATTTTTTGACTCCCCTATTCATCACAGTAGCATCAAAGCAAGAAACAGAGTCCATTTGATTAAACCTGTTCTTAGCTTGTTACATTCACTGGTAGGCAAATACCAGCAGACATCTTTACATGACATTGACGGTCAAGATTAAACTCCTCAAAAGCTATGCATTCTCAACCATAGGTGGTGAAAATATCATTGCCCATCAGCTTTTTTAGTATCATAACAGAAAACGAGAAAGTGGAATCCAACACTCCTCCATTAAGCCTTGTTGGAGCAACTAAGGGCTGTGCTATCATTCACCCCTTCTAAAAATCTTATCACATGACAAACAACAAGGCCATTTGATCCCAAAGCCTTCAGCCAATCTGATCCCATAGCCTAAAGTCCACCAGATTCCATAGACGACGCCAAACTGTGGGGGTGGATTTTGGCCGTCGTAAGTTACCCCCCTCTAACAGTCGATTGAAGGTTTGACCCTTTGGGACATGGCGTGCTGTGAATCGCTAAGGGGTAAAGTGCTGAGCTGTCACATAGTCACTGTTGAGATAGAGAAAGAGGGAGATAGAGAATTGATACAGGATGTGGTAACGAAGTTCGGCCGAAGTCTATGTCTCCGTGCGGTAAGACGCAACTTTTCAATCCACTATCACTTTGAAAGGTTAAGCTACTCTCGACAAGCCGAGGACTGCTTCTTACAAATAGATAAAGAGTAGGAGGATTTAGAAGTCTGAAGTCCAGAAGGCTCAGAGAGCTCTGGAAAACAGAAAGTGGAATATGGAATAATGAATTCATATGTTGATTCCTTACAGGATTGGTTATATATAGAGGTTTGGGAATATCCAAGGAATATTCTTGGGAACACATGGGGTTCGAGAAATCGTATGGGGATTTTTACCAGACCCCGGGTAGTATTCGTGGGACCCAGGCAGGGCTGCGGGTTCCACTGTCGTCTTCGTGGCTCCCAGGCAGGACTGCGTGTCCCACTGTCATCTTCGTGGGTCCGAGGCAGGGCTGCGGGTCCCACTGTCATCTTCGTGGGCCTAGGTAGGGCTGCGAATCCCACTGTCGTCTTCGTGAGCCCCAAGCAGTGCTGTGGGTCCCATTGTCATCTTCGTGGGTCCCAAGCAGGGCAGCGGGTCCCACTGTCGTCTTTGTGGTCCCAAGGCAGGGCTGCAGGTCCGACTGTCGTCTTTGTGGGCACTAAGCAGGGCTGCGGGTCCCACTGTTCGGCATTAGCCAGATTTTACACCCACACCAGTTGAGGCCGAGCCCCAGCCCGAGGTTGAGGATGAGGTACCACGTCGAGATCGGGGTCGGCCGCCAGGTCGTGGTCGAGGCCATGGACGAGGACGATGCCGAGGACGTGGGAAAATAGCTCCGGGCACTAGATCGAAGAGATATAGGACATAACTTGACATATTTTATCCAGATATATCAATTTTTGTATTGCCACACTTGATGTATATTGGCATATATATGTAATGACTTCAAATATATGATTTCTCTCTTTCTGTATTGCCACACTTGATGTATATTGACATATATATGAATGTCTTTATATGACTTCAATATGAGTTTCATCATGCCCTTTGAATGTACGTCTTTATATGATTCAGTTGATTTAAAACTTGAATACTTGTACTCGTTTCCCTAAAAATGTCATCTAAATGATTGTCTTTTGGTTGGTCCTATTAGACCCTGAAGAATGATGAAGTGATGTACTGGAATTTGAGCTTAATACTAGTATTCATTTGTAAAATTCAAACAAATAATGTACCCCACTGGTCACATTGAGTAGGTCTGTAGGTTAGACCCTCAATTATCTTGCTCTGTTTTTTTCAGGTTTTTTTTTAAACCCGGTGTTTACAGCACCGGGTATATACTCGTCGTTTTAATTGTAACTGCAGGGTTTAAGAGAAAATGCCAAAAAAATTTACAAAATGATTTTTCGGCATTGAACTTGAGGCTGACGGTAATGTTCTTTTAACTGCATCTTGAAACCCGTCATTGTGAACACAGGGTTTAAACCCGGCAGTTTGAAAGCAGTGTTTTATTTGTATTTTGGTAGTAGGGTTTAGGGTAACATTGTGTTTAGTAAACCCTGCAATTAACCCAGTTGCCTGGTTTATGAGGCTTCGGGCAAAAAAATTTGACTGCCAACGTGGCAAGTGTTTTTCGACTCTGACATGCCACGTGGCTGTCAGAGCGCTAGACGGATTAATACTTTCGATCAAATGTTATTGAATTAAATATTTATTTTTTAAATACTATTTTGAAACGGGCATGCACTAGTATTTGTCGACATAGCCCATAACTATTTATCTAGGAGAGGTTACTGTCAAAACCTCAAGTGAGGTCAATGCATTATTTCAAACATCAGGGGAGATCACTGCAATTACCCCGAACCTCAAGGGATGTTATTGCACTTTTTCCTAGTTTTAAGCATTCAAATATTATGTACGAACAAAACCAAGAAATCTTACACTACTAAAAATTTAAGAAGAATAAAATTAATAGCACATAAGTATTGATGTAAGCCAGTATGCTCTTTACATTGTGTTAAAACCTACTATAATTAATCTTAATTATGGGGAGTTTTGATGAGCTGAAAGCATTCATTTTCATGCCTAAAGGTCCGACTCGACCTCCAGGGGAGGAGAGGACTTCGTGCGCGGCGTCTGCGCCGACTTCCAGGCAAGTCATGAGGAGCATCCGCAAGTTGTTGGCTTCTCTAGGGTAGTCGAACACGGTGACTGGGAGGCAATAAAATGAAGTAATCTCCCTACCTTACCCCTAATCTCCACAAAGGTACGTACGTATATGTAGGGGTGGCAATGGGTCGGGTCGGGTCGGGTTGAGACATATGTATAAGGGCAAAACACCCAACCCGAACCCGACCCATTTAATAAACGGGTCAAAAACTTAAACCGAAACCCGACCCGCCTAATAAACGGGTTGACCCGATCTGACCCGTTTAACCCGTTTACTAAGCGGGCAGGGTCGTGTCGGGTCGGGTTGGCTCGGGTTAGGTCAACGAAACCCATGTAAATCTGTCGGGTTGGGTCAAGACAAGTCGGATTGGGCCGGGTTTGATCGGGTTGGCTTGAGTTGGTTCGGGTTGGCTCGGGTCGGGTTGACACGACTCATTTGTTAAACGGGTCAAGTCGGGTCAATCGGGTTATAAGTACAAACCCGAACCCGACCCATTAGATAAACGGGTCAATTGGGTCGACCCGTTGATGACCCGAACCCGTTTAGGCCAAACCCAAACCGGCTAACTTCGGGTCGGGTCTAGAATTGCCACCCCTACGGTATATGTTGATAATTCCCATCCAATCCTCTCCAATGGAAAAAAAAAAGAAGAAAAATGGCATGCCCATAGTAGCCCTATGCATGGCTGGGGATGATGAAGTCAGCCTCAGCCTCCCCTCCTCCTCCCTCAAATACCCTCGCACAGAAAGAACCTCGAGAACTTGTCCTCCACCGCCCGATCGACATCGTACGCACGAACACGTGGATCGGTCTCCCCATCGTTCCTCGCTCCCCCTCGCCTCGCCGCCATCCCGGCCGGCCGGCGGTGTAGATCACCCCCATGCATTCTCCCGGTCCCGGGCTCCTCGGGGACGCACCCGTTCGGCGCGTCCACCATGATCAGGTCCCACGTACTCCACCACGTAGAACACCGCCGGGCCGGCAGCTCCCTCAGGCACCCGGAGCGCCGCGGGTCGCCCACCGCCTCGCACTCCGGAGCTCGAACGTACAGCTCGTCCGCGTCCCGCACCCGGGTGTCGTGGTGGGACTCCAGCGACGGG
The DNA here is from genome assembly GCA_947650365.1 of Chamaelirium japonicum. Lineage (NCBI taxonomy): Eukaryota > Viridiplantae > Streptophyta > Magnoliopsida > Liliales > Melanthiaceae > Chamaelirium > Chamaelirium japonicum. Next base: position 17,658,906 of record OX393552.1, read on the forward strand.
AGCTTACCGCCGATCCAGGCCTTGTCCGCGTCCAGGAAGACGGTGCGCCCGCCGTGGTTGAGCGCCGCCCACATGAGGCTGTCGTGGCCCAGGCCGAAGACCAGGCGGTGACCGAGATCTCCTTGACCTTGAGGGTCTGCTGGGGGGTGACGTTGGAGGTGGTGTAGTGGACGATGGTGTCGGGATGGGATCATCGGATTCCCCTCCGGCCAGCAGCCTCCTCGCCGCCGATTCCGTGCTGCACTGTCTGCTCAGCTAAGGATATTTTAGTCCCATATCGGCCCGGGGAGTAGCATCTCTTGCGTTTATATACTAGTCCACGCGTATCCCATCGGCGAGCCCGGGATTGTGGGCGGGGGCGTTATGTTGCACTGTGGACGTGAGCGTTCGTGGGAATTTGTAAACTAAACCCCCCCCATGTTAATAAAAAAATTTATTTTTAGCCCCTGCTGTTAAAAAAAAGTTTTATTTTACTTTTACCCTCTTAAATTCCGTTCCGTTTTTTATCCCTTAACAAATTCTATTTTTCCCCCCTTAAATTCCGTTCCGTTTTTTATCCCTTTCGTTAAAAAAATTTATTTTACCCGCTTAAATTCCGTTCCGTTTTTTATCCCTGTTGTTAAGACATTACATTTTACCCCCTTCAATAATCCAGGTGTCCCAAATTATGTAGTTACAATGTAATTTTTTAACTAGATTTTACCCCCCCTGTAGTTGGAAAATTAGATTTTACCCCCTCCAATTCAGTTTTTGATCAGATAAAATTTTCCATTGGTGTATTAGGTTATTCTTCCTTGGGTATAGTAGGTGATTATACCATGGGTGGAGTAGGAGATTTTACCCCCCCTGTAGTTGGAAAATTAGATTTTACCCCCTCCAATTCAGTTTTTGATCACATAAAATTTTCCATTGGTGTATTAGGTGATTCTTCCTTGGGTATAGTAGGTGATTATACCATGGGTGGAGTAGGAGATTCTTCTAGGGCTCGTTGGGCTTCTGAATCACCACCGGCTAGGGGGCGGTCTTCAATCCGATCATTACCTGGCTTGTCCAGGGGGTCAAACTAGTGATGTTACTTTGGGAGCGAGACAGCCCCAGATCCCTTTTGGACATCAAATCAGACACATGAATGTTGTTTCCTTCAAGTTAATTCTTTGGTTTTTTTCGTCTACCAATAATAAAAAGTTCTTTGGTTTTATAATTTGCGTCGGAGATAAATGCAATTTCGTATATCAAATTCTTTCCGGTTGCGTGAGAATAAATTATGGAACCAACTAGGTAGGTCTCCCTGCCCTGCGACCGGCCTCATAGGTTTCTTGGCACGCGTCTCGCTTGCGAAGCTGTTTTGGTCATGTTATCGAAATCCAATTTGGGTCGACATCAGATTGATAGCCGATTAAAAAAATTCTTGTCTATCTTTCCAGTAATCATCGTCCCATGCATTTCGATGGGATGAGACTTGAACAATGAGGATAACATCAAGCAGGGAGTCTAATTCTCTTTCTCTCTCTCTCTCTCTCTCTCTCTCTCTCTCTCTCTCTCTCTCAATGTGGTGGTGACTCAGATGATGGTTACAACGACAGTGTTAGCTAACGGTCACGATGCTGGTGGTCGCAGTAGTGGACAATTTTATAGAAACGAGAAATGATGCAATAAGGTACGACTCAACCTTTGAATCCACTATCATTTAGAAAGGTTGAGCTACTCTTTACATGCCGAGGAGTGCTTCTTACAAGTAGATAGAGAGTATGGGGTTTGGAAGTCTGAAGTCCAGAAGGCTCAGTGAGCTCTGGAAAAATGAAAGTGGACTGTGGAATAATGAATTCCCATATCGATTCTTTACAGGATTGGCTATATATGGAGGTTTGGGAATATACAAGGAATATTCTAGGGATAGAATACCCGACGTTCGGGAAATCATCTGGGATTTTTACCAGACCCCGGATGGTCTTCGTGGGTCCCAGGCAGGGCTGCGGGTCCCACTAACATCTTCATGGGTCCCAGGTAGGGCTGCGGGTCCCACTATCATCTCATGGGTCCCAGGCAGGGCTGCGGGTCCCACTGTCGTCTTCGTAGGCCCCAGGCAGGGCTGTGGGTCCCACTGTCATCTTCATGGACCCCAGGTAGGGCAGCGGGTCCCACTGTCATCTTCGTATGCCCTAAGCAGGGCTGCGGGTCCTACTATCATCTTTATGGGCCCCAAGCAGGGCTGTAGGTCCTAATATTGTCTTCATGGGCCTCAGGTAGGGCTGCGAGTCCTATTGTCGACTGTTAGCCAGATTTTGCAACCATAATTACCCCCTCCCAGCTAGGCAGGTGATAACCTAGCTGGCCGGTATCTTATGGTGCAAAACTGTTTTGTAAATATCGAGGTGGTTTGATGAGTGTTGGAAAGAATATACCGACCCCCTACCAAGGGCCGTCTGGGTGTTTGTCTGCCAACCCGCTGTCTGGAGCAGACCTCGGACCCATGCCTCGAGTGTCGAAGAATATTTCTCAATATCAAATGATGGCTTCTGCCTCCATCCCAGCGCAGCGTTCGACCGTCATGTCTTCTGTCTTTGATGTGAGATCCACCATTAGTTTGAGCTGGACTGGTTTTAAGTCCACGGTGTCTAATGCATAAGTAACCTTGGCTTGCTTCTAGTGAGGCATCAACCGACCCCCTGCTAAGGGCTGACCTGGTTGCGTCTGTCGACGCCCTGCCAAAGGCCGACCTAAGTGTCTGCAGACCCGTTATACGGGGACCACCGTTGTGTCTGCCGACCCCCTGCCGCAGGGCCGACCAGGAGTTTGTCTGCCGACCAACAACTGTTGCACGAGTTCTTACCTAACCCGGGAGCATGTGTGCCGCCAAAGATTCGAAGTACTCAGCATAGTGCCCGTGTATCGGTTGACTTAGGCTTAGAGCCGTTTCGGTCGAACCTACATCTAGGGAACGTAGCTTTGTAGCGTTGCAGGTTAGTTCGGTTCGGGTTGCGACACGGCCGGCTAATCTACAACGGTACAAAGCTATGTGCCTTAGACGTAGATTCGACAGAAACGACTCTAAGCCTAAGTTAACCGATACACGGGTACTACGCTGATTACTCAGAATATTTGACGCGCACATGCTCCCGAGTTATGTAAGTACTCATGCAATAGTGCCCAGCTACAGTTAGTTTGGTTCGTGTTGCGACACGGCCGGGTAACCTGCAATGGTACAAAGCTACGTGTCCTAACGTTAGCTCGATAGAAACGGTGCTTTGCCTAAGTCCAACTGATGCAAAGGCACTACGCTAAGTATTTCGAATTCTAACCACCATCAATCAACTAGTTTGAGGCCCTACCCTCGGCACTCAAAGACAAAGTTCGAGGTAGGCTTGCCTCAGCGATTTCTAAAGCCTGAGACGTCAACAGTGTCTCGGCCCGAGAAGATAGCCTCGGCACTCAAAGGCAAGGTCCGAGGTAGCTAGACTTCGCCGCCTCGATGACTTCCAAAGCCCGAGTCATCGATAACGGCTCGGCCGAGGAGACAACCTCGATATTCAAAGACAAAGTCTGAGGCAGGCTTCACCACCTCGGCACCTTACAAAGCTCGAATCTTCGACGTCGTCTGGGCCCGAGGAGACTGCCTCGGTATACAAAGACAAAGTCCGAGGCAACTTCACCGCCTCGGCACCTTCCAAAGCCCGAGACATTAATGCCATCTCGACCCGAGGAGACAGGCTCGGCATTCGAAGACAAATTCCGAGGCAGGATTTGCCGCCTCGGCACTTGCTAAAACGTACCCAAGACATTGACACTGTTTTGGCTCAAGGAGACAACCTTGGCATTCAAAGAAAAAGTCTGAGGCTAGTGTCGCCGCCTCGGCATTCAAATATAAAATCCGAGGCCGCCGTCGCCGGCTAGGCACTCAACAAAGTCCGATGCAAGATGAAGGAGCTACGACATGTCGAACTCGACTCCGGCCCACATTTTTCGACTCCCCTATTCATCACAGTAGCATCAAAGCAAGAAACATAGTCCATTTGATTAAACCCGTTCTTAGCTTGTTATATTTGTTGGGTTAGCCGCTTGCGGCATGAGGATGGCCCGGTACAAACCCACCTTGGGCTTTTGGGTTTAAAACATAATGGGCCTTAACTAAAGCAGTACCCGTTAATGATGTGGTTAAGTGATGAGTCCTAACCCTTAGATCAATCCAGTGGATGGTTGGATTGACTCCGGTTATTAGGGTTTTGGGATGGTGTCCTGGTTTAGTTATAAATAAGATGCCTCCCATCTATAAGGGATCTGACTAATGTCATCTAGTCTCTTGACGGCCAAGAACTAAACCAGAAACACCTCTCCCTCTCCTCCCTTCTCTTCCGATCTTGCGACGACGACGGCGTGAGGAGAACGAAGAGGATTCGACTACGTGGGAGACGCATCGCATCGAGAAGTCATCTACCTGCGGTTCGTCACCCGGTTCGTTATGGCCGGAGGTACATCTTGATCTTCGCTTCCGCTATGGGTAGATCCGATCTTCGTGTCGGATCTCATTTAGTTTGATGAGATCTCCCATGATGGAGATCATTCTCTTACACTGGTATCAAAGCCATGGTTTGCTCGTTCTTTTCTCCGGGTTTTCGATCTCTGAATTTTTGGGTTTCAATCGTCGTCGGATCGGAGCCGGTGAGGTCGAAGTCATCGGCATCGACGAGGTTCGGGATCCCACCCGTCCTCGTGCACGCCACAAGGAGGTCGGGTGCGGCCGGCCGGTGGCTTGTGCTGCATGGGCGGTGTCCGACCGGCTAACAGTGGCGTGTTGATCCGAGCGGCTGCCGTTGTGCATGCTGTGCGATTGGGTGACGGCTGAGAAGAAAGGGATAGTTGAGTTTGGGGTTTTGTTTTTTAACCCTAAACCTATTAAGTTTACTTTACTACCCCTCTCTTTAATGTCAAACCCACTCGGTTAAACTTGAGCATGCAGTGGGGTGGCGGCTGATGTTGTATGTGAGTGGGTGGTGAGATTAGGGTTCATTTTAACCCTAAACTCATTTACTTTACTCTTTTGCCCACCTTCAAGATCACACTCAGTCACCACCTATGCATTCTTTTGGCTGGACTTGGCTTTAATCCGATCCAACCCGACCCATTAAAGGCTTTAGACCCATAAATTTTGAAACCTCATTTCAGGCCCATTTTCATTCCGTTTTTGCCCATGAATAGTTGTTTCGAAGCTCTTCTTGAGAGCTATCATTCGATATATAGTATGGACTCAAATGGGATCGATGTTGGACCATAAAAATGGACTTCTAAATTTATGTGCCTATTAGCGTGCTATTTTTTAAGCGATTCAGAATCGATCGAACCCGGTAGTAGTTAATGAGTTAACATAAAGATTGGGCATCTTGTGCTTGTTGCTTGGGCCGGCCAGGGATCGAATGTGGCTTGCATATATAGATTGCTTTTCACAGGTGCGAAGGAGCCTGCACGGAGTTTTGATGCAGCAAAATTATTATTTTTTATGGGGCCTGTATGTACAGTGCTTCCAACTTGTAATAATACAGGGCTGCGCTCATACTAAATGTGAATGTCTGTGTTATATGTGATTGTGGGATCCCTGGCCAAGCCCTAATAGCCCAAGTTAACTCATTAATGCTATTTGTTTGTTTTCCAAGCTGTTTGATTATAGTAATCTTACTTGTTCTTGATCATCGTGACAGTAAAGATAATCATCAAAACTGACTCAGGATTGGCCAAAGCGTCCAGGGTTAATTTTAATGAGTGACTCCTAAAAGGTGCATTATGGGATGCACAGGGTCACATAAAGGTACTGTGATGGTCATATTCTAATTATATGATAATGACCGTTGCCCGGCCCCAAAGGGAGGCAGCTGCCAGCATCATGTAATTAGGATAGGGCAGAGTGTTGCATGGTGAAACGGAGACAGTTCTAATGCCCACAGGTAATGGATTGTCAGTCCATTTCACGGTACAATACTCTGGCTCTATTGGAAACCTTGTAGTTTCTAAAGAACACAGTGGAATTCATGTAGCTTACGACCTTTGCCCAAAGGGAGGTCCGAATTCCCACTGACTGACTTTAACATGGGTTAATTGTCAGATACGGTTTGTTTCCTCGTATTAATGTAAGCTTTGTATGTTTCTTTTCAGCTATGTCCTTTATTAATGACCCTACCCAGCGCCTTCCATTTTTGTCTGGTGACAATTATTCGGATTGGAAGGACAAAATACTCTTGGTCCTGGGGTGTATGGATCTGGACTTGGCGCTCCGTGTGGAGGAGCCTACTCCTCCAACGGAGAAAAGTACGCCAACTGAGGTTGCATCATACGAGCGGTGGGAGCGATCCAACCGCTTGAGTATGATGCTCATCCAGACCCATATCGATAAGAGCATCAGGGGTTCTATCCCTGAGTGCCGACTGGTCAAGGACTTTATGAAGGCTATCGAGGAGCAATTTAAAAGCTCCGATAAAGCCTTGGCCAGTACCCTAATGGCCAAACTATCATCCATGAGGCTAACTGGAGATAAGAGTGTGCGAGAGCACATCATGCAGATGCGTGATGTAGCATCTCAGCTAAAGGGCATGAAGATAGACATCAACGAGTCGTTCCTGGTGCACTTCATACTGAACTCCCTGTCCGCTCAGTACGGGCAATTCAAGATCTCCTACAACACTCATTCAACCAACTGGTCAGTAAATGATCTGTTGGTTATGTGTGTTCAGGAGGAAGGGAGGCTGAAGCAGGAGAAATTGGAGGTGGCTCACCTCGTTTCTCATAAGGCAGGGCAGTCCAAGTCTCACAAGGCTTTTTCCAAGAAGAAGCAAAGCCATGGAGTGCCAATGAAGAAAACTGATGGCACCCATAAAGAGGTGAAGTGCTTCTTCTGCAAGAAAAGGGGACATCTCAAGAAGGACTGCACCAAGTACCAGAAGTGGCTTGCTAAAAGAAAGTCTGAAGGTAATCTCATGACCCTAGTGTGTTATGAATCAAATTTGGTTGATTCTCATAATGACTCCTGGTGGATTGACTCCGGATCTACAATCCATGTTTCTACCATCTTGCAGGGGTTCCTCAATCTAAGGGAACCAACTGATGGGGAACACGTCATCTACTCTGGCAATAAGATGAGTTCAAGAGTTGAAGGTGTGGGGACATACAGGCTTCGTCTCCAGACAGGATACACCTTGGACCTAGAGAAGACATTTTATATTCCTAGTTTCTCTAAGAATCTAGTATCTGTATCAAGACTAGTTCCATATGGCTTTGATTTTCAGTTCAAAGACTCGTCTTTTCTGATTATTAAAGATAAAGTAACCATTGGTTCAGGTTCTTTGATAGATGGTTTATATTGTCTTTCTCTGAGTTCTTCTCTTGAATGTTCTATGATGACTGTGAATGGAGACTCCTCTACATTGTGGCATAGGAGACTGGCTCACATCTCCATAGAGCGCCTAAAGAGGTTAGTGAAGGATGGAGTCTTAAAGACTCTTGACTTCACTGACTTTGGGACTTGTGTAGACTGCATAAAGGGAAAGCAGACTAACAAGTCCACTAAGGGTGCCACGAGGAATAATGAGAAATTGGGGATCATACACACTGATCTCTGTGGACCATTTAGTACACCCTGTCTGAATGGTCAAAGGTATTTTATTACCTTTATAGATGACCATACTCGATACATGTATCTCTACCTCTTAGATAATAAGGCTGAGGCATTTAATGCTTTCAAAATCTATAAGGCGGAGGTAGAGAAACAATCTGGAAAGAGTATCAAAATTGTAAGATCAGACAGAGGTGGGGAATACTATGGAAGGTACACAGAGAGTGGACAAAGACCTGGTCCATTTGCGAAGTTCCTAGAAGAACATGGCATTGTGGCTCAGTACACAATGCCTGGCACACCGCAACAAAACGGTGTTGCTGAAAGGAGGAACCGCACTTTGATGGACATGGTGAGGAGCATGATTTGTAACTCCTCCCTTCCTCTCAATATGTGGAGTGAGGCCTTAAAAACCGCTGTGTATGTGCTAAATAGGGTTCCATCTAAAGCCGTTTCTAAAACACCCTTTGAGTTATGGAACGGATGGAAACCTAGTTTAGGACACATGCACATATGGGGTTGTCCAGTTGAGGTCAGGGTGTACAACCCACATGAGAAGAAGCTTGACCCTAGGACTGTGAGTGGTTTCTTCATCGGTTATGCCGAGAAGTCCAAGGGTTATAGGTTCTATTGTCCCTCGCACACTCCTAAAGTCGTAGAAGCTAGAAATGCCAGATTTCTTGAGGATGGCAACCTCAGTGGGAGCGTCCCAACACAATCAATTGTGTTTGAGGAAATACGGGTTCCGGTAATCATACCCGTAATCGAGGGTGGACAGATTGCTCATCAGGAAGAACCACCCCAGGTGATTCACGAGCAACCAGCCCAGGACCTCCCAGCCCAAGAGGAGCAGGTTGCCATAGAACCTATTGAAGCTGTTGCTCCGGAACCACAAGTAGTGGTACCAACAGAAACTAGGAGATCCTCAAGAAAGAGGAAACCTGCGATTTCTAACGACTACGAGGTGTACCTACAAGAGTCCGACGACTCAGTTGGACTTCAAGACCCACAAACGTTTTCACAAGCCATGAGTGGAGGTAACTCCATGAAATGGTATAATGCCATGCTGGAAGAGTTAAAATCCATGGCTGACAATCAAGTCTGGGATCTAGTAGAGTTACCCAGAGGTGCTAGGCCAATTGGCTGTAAATGGGTCTATAAGACCAAAACGGATGCCTCTGGTAACATCGAAAGACATAAGGCAAGACTTGTGGCCAAGGGTTTCACTCAAAGGATCGGCATTGATTATCATGACACCTTCTCTCCGGTTTCTAAGAAGGATTCATTAAGGATAATCATGGCTTTGGTAGCTCATTATGACCTAGAGTTACAACAGATGGATGTGAAAACGGCCTTCCTGAATGGGGATCTTGATGAGGAGGTATACATGCTCCAGCCTGAAGGCTTTACTTCAGATAAAGGGAGTCAGCTGGTTTGCAAACTCAAGAAGTCTATATATGGACTGAAACAGGCTTCCCGACAGTGGTATTTAAAGTTCCACAATGTCATAACTCCTTTCGGTTTTGTGGAGAACATTGTGGATGAATGTATATACCTTAAGACTAGTGGGAGCCGTTACACATTTCTAGTCCTATATGTTGACGACATTTTGCTAGCCAACAATGACTTGGGGATGCTACGTGAGACGAAGCAGTTTCTATCACAGAACTTTGATATGAAAGACTTAGGCGAGGCATCCTATGTTATAGGGATAAAGATCCATAGGGATCGATCCCAAAGGGTTCTAGGATTGTCTCAAAAGGCCTATGTTAACAAAGTTCTGGAAAGATTTAATATGCAGAACTGCTCGCCCAGTATTGCTCCCATTGTCAAGGGTGATAGATTCAGTTTGTCCCAATGCCCAAAAAACTCTCTTGAAAGAGAGGCTCTGGCTAACATTCCCTATGCATCTGCAGTTGGCAGTTTGATGTATTTGGAGGTCTGCACAAGACCAGACATCGGATTTGCAGTAGGGATGTTAGGAAGGTACCAGAGTGATCCAGGCATGGATCACTGGAGGGCTGCTAAGAAGGTCATGAGATATTTACAAGGGACCAAGGACTTCATGCTTACATACAGTCACTCTGATCTTTTAGAGCTGATCGGTTACTCTGATTCGGACTTTGCGGGTTGCATAGACTCCAGAAAGTCGACATCGGGTTATATCTACCTATTGGCTGGTGGTGCTGTCTCCTGGAAGAGCACCAAGCAGACCATTACGGCATCGTCGACTATGGAGGCAGAGTACGTTGCACTTTACGAGGCAACCATACAGGCATCTTGGCTAAGGAATTTTATCACAGGAATAAGGATCATGGATTCCATATCCAGACCTTTAAAGATCTACTGTGATAATCTTGCTGCAGTGTTCTTCTCCAAAAACAACAAAAGTGGAAGTCGAAACAAGCACATTGACATAAAGTACCTTGTTGTTAAAGAAGATGTAGCAAAAGATAAGGTTCAGATTGAGCATATTGGTACTGAGCTTATGGTGGCTGATCCACTGACCAAAGGATTACCACCAAACCTTTATAGAGGTCATGTGGATCGGATGGGTCTGGTTAGCTCATTGTATTCTTAAAGATTATGCATTATGAACCTATTGTTTCTTTTACTGCAGTGAATAAAGTACAATGTCTCTATTTGTGCACTAAAGTTTGAGACATATTGTTTTGACACAGAGTGAAGCATGCATTCACTCATAAAGTAATTCATCACATAAAGTGTTTAACTGGACTGATCATGCTACATAGTAATATATGGAAGGAAGTGTCTATTTGTTAGGACACGACCGCCATGATTCATGTAGTTGGTGTCTTCAGTTTAAACTAAAAGATACCACATAAGGCATTACGGGTGCTTTTGTTTTCCGGAATTTTTCGTATGCGCATACTAAAGTTTTTATCGCTTTTGGCCCATTAGAGTTTTGTTTTCTTTAAAACAAATGATTGTTTTTCAAATGTGTGTTTGTAGGTCCAAGTGGGAGAGTGTTGGGTTAGCCGCTTGCGGCATGAGGATGGCCCGGTACAAACCCACCTTGGGCTTTTGGGTTTAAAACATAATGGGCCTTAACTAAAGCAGTACCCGTTAATGATGTGGTTAAGTGATGAGTCCTAACCCTTAGATCAATCCAGTGGATGGTTGGATTGGCTCCGGTTATTAGGGTTTTGGGATGGTGTCCTGGTTTAGTTATAAATAAGATGCCTCCCATCTATAAGGGATCTGACTAATGTCATCTAGTCTCTTGACGGCCAAGAACTAAACCAGAAACACCTCTCCCTCTCCTCCCTTCTCTTCCGATCTTGCGACGACGACGGCGTGAGGAGAACGAAGAGGATTCGACTACGTGGGAGACGCATCGCATCGAGAAGTCATCTACCTGCGGTTCGTCACCCGGTTCGTTATGGCCGGAGGTACATCTTGATCTTCGCTTCCGCTATGGGTAGATCCGATCTTCGTGTCGGATCTCATTTAGTTTGATGAGATCTCCCATGATGGAGATCATTCTCTTACAATATTCACTGGTAGGCAAATACCAGCAGACATCTTTACATGAAGTCGGCACACTTTACCCGAAACGAGAGAGGCAGTGACTATCACCCTCCACTACCATCCCGTGAACCCGACATTGACGGTCAAGATTAAACTCCTCAAAAGGTATGCATTCTCAACCATAAGTGGTGGAAATATCATTGCCCATCAACTTTTTTAGTATCATAAAAGAAAAAGAGAAAGTGGAATCCAACACTCCTCGATTAAGCCTTGTTGGAGCAACTAAGGGCTGTGCTATCATTCACCCCTTCTAAAAATCTTATCACATGACAAACAACAAGGCCATTTGATCCCAAAGCCTTTAGCCAATCTGATCCCAAAGCCTAAAGTCCACCAGATCCCATAGACGACGCCAAACTGTGGGGGTGGATTTTGGCCGTCGTAAGTAACCCCCCTCTAACAGTCGATTGAAGGTTTGACCCTTTGGGACATGGCGTGCTGTGAATCGCTAAGGGGTACGTCAAGTGCTGAGCTGTCACATAGTCACTGTTAAGATAGAGAAAGAGGGAGATAGAGAATTGATACAAGATGTGGTAACGAAGTTCGGCCGAAGTCTATGTCTCCGTGCGGTAAGACGCAACTTTTCAATCCACTATCACTTTGAAAGGTTAAGCTACTCTCGACAAGCCGAGGACTGCTTCTTACAAATAGATAAAGAGTAGGAGGATTTAGAAGTCCGAAGTCCAGAAGGCTGAGAGAGCTCCGGAAAACAGAAAGTGGAAAATGGAATAATGAATTCCTATCTTGATTCCTTACAGGATTGGTTATATATAGAGGTTTGGGAACATCCAAGGAATATTCTTGGGAACACATGGGGTTCGAGAAATCATATGGGGATTTTTACCAGACCCCGGATAGTATTCGTGGGCCCCAGGCAGGGCTGCGGGTCCCACTGTCGTCTTCGTGGCTCCCAGGCAGGGCTGCGGGTCCCACTGTCATCTTCGTGGGTCCGAGGCAGGGCTGTGGGTCCCACTGTCATCTTCGTGGGCCTAGGTAGGGCTGCGAATCCCACTGTCGTCTTCGTGAGCCCCAAGCAGTACTTTGGGTCCCATTGTCATCTTCGTGGGTCCCACACAGGGCAGCGGGTCCAACTATCGTCTTTGTGTTCCCCAGGCAGGGCTGCAGGTCCGACTGTCGTCTTTGTGGGCCCTAAGCAGGGCTGCGGGTCCAACTGTTCGGCATTAGCCAGATTTTACACCCACACCAGTTGAGGCCGAGCCCCAGCCCGAGGTTGAGGATGAGGTACCACGTCGAGATCGGGGTCGGCCGCCAGGTCGTGGTCGAGGCCATGGACGAGGACGATGCCGAGGACGTGGGACAATAGCTCCGGGCACTAGATCGAAGAGATATAGGACATAACTTGACATATTTTATCCTGATATATCAATTTTTGTATTGCCACACTTGATGTATATTGGCATATATATGTAATGACTTTAAATATATGATTTCTCTCTTTCTGTATTGCCACACTTGATGTATATTGACATATATATGAATGTCTTTATATGACTTCAATATGAGTTTCATCATGCCCTTTGAATGTACGTCTTTATATGATTCAGTTGATTTAAAACTTGAATACTTGTACTCGTTTCCCTAAAAATGTCATCTAAATGATTGTCTTTTGGTTGGTCCTATTAGACCCTGAAGAATGATGAAGTGATGTACTGGAATTTGAGCTTAATACTAGTATTCATTTGTAAAATTCAAACAAATAATGTACCCCACTGGTCACATTGAGTAGGTCTGTAGGTTAGACCCTCAATTATCTTGCTCTGTTTTTTTCAGGTTTTTTTTTAAACCCGGTGTTTACAGCACCGGGTATATACTCGTCGTTTTAATTGTAACTGCAGGGTTTAAGAGAAAATGCCAAAAAAATTTACAAAATGATTTTTCGGCATTGAACTTGAGGCTGACGGTAATGTTCTTTTAACTGCATCTTGAAACCCGTGATTGTGAACACAGGGTTTAAACCCGGCAGTTTGAAAGCAGTGTTTTATTTGTATTTTGGTAGCAGGGTTTAGGGTAACATTGTGTTTAGTAAACCCTGCAATTAACCCAGTTGCCTGGTTTATGAGGCTTTGGGACCCAGTTGCCTGGTTTATGAGGCTTTGGGGAAAAAAATATGACAGCCGACGTGGCAAGTGTTTTTCGACTCTGACATGCCACGTGGTAGTCAGAGCGCTATACTGATTAATACTTCGGTCAAATGTTATTGAATTAAATATTTATTTTTTAAATATTATTTTGAAAAAATTCTCTATTTTTTTTTAAAAAAAATTCAACCTACCTACCTGTACAATAGGCAGAGTTAAAAAAAATAAATTGGGTCGCCTGTACAATAGGCGGGTAAGACCCTTTTTCACGATTTATGATGTTTTATACTGTTTATTATAAATATATTATTTTTTATGTTTTTTTTTTAAAAATGTTGAAAATTCAAAAAAGATATTAGAAATTGCATATAATGCATTCTACATCAAAAAAACCCACAGCCTAAACCAGCTCAAAGCCATTTCTCTCTCTCTCTCTCTCTCTCTCTCTCTCTCTCTCTCTCTCTCTCTCTCTCTCTCTCTCTCTCTCTCTCTCTCTCTCTCTCTCTCTCTCTCCTCCGTGTGGAGGCCAGAGAAAAGTGCCCATGCCAAAGCTGCTCTTCTTCTCGACGTTGCCGATGAGGGGCAGCCTAATGCATAGGTTGGGGTTTGCCTAACCCCCTCTCAATTGGGATGTCATTAACCCTATATAAATATAAAATAAAAAAATCTACCCCTTACTGTTTTGTCTAGTTCGGTGTTTATTTTAAAAACTATCCATTTTGATATATACTTTGCTTTTGCAGTTTTACCCAATAGTTTTTTAAAAAACAAAATAAGCAAATGGATAGTTGATACTAAGGATAAAAAAATCAATGAGGAGTTCTGATGAGCTGAAAGCACTCATTTTCATGCCTAAAGCTCCGACTCGACCTCCAGAGGAGGAGAGGACTTCGGGCGCGACGTCTGCGCCGACCTCCAAGCAAGTCATGAGGAGCATCCGCAAGTTGTTGGCTTCTCTAGAGTAGTCGAACACGGTGACTGAGAGGCAAGGGCGGATCCTGGAATCGAACCTTGAGTTAGAAAAATCTTTGGGGTGACGGGGTCTTAAATTTTGTTAAAAATTCAGGGGGGGGCGAACTTATATTATTAAAAAATAATCCTAGCTAATACTTCTATATAAGGGGTTCTCTTTCGAATATAGGGGGGGGGGGGGGGGGGGGGGGGGGGGGGTGGGGGGCGATCGCCCCCACACCCCCCCTGGATCCATCCCTGGTGGGAGGGCATGTTTGAGGTTGGGGACACCCAAGGAGTGGGGCTTCGTCCCCTCCAGCTCTTGGAGGAGAACTCCATCACCCCCAGATGTTGGAGGACTCCGCCTTTTCTTTTGGTGGTTCCGTAGGTGTTGGGTATGTACTCACGCGCATTCTTGATTTAGAGAGAGTCGCAACTCACGCGCGGAGGGTGGTCTTAAGAGAGGAGCTCGTCTCGGTGGGTCATTGTCACTGCGTGAATACAGTCTGTCCGGCTTGAGATTGGGGCTGGTTTCTCTTTTGTGAGAACCCTAGCCTTTTTTTTTCTCCCGGCTCCTTTCAGGATAGTTTGTACCTTTCTTTTTAATAAATTGGTCGAGGTCCTTGGCTAACCCCCCCTCCGACAAGCGGAGGATTCTCCAAATAAAAATTAGTAATTAAGGATATAAAATTTAATTTGATAGAGCAAGCACATATATAAATGATGAGTACTAGCTTGCAAGGAAATTGAACCCAACATCAAAAATCATAATAGATTTGGTAAATAAAATGAAGTAATCTCCCTACCTTAATTACCCCTAATCTCCACCAAGGTACGCATATGTTGATAATTCCCATCCAATCCTCTCCATAAGAAAAAAAGAAAAAAGGCATCAAGATGTGCAAAAACCTTTCATTCCATCAAGGACAGATCGAAGGGCATGCCTGCCCATAGTAGCCCTATGGCTGGCCGGGGATGATGGAATACCTCAGCCTCAACCTCCCCTCCTCCTCCCTCAAATACCTCTCGCACAGAAAGAACCTTGAGAACTTGTCCTCCACCGCCTGATCGACATCGTGCATGAATACGTCGGTCTCCCCATCGTTCCTCCCCCTCGCCGCCATCCCGGCCGGCGGTGTAGATCACCCCCATGCATCCTCCCGGGCGCCTCGGGGACCCACCCGGTCGGCGCATCCACCATGATCAGGTCCCACTCCACCTCGTAGAACACCGCCGATAGCTCCCTCAGTGCCAGGCGGCACTTGGAGTGCCGCGGGTCGCCCACCGCCTCGCACTCCGAAGCTCGAACAGCTCGTCTGCGTCCCGCACCCGGGTGTCGTGGTGGGACTCCCCAGCCCTGCTTGGGGCCCACGAAGACGACAGTAGGACCCGCAGCATTGCCAGGGGCCCACGAAGATGATAGCGGGACCTGCAGCCCTGCCTGGGACCCACGAAGACGACAGTGGGACATGCAGCCCTGCTTGGGGCCCACGAAGACTATCCGGGGTCTGGTAAAAATCCCCATATGATTTCCCGAACCCTGGGTGTTCCCAGAAATATCCCTAGAATATTCCCTAGAATATTCCTTGGATATTCCCAAACCTCTATATATAACCAATCCTGTAAAGAATCGAGATGGAAATTCATTATTCCACATTCAACTTTCTGTTTTCCAGACTTCCAAACCCCCTACTCTCTATCTATTTGTAAGAAGCACTCCTCGTCCTACCGAGAGTAGCTCATCCTTTCTAAGTGATAGTGGATTCAAAGGTTGCGCCTTACCGCACGAAGACATAGGCTTCGGCCGAACTTCATTATCACATCTTGTGTCAATTCTCTATCTCAACAGTGACTGCGTGACCGCTCAGGACTTGACCTTTTAGCGCTTCACAGTCCCCGACGAGTCAAACCTTCAATTGACTGTTTGAGGGGGGTTACGTACGACGACCGAAATCCTCCCCCACAACTGCAGCCTTGGGCTCGGCCTCAACCTCGACTGCAGCCTCGGGCTCAACCTATGTCTCCGGTTGTGTCTTTGCATTTGGTAGTGACTGTGTCTAATTTGATGTCCAAAAGGGATCTGGGGCTATCTTGCACCCAAAGTAACATCACTAGTTTGACCCCCTGGGCAAGCCCGGTAATGATCGGATTGAAGACCACCCCCAGGCCGGTGGTGGTTCAGAAGCCCAGCGAGCCCTAGAAGAATCACCTACTCGACCTATGGAGAATCACCTACTACACCCAAGGAAGAATCACCTACTACACCCATGGAAAATTTATCTCATCAAAAACTATATTGAAGGGGTTAAAATGTAATTTTCTAACTACAGGGGGTAAAATGTTGTTGTAAAAATTACATTGTACGTACATGATTTGCGACAGCTGATCATAAACGAAATTGAAGGGAGTAAAATGTAATTTTCTAACAACGTGGAAGAAACCTTCGCCCAAACCACGAACGCTCACGTCGACACAGCACCATACTGCCCGGCACACGCTCCTGAGCTCACCGGTGGGATACGCATGGACGACATATATAAATGAAAGAGATGCTATTCCCCTGGGCGATATGGGACTATATATCCTTAGCTGAGCAGATAGTCCATGTGTAACAACACGGAAGAGAGGCTTCTATTTTAATATAGATATACAGATTTGGAAAATTGGAGAGGCACCGGAGCCCCAATTTTAACTTCGGACTGGACTTCCGTGCAAAACAAAATCCCTAACTCAAGCCTTCGGTTAATATGGCCGTGAGGTAATTGCACAGGAACCAAACATGCCCTAAGTTTGTGATCTGGCCAATCACCCAAGTCTGATGCTCACTTGATCATGGTCCCATGTAGGGGTGGCAATGGGTTCGTGTCGGGTCGGGTTCGTGTCAGGTCTAGTTTCAGGTCGTGTCCAAAACTCCTAGACCCGGACCCGACCTGTTTAACTAATCGTGTGTCTAGATCCTATACTTGTACCCGATCCGTTTATAAACGGGTAGACCTGATAAGACCAGTTAGACCCGTTTACCACACGGGTTTATTCAGTTGACCCAATCCGACTCGACCCGACCTAACCCGATACACCCGCTGATATTATATATTACAGTATCAGATTGCGGGTAGACCCGACCCGACACGACCCGTTGAATTTTAAATGGGTCTTCCCGGGGTCTACGTGTCCAGAACCTAAACCCGGACCCGACCCGAACCCGTTTAGCCCTGACCCAAACCCGCTAACTTCGTGTTGGGTCTGCCGTGTCGGGTCCGAAATTGCCAGCCGTAGTCCCATGACGAGTCTTTTATTTTGTCAAGAAGGAAAGGAATTTCATAGTTTTCGAGAGGCAAAATCTCCAATCCAATACACATCCTTCCGCCTCTGGCACATCCAGATTGCATCGAAATTCTTCTAGAGAAGAAAGCAGGAAGATGGCGGCCTCCGCTACTGAATCTACAGAGGCTTGACTCGCACCTCCAATCAGGGTCTTAAAGTCTAATGAACACAATCTTTTCTTTCGCTTTTCCAACTTGTATCAGAACTCTTCTTTTAGAGGATCGTCGATCTCTTATCAGTATTGAATAGAACATGCTGAACAAAATCTTCTTCATGTAAAGCCTGCTCGATTTGGATCAGGAAACTCGTACGGGTTTTATGAAACCATGTGCTATGGCTCGAACCCGTAGTCGATCCTATTTCCGATAGGAGCAGTTGACAATTGAATCCATAATATCGACCAAGGATGCCAAGACTGCAGTCATATGTACAGGTCTCGACGTGTACTGGCCAGGAAAAAAAAGTGTTAAAATATTTTCCTCACCTTCAGATAAGAATACATAACAAAAAATCCAGCCACTGCGCCGACTACTATTCCCCCTGTTGTCAGCCAAAAAGCCCACTGCACCAAGTTCAAAATTAGTAGAAGTAAAACCTCTCTGTATTGAAACATATGAGACAATGGATTCAGCAATAATACCACACGCTCCTCGAGGTATGATCTCAGGTTCATCCCAAATATCCCTACAACAGAGGCAAGCAATTTGGCTGATAAGATCGTGCGGTGGAAAAACAATGCACGTTGAAAAAATCTTTCAAACATTCAATGCAGCGGGGATTTCTGCGGTTCATAAAATGAGAGAACTACCACTAGGATGACTGTATTATAGTAAACAGAAATTTGAGCTTCGCACCTGCGATCAAAGCACCAACGGCTACAAAGAATGTTCCAACCTGGAGAAGCAGTTCCACCCTACTTACCTCGAGCCGGCGGGAGCTGAAAAGCAGTCATTATAGAGAGTTTGTTAAGTAATCGAACTATTTGCTCTCCATGTACAAAAGTTAATCGAAGATTAAAACAACAACAACGAAGTATTGCATCAATCACTGAGCATGTTGATTTTTATAGCATAATAGTCCACAATTATTAAAGAAAAGGTTTGCTAAAACATAACGAAGATGTGAAATGCTCATTTGTACAAAAAAGAACAATTAAAATGCATTATTATTCTGATTCGTTAGTTATGTCTAGTTAAGCTCTCAAGAATTGTTCGTTTGGTTCATTTTATTGCTCGCTTCTCATTTCTTTTCTTTGCACTATTTATCTTTGTTCATCCTGCCTCCATTTTATTTTCCTTTTTCGTATGGATTACGTTATCTTTCCCTCCCTAGGGATTGCTTCATCCTATCAACTCATCCAAATTCTCTGTTTCTATATGGTTGTATAATAATATATCGTGTCCCTCGAATGGCCCTATTCCGACCCGGACCCGTTAGATTTAACCCCACCTCGCATTCGGGTTTTGGAAGCAATTTCCAAGACCATCCCAAATAACACTTGGAAGACCCACACCCTCCCCGTGTTGATGATCCTTTGAGAGCCGGTCCGCGTCGGGTTGATGATACTACCCCGGCCTGCTATCTTTTATATAGTTTCTAGAAGTGGCCTATTTTGAATAAAAGCACATGCGAATAATTTAAGATGCTATCATATTTTCATATAGATGCAATATTCCGCACTTTTACAGTATGATCATCATTTCAGTAAGAACTTGGTATCAAGTAACATCCCATACGTAATGTTAGATACCCTCACACCCCAAAACCCGGGTCGTGTGGAGGACAAGTTCAACGACAATAGTCCACATCGGAAAGGGGAGCGCCCCATTAGGCCGCTTAATATACATGCTGTGCTCCTCCTCCCTCCAAGAGGTTAGCCTTTTGGAGACATGGGGAGTTCTAACATGGTATCAGAGCTTGGCCCGTCTCTTACTCCAGGTGCTCCCTTACCGATCGTGCCTTGCCACGCATGCTCCGCATGAGAAGAGGGGGAGTGTGTGTGTGTGTAGATAGCCCACTGATTTAGTCCCACATCAATAAAGGGGGCACCCATTGGCCACGCAATATACCCGCTGTGGACCTCCTCTTACGACCCGGGTTTTGGGGTGTGAGAGTATCTAACACTTAATATGACCCAGTTGCACCATTCGTTATATATAACAAGAAA
Organism: Chamaelirium japonicum; assembly: GCA_947650365.1. Taxonomy (NCBI): domain Eukaryota; kingdom Viridiplantae; phylum Streptophyta; class Magnoliopsida; order Liliales; family Melanthiaceae; genus Chamaelirium; species Chamaelirium japonicum. The sequence goes on from OX393552.1 coordinate 17,678,593, forward strand.
GAACACAGACCACGTTTGACAACATATAAGTAATTAATTCATGTGCAACCCCTTCGAAGTCCCTTGAAACAATTTGCATATGGCAGCAGACCCAGTTGATAATGGAGCTGCAACTCAAAAGTATCCAGTGACCACAATGGGATATAGTAATATACCACTACAAGGTATATACACTAATTAATCAGCTATCAAAACAAAAAGAAATAGGTCCTTCAAGCAAGCATAATCATCCAATATTGATTCTCCTCACAAATTGATAATTTCCCAAATTGTTCACAAAATAATCGTAACAACCAAATCGATAACTTCCCAAATTGTTCACGAAAACATATTCACTTCTTCTTAAGCCAAGTAGTGAATGCCTAGAATTTCCTAATCCTGAGTTTATATCCTCATCACAAATGATGCAAATGCAACTTGAATATGTCGTCAAACAGTTAGCTATACATACAAATAAAACAATTACATTAGACTAAGTTTATAAACCAAACTAATCAACTATATATATGATATGTAGTTATAAAATAATTTACCTTCGATTTCACTCCACAACCAAGTTGTGAACACATCAAAGCCTTCAAGGTATCTAGATGAAGCCTGCTGCGGTGTTCAGTAACCACCCTTCCATTAGTTCTAAAAGCCAATTTTGATGCAACTATCGATACATGTCTAGCTAAGATATCTCAGGCAACTAACTGTAACATTGGTACCCGAGTCCGTTGTTCTTCCACTAATTCAATACGACAATGTTTTGAGTTTTAGACAATACAGATTCCTCCAAATATAATTGCAAAAAAAAAAGATTCCTCCAAATAATGGTTTATCCCAGATTTCACATGGACTCCACTAGAAGTAGATGTCACAAATAAATCAAGGTTATAAAAAGGGTCCTACTCATCATGGTCAACAACATGTGATTGGCATGAAGACCAAGCAACTCTACTAAAAGCATAATCTACACCCTGGTTTGATTTGAGCTTTGTTTGGTACTCAAGGAGTAAATCATATAAACCATCTCGAACCCTTTTAATTTTATTTCCTTTATCACTTCTGTAAATCAATCTTTATCTTGTACCACTAGTCTAAAAGAACTGCTATTACCATTATAATATGAAACAGTTCACATCCAACACTTCTCAAAATTTTCTATCATCTTTGACAACATCATACTTACCACTCCACTTTCAAATGTAAGCCACGTAGATAATAATAGTCTAATCTCAGAAACTTTAGTGAAAAATAATTGCAATGAGATATTAGGTCCCAGAGAATTAGGGCTACAACCCGAGCGGGTCGAGGGGTCAACCCAAGAGGTTGAATCCTCTGCCCAAGCCCAACCCAAACCGAGGTCGGGTTGAACTTCCCTAGCCCATGCCCAAGCCATTGGGTTGGCTGGGTTGATCGGGTTGTGTGGGACAGGTTGACTGGTTTCAACATGGTAGAGGAGACATAATCAATATATAACATTCCTTTGAGTAGAACAACACATAAAGTAGCTCTTTGCATTCTTAGATGGGTGATGGTCCATCGTTGGATGGATAAATGCTCATCCAACGGTGGCCCTTAGAAGCATGATAAATTTCCATCGAAATTCCACCACGGTGCGATCTTAACTTGTATTATCCAACATAAGATTTCTGATAGGACCTATTCAATATTATATTATATTAAATACTTATTTACTAAATGGTCGGTTTTTGGGTTGCCCGAAGCCTTTGCCCAAGCCCAACCAGAATTGAGGTTGAATTGGGATTTTCCAACCCAAGCCCAACCCATAAAAATAAAATCCTAACCCAAGCCTACCCAAATTCGGGTTGGGCTCGGGCTGTGATACGATGCGTATGCTTAATTTAATCCAAGTGCAGAATTTAAATAATAAAAATCAGATTTCAGCATGTATAAGTAAATTTCAGCAATGCTTAGAATCACGTTTCAGCATTCATTCATCACCAATCAGATTTAATTCAAAGAAACAATAAAATGGACAAGATGAACACTAATTTCAGATTATAAGACTGAATTCCAGCAATGAGAACAATCACTATCTCAAATAATATGCCAATGTCTCAAGAACAAATAAAGATCTAAACGAATAAACCCTAACGGATGAGACTCTCGGGAAACAGAGTTTTAGGGTTCCTACAATGAAATCAGCAATAGGGCCGGTTGCAAGAAAGCAGGTTATCACATGAAAATTATCGAGGATCGATCTCACCGTGCTTTGGTCAATGCCGGCAGCTTTCCGATACTCCGATGTTGCAGATGAATGGCGCGGAAGGGGGAGGTGTGGTCCAGAAGACAGGGTGAAGAAGCCGAGACGATGATCTTGAAGAAGAAGAAACTCCACGTCGATCTTCCGTGAAGCCGAGGATGAATAGCGAGGCGACGGGGTAGAAGCGTGCGGAGGAAGAAAAGGATCAGAAGCAGGGAAGATTCGTCGGAAGGGATAACCGAACAAGCGCACACGCTTCTTCAATCTAGGGTTTCAATTTCAATTTCATCTCCCTTTGCAATTAGGGTTTTTAGAATAAATAGGGGATGAAGGCACAAGGCACAAAAGGAAAGGAAAGAAGAGAGAGAGGGGCCGGTCGGGTAGAGAGAGAGAGAGAGGACGCGCGGAAGAGAGGGATGCGCGGGCATGTTCGCGGGAGAGAGAGAGAGGGCCGGTCGGGTGGGGATTAGGCTAGGGTTTTGGGTTTTTTAATTTCCCTTCGAATCTCATCCATTGAGATCTATTCTAACCTAACATCCTACGGCTAAAAAGTAAACACAGAAACGAGTCAGTTCGGCATCTGTGGCTCGAACCGGATGCGAACATGGCTCGCACCTACCCAAACCAGAAATAAAAACTGAAATAACTAAAGATCCGTTGGTCGGATCGAAATAAAGTAAAAACCAAAACTGTGGGGCTTCGATTAAGCTTTCCACTGATGCAGACGGATCGACGATCGGGTTCCGGGATCTCCGGCGCGGATGAAATAAAATACGCCATCAGCTGTAGAAAAACTGCACGTAGTGGCTCGTCTGCATCAAGTCCCCCGGACTCAAAAGAACTCGACTCCTGTCGAGCCAGGTCCTGGGTCCGGCGGAGGCTCTCCTGGCAGCAACTGCAGCCGCTGCCTCTGATCTGACTGCTCTCCCGGGTCCGGTGGCCAAGTGATCCGCCTCAGGTACACGGCAACTCCATCTCGTAGCCTCTGCCCCTCGCCGCCAAGCGAAGACCTGAAAGTCAACACCAACATCCTCCGCGGCACGATAAGATCATCAAAAGACTCAGATAATTTCATGTGATAATAGGAATGCGGGTTGACATGAAATTCAAATGACATGTGAAAAGAAAGGCCGCGGGAGCATAATGTGCTGCGGGTCATCGGCTTGCGCGATTGGCAATGGTATACTTGAAAGGCCATGGGTTGCGGGTGCGTAATGTGTTGCACAAAATGGCCTGCGCACGGTGCAAAACAAGGGGATTCTAAACCAGGAAGATATGTCATGTCATCATTGTCCGGATGCAGTGAATAAAATGAGAAATTAAAGAACTCATCATGCCACATGTTATGATTTCGAAAAATTAAAGGTGATGGGTTGGTTGAAAGTTGAAAGCATGATTCATAAGTATTTTGCATCGAAAAATGATTAAACATGGCAAAATCTTCTTTATTGCTTAATTCAACACTTGGACGATAATATGGATGCACATATGAATGATCTATGAATGAATGGAAGTCAGGCAAATGATGAATGCAAGTGTCATGAATGCCTACCGACTCTAAATGCGATGTGCATGCAATGGAATTCAAAATGTTCCCTAATCCCTTATCAATCGTCAGTAAAGCAGATGGACATCCAACTAAGTTTTCAGCGAATGGTGGCATGGACGGACTCTGACTCAGAAGGGCTTGAGGTGCATGGGATCGGTGTTTCCTAAAACATGTAGGCCATAGGGTGACATTGATGCCATCCTTCAGGAAAGTATAGGTGTTGGCTCTACCGTGATGTTGGACATCTCGGTCGAACTGCCATGGACGCCCTAAGATAACATCAGCAACCTCTAGCGGAATGATATCGCATCAGATCTCATCTCTATATTGTAGCCCAATGGATAACGTTGCCAAACAACAGTGAGTTACCAGCTGACTTGTGGTGTTGTCTAGCCAGGATGTCTTGTAAGGGTGAGCTAATGGTTTAACTTTCTATTTCTTGCTCCTAACTACCCTTTCATTTATCAGATTGGTGGTACAACCTCCATCGATCAAGAGACAAAGGTCCATTCCATTGACAGTGCAGACTGTTCGGAATAATTCGAACCTCTGGTTCTTGCAGTGTGGCTTAGGGGGTCCTCCACAGAGCTCGTGGGGTAACAATGCTTTGGGTGCTTGGGGTGATGGCGACTGGTGAATGACCAACAGTGGTGCAGTCACATCATCCCCCTCCAAGACTAACTCATTGAAGTGTTCCCCATCAGATTCGTGACTATCCTCGTCATTATCCGCAAGATTTGTCTGTGGATGGAATTGACGGCGAGGACAGTCGGCGGACTTGTGACCCGGCTGGTTGCATTTAAAACACTTTATCTGACTCGGGTTGGGTCCTAAGACTCCTTTACCCTTCTCAGTGGGTGCAGGAACTGTGCCAGCTACAGGTGAAGGTCCAGGGAGTGGCCTACTAATGGATCCGGATGGTGCCCTAGTGATATCATATCGTCGGGACGCAGATCGTGAGTGGTGAGACTCGACTTTCTTGGCCCGACGGTGTGCATCACTGACCTGATACAAGTCATGAAGGGACACCACCTCCTGAATTGAAGGCTTGAGACCGTTGACATACCTAGCGACGCTCTGCTCTTCATCTTCGTGCAGATCGTTCCGAGCTTGGAGCTTGTAGAATTCATTAGTGTAGTCGTCTACAGATTTATACTCCTGTCGCAGGTTTTGGAACTTCTGGAACACATTCTGCTTGAAATCAGAAGGGAGGAACTTCTGTTGCATCTTTCCTCGCATATGTGTCCATGTGGAAATCTTTTCTTTCCCTTTCCTACCCCTAGCGGTCTGCAACTGTTTCCACCAAATCAGTGCATGACCTTTCAATTTAAGGCTGACAAACTTGACTTGTTTGTCGCGGGGGATTTCTTTCCACTCGAAGTACTGGTCGATTCTCTCGGCCCACTCTAAAAACTCTTCAGGGTCCATTCTACCCTCGAACTCAGGAATTTCTATCTTGATGCCCTGATCCCAGCCCCAATGAGATTTCGATCTCCTATGACTTTGCCTACTTTGCCGCTCAGATCCATCAGAGGAACTGACGCTGTCACCTCCTGACCCTAGGTCTAACTCACTACGCCCGGGTGACGCTCTAGTCCTGTGTTCGCGACGGGGTCGCGGTGGATTCTGGGAATTATTGAAGGCTAAGGTCAAGGTTTCTATTTGGGTCTGAAGCCTCTCAATGTTATCTTGTTGCCTCATGAAGGCATCCTGCCAAGTACGGGGCGGAGACGATCCAGCCATTCTAGATTGGTTAGTAGATGCTATCGATTCAATCACGAGAGAAAGGGATGACCCTAATATGGATGCGACACGCGATGCGTGTGACTAGCTAATGCAAGATACAAACTAAAATGAAAGAAGGCAAATGAAATTTTTTTTTTTTCAGCAAACAGACAATGATGCGAATGATGCGAGAGGACCGGCCGTTGCGTAAGAACGCGACGACTAGTGCGCTCTGATACCAACTTGATACGATGCGTATGCTTAATTTAATCCAAGTGCAGAATTTAAATAATAAAAATCAGATTTCAGCATGTATAAGTAAATTTCAGCAATGCTTAGAATCACGTTTCAGCATTCATTCATCACCAATCAGATTTAATTCAAAGAAACAATAAAATGGACAAGATGAACACTAATTTCAGATTATAAGACCGAATTCCAGCAATGAGAACAATCACTATCTCAAATAATATGCCAATGTCTCAAGAACAAATAAAGATCTAAACGAATAAACCCTAACGGATGAGACTCTCGGGAAACAGAGTTTTAGGGTTCCTACAATGAAATCAGCAATAGGGCCGGTTGCAAGAAAGCAGGTTATCACATGAAAATTATCGAGGATCGATCTCAACGTGCTTTGGTCAATGCCGGCAGCTTTCCGATACTCCGATGTTGCAGATGAATGGCGCGGAAGGGGGAGGTGTGGTCCAGAAGACAGGGTGAAGAAGCCGAGACGATGATCTTGAAGAAGAAGAAACTCCACGTCGATCTTCCGTGAAGCCGAGGATGAATAGCGAGGCGACGGGGTAGAAGCGTGCGGAGGAAGAAAAGGATCAGAAGCAGGGAAGATTCGTAGGAAGGGATAACCGAACAAGCGTACACGCTTCTTCAATCTAGGGTTTCAATTTCAATTTCATCTCCCTTTGCAATTAGGGTTTTTAGAATAAATAGGGGATGAAGGCACAAGGCACAAAAGGAAAGGAAAGAAGAGAGAGAGGGGCCGGTCGGGTAGAGAGAGAGAGAGAGAGGACGCGCGGAAGAGAGGGACGCGCGGGCATGTTCGCGGGAGAGAGAGAGAGGGCCGGTCGGGTGGGGATTAGGCTAGGGTTTTGGGTTTTTTAATTTCCCTTCGAATCTCATCCATTGAGATCTATTCTAACCTAACATCCTATGGCTAAAAAGTAAACACAGAAACGAGTCAGTTCGGCATCTGTGGCTCGAACCGGATGCGAACATGGCTCGCACCTACCCAAACCAGAAATAAAAACTGAAATAACTAAAGATCCGTTGGTCGGATCGAAATAAAGTAAAAACCAAAACTGTGGGGCTTCGATTAAGCTTTCCACTGATGCAGACGGATCGACGATCGGGTTCCTGGATCTCCGGCGCGGATGAAAATACGCCATCAGCTGTAGAAAAACTGCACGTAGTGGCTCGTCTGCATCAAGTTGGCCCGCCCAAGTTGCAGCCCTACAAAGAATACCTCAAGGGCAGTATAAAAGAGCTTCAATCTCCCACAAATCACCCATGCTAAATCCCATTCTTCTAATATGGCACACATGTGTAAAGTCTCTCATGCTACTTCAATCTTGCTGTTAATGTATATAGATGGGTCGGTTTTACTTGTACAGTCGGGTCGGGTTGTATGGTCATACATGTACATATATATGGGCTTGAGTCCCTCAATAGAGAGTATTGCATTCCTCTCCAAACCCTAGCCGTCATCTCCTAACATGGTATCAGAGCTCTAGGGTTTCTCGCGCGACGGCAGCACCTCCGGCCTCTCCTCCACTCCGGCAGCACCTCCGGCCTCTTCCTCTGCTCCGGCAGCCCACCCGACAACTCCCAACCCCCCCGCCCCCCCCCCCCCCCCCCCGCCCCTCTTCCTCTGCTCCGGCAGCCCACCCGACACCTCCCAGACCCCCCCCGCCCCCCTTCCTCTGCCCCGACAGCCCACCCGACCTCACCCGACCCCTCCCCAGCACCCCCCGCCCCCTTCCTCTGCCCCGGCAGCCCCCTCCCTCTGCCCCGACAGCCCACCCGACACCTCCCTGCCCCCCCCCCCCCCCGCCCCCCTTCCTCTGCCCCGACAGCCCACCCGGCACCACCCGCACCCTCCCCAGCACACCCCGCCCCCCTTCCTCTGCCCCGGCAGCCCCCTCCGCCCCCTTCCGCCCCCCTCCGGCCTCTTCCTCTGCTCCGGCAGCCCAACCGACACCTCCCAGCCCCCCCCCCCCCGCCCCCCTTCCTCTGCCCCGACAGCCGACCCGACACCTCCCCAGCACCCCCCGGCTCCTTCCTCCACCCCCCCGACCCTCTCACCCCTTCCCTCAGCACCCCCGGCTCCTCTGTTGAGCCTTCTCCATGGCTTCTCCTGCCGTACCGTCCGTCGTTGCGATCTCTCCACCGCTAAAGGCGGTCGCCTTTCAGTTGTCATCGGCCAACGACTGGCCTGATTGGTCCCTCACCGTCGAGGCCGTGCTCTCCAGTCGTGATCTGTGGGGTCACATCACTGGCGATGATCCTCCTCCCACTGACTACTCCGGTTCCTCCTCTGTCACCAGCAGTGCCGCGTCTTCTGCTGCGACTACTACCACGGCAACCACGGTTGCTGCTCTTACGTGGCGCCGCCACGATCAGGCCATCCGGGCGTACCTTCTGGACTCTGTTGCTCGTCCGCTCCTTGTTCCCATCGGCCGCCTTCCGACAGCGCGTGCGATGTGGGAGTATCTCCGGGACCGTTTTCTCCCGCGCAGAGGCGCACGCCGGCATCAGCTCATCTGTGACTCGCAGTCTGCCCGTCAGGGGGAGCGCAACATTCAGGACTTCTTCAGTCAAATGAGTGCCGACTGGCATTAGCTGGACTCACTGATCCCGGAGCGGTGTGCCTGCCCCCGCTCCCGGGATTTCCAGCGCTACCTCGATAAGGGCCACCTGCACCAGTTCCTGGCAGCGCTTCGGCCGGACTTTGCTCTCATAGCTGCCCAGCTCCTGCACCGTGAGCCACTCCCTCGGCTAGAGGATGCTCTACTCGCCTTGGTCGACGAGGAGACCCGCCTTCAGACTCAGGGCGCTCGTCCTCCTCCACTTGCTCCTAGCTCCGACACTGTCCTGGCAGCCGGGTTCTCCGATGAGGCTGTCTTCTGTCACTACTGCAAGGAGCCCGGCCACATGAAGCGCGACTGCCCTACACATCCTCCACACAACCCTCGCTGGGGTCCGGATGAGAGAGCCCCACGCTGGGCTTCGACTTCCCGCGACGATCGAGGTGGACGGAGCTGTGGACGTGGTTCGTCTTCCTTCCGCCACTTTGGTGGTACAACGGCTACTGTAGAGGCCTCGACGCTCCCCACTGCTACTACAGCACCTTCTCAGCCTGAGCCGGACCGTCTTCAGCGCCTCGAGGAGCTCCTTCTTCGCCACCTAGCCTCCACCGGCTCCGCGACTGCGCACGGCTTGTCTGCCACCTCTGGTACTACTGCTCCATGGATTTTCGATTCGGGTGCCTTCTGTTACCTTACCTTTGACTCCACTGTCCTCACGGACTGTTCTCCCACTACCACCCACCAGGAGGTTCGCACTGCGGATGGGACTCTCGTCCCTATTCCGCAATGTGGCTCCATCACTACCACCTCTGACCCTTCTGGTCGCCTGATCCTACCCCATGTCCATCATGCCCCCCGTCTTAATAATAATCTGATCTCTATCAGTTCTCTTTGTGACTCTGACCTGACTGTCACCTTCACCCCTTCTGTTTGTGTTGTGCAGGATTCACGGACGGGTCAGAGGATTGGGCTGGGCCGTAGGGCAGGAAGACTTTACCAGTTGGACGATCTACATGTGTCTTCCGTTCCTGTTGTATCTGTCATGTCTGTCACCTCTGATGCCGACCTGTGGCACAGAAGGTTAGGTCATATATCGAGTGATCGACTCAAAAGCGTATTCCGTTCGGGCGCTTTGGGTTGAGCGTCTTTCTCCCCCCTCTCTGTTTGCACGGGTTGTAGACTGGCAAAGCATCTAGCTCTTCCATTCTCTGCTAGTGCTTCCCAGTCTGATGCTTTATTTGATTTAGTCCATTCGGACATTTGGGGTCCTGCTCCTGTTGCATCTCTATCGGGTTACATGTATTATGTGTGCTTTATTGATGACTATTCTAGGTGCACCTGGGTTTATCTCATGCGTCATCGATCTGAAGTACCTCACATCTTTAGGAGATTCACCACTATGATACACACTCAGTTTGGTCGGCGCATCAAGACCTTTCGGTCTGATTGTGCCAAGGAGCATCTCTCCTCTGAGATGCGTGAGATTCTTCAGTCTCACGGCACTCTTCACCAGCAGTCATGTCCCCACACCCATGAGCAGAACGGCGTTGCCGAACGCAAGCATCGTCATGTCCTTGAGACTGCACGAGCCTTAATTCTCTCTGCGTCGGTTCCTCACTCCTACTGGGCTGAAGCTGTCATGATGGCTGTCCACCTCATCAATATCACTCCGTCGTCTGCTCTGTCCGGTGCCACCCCATATGAGCGCCTTCACTCCAGCCCACCTGACTACTCTCTTCTTCGCACGTTTGGCTGCACGTGCTTCGTTCTTCTTCCTCCCCATGAGCGCACCAAACTCTCTGCGAGGTCTGTTATGTGTGTTCACTTGGGGCTCAGTCGGGAGCACAAGGGGTATCGGTGCTACGATCCCTTGGCTCGCCGGATCCGTGTCTCCCGTCACGTTTCCTTTGTTGAGGATGTCCTGTACTTTTCACCTGAGTCTCGGGATCTTTCCTTGCCTCATGCGTCACCCTCCTCGCCTTCCTCACATCTCCACATCCTTGTTCTACCCCCGGTTTCTGTTGTCCCATCCATGTCTATTCCTTCTCCATCTTCCCCGCCACCTCCACCACCACCATCACCACCACCACCACCTCCTCCGTCTTCCTCGACACCTCCACCACCACCTGTTACTCGTGTATATGTTCGTCGGTCTGCAGCTCCTCCTCCAGAGTCGGTTCCCACTGGTACTCCCTCGCCTGATGCTGCTGCCCCCTCCTCCCCGGTCGTGGATCCTGCTCCTGTTCGGTGCTACCCAGCGCGCGAACATCACCCTCCTGACAGATATGACTACTCTCCTGACAGGTTTGGCTACTCTGCCTTTCCCTCTGACTCTCCTGACTCCTCTGGCTACTCTGCCAGTGCCTCCTATTCACCATCTTTTCAGGCTTTTCTTACTGCTATACACACCCATCGGGAGCCCCAATCGTACCGTGAGGCAGCTTTACATCCAGAGTGGCGGCAGGCCATGTCAGTTGAGCTTGAGGCCTTTCAGCGGACCCAGACATGGGATTTGGTGCCTTGTCCCTCCGGGGTGGTGCCTGTTAGCTGCAAGTGGATATTCAAGGTCAAGACTCGACCTGACGGATCCATTGAGCGGCACAAGGCTCGCCTCGTTGCTCGTGGCTTCTCCCAGGAGTATGGGATTGATTACGAGGAGACGTTTGCTCTAGTTGCTCGGATGACTACTGTGCGCACCCTCTTAGCTGTGGCAGCTGCTCGAGAGTGGCCTCTCCATCAGATGGATGTCACCAATGCGTTCCTCCACGGTGATCTCTCCGAGGAAGTCTACATGGCTCCTCCTCCGGGCATTTTAGTTCCTCCAGGGCACGTGTGTCGTTTGCGCCGAGCCATCTATGGACTCAAGCAGGCCCCTCGTGCCTGGTTTGAGCGATTTCGCAGTGCAGTCCTGGCCGCCGGGTTTGTTGAGCGTCACTCCGACTATGCCTTGTTCACTCGCTCCTCCAGTCAGGGCATTGCAGTTCTTCTCCTCTATGTGGATGATATGATCATCACTGGGGATGACAGTGCCATCATCGCATCTCTCCAGCGGCACCTCCAGAGTCAGTTTGAGATGAAAGATCTGGGCTCTCTTCGCTACTTTTTGGGTCTTGAGATTGCCCGGTCAGCTCGTGGTCTGTTGGTCTCCCAGCAGAAGTACATCTCCGACATCTATGCTGATGCTGCTATTACTGACACTCGCACTGCTGATACACCCATGGAGCTCAATTTGAAGCTTCTAGCTACCGATGGTGAGCCGCTCCAGGATGTCTCCCGCTACCAGAGGCTGGTTGGGATGCTCGTCTATCTCACTATGACCCGGCCAGACATTGCCCATGCTGTTGGCATTGTCAGTCAGTTTGTTCAGGCTCCACGGTTAGTTCACTATGCAGCTGTTCTTCGGATTATCCGCTACCTCCGGGGTACCATCACCCGTTCACTACTGTTTCCCTCCACCTCTCCGTTGGTGCTGCGTGCCTACTCCGATGCAGATTGGGCAGGAGATGCAGCCACTCGCCGCTCTACTACAAGTGTGTTTCTGGGTGATTCACTGATTTCGTGGCGCAGCAAGAAGCAGGAGTCTGTTGCTCGCTCCAGCACCGAAGCCGAATACAGGGCTATGGCTTCCACCACCGCCGAGATTGTCTGGCTTCGCCGCCTTCTGCTCGACTTGGGAGTTGTGATATCCGGACCCACCCCTCTCTTCTGTGACAACCGGAGTGCTATTCATATTGCTAGCAACCCGGTCTTCCATGAGGGAACAAAACATATTGAAGTTGACTGTCATTATGTTCGCCAGGAGTTTCTCGACCACACCATCTCCCTGGCATACATTTCATCATCGGAGCAGACTGCTGATTTTCTGACGAAGCCCCTTACGACTGCTCGCTTCCGGCATTTTATTGGCAACCTCTCGGTTCATGATCCACCGTGAGTTTGAGGGGGAGTGTTAATGTATATAGATGGGTCGGTTTTACTTGTACAGTCGGGTCGGGTTGTATGGTCATACATGTACATATATATGGGCTTGAGTCCCTCAATAGAGAGTATTGCATTCCTCTCCAAACCCTAGCCGTCATCTCCTAACACTTGCGAATACATCTTTAATTCTTTATAGATTAAATAAGTATGAAGTATCTGATACGTACGATTTCATCTGGTTTTACGATCAAGGGATATCATACCAATTGGAATGCATAGATGGCGAGCTGTATCCTCAAATTTTTTTGCTCTTGATGGAGATGTCGTTCAGAAAGCAATGTGATAATGAACTTTTCAATTGCACCTCCTAGCATATTGATGCAGGCACCAATAAGGCACACTACAATCCTGAACCCTTTCAGGGTTTTCTTTGGTCAATGACTAGGGTTTAGTTATCAATATAGCCAGTGTTCAAAAAGGCGTTTGAGGCTTACGCCTCGAGGCCCGCCTCGAAGTGAGGCGGTCCTGTGTTGCCTCGAGGCGCACGCCTCAGCAGCCACATATAAAAAACCTACACATCTGTATCAAGAGGTGTACGCCTTTGTCCGAGGAGCGCCTCAAGGCGTTCAAGACGTAAGTCTCATGCTCCAGGCGTGAAACATAGGGCGGGGAGGGGTTAAAACCAATGTTTGGTGTGGAAGGGGCACAAAGGGTTTGATATGTAAATCGCCCCCATGGACCCTTTTTCACTTATTTAAACCTCCTAAACCATTTTAGATTTTTTTAGGTTTTGAAACTCCTTTGCCTCCAAAAACCCAAAATCAAGATTTAGTGCTCATTTCTTTTCCGATTTTAATTCCGAAGTTGTATTCTTCTTCTTTGTGGATTGTCTACCAACTACAAGTGAGAAATCAAGATTTGTTTCAAGTTTAAAGGTATAAATCATGATCTTGCTTCTTCTACTAGTTTTTTCTATGATTTTTTCTTTGTATTTTACCATTTCATGTATTTGTATCATTGTTTTTTTTTTTAATCTTGACAATGTTAGTCCTATATTCGTATTTTATTGATTGTTATTACTTGTTAGTTGCTACTCTAATTATTATCTTGAATATTAAAGAATTAAGCGTGTTTGAGCAATTTGACTTTTTATTTTGTTGTTAGATTGCTCGAGTGCTCAATCATGTCATATAAGATGTTTTCTAATACATTGTGATTTATTATGCATATCTAGTTCAATTATTATTACACATTCAATAATAGTATTTATTCTGAAGTTTTTCTTCTTTAATTTTTTTTTACCAAAACACCTCAAAAATTTGAGGCTTACGCCTCGATGCGCCTTGAGGCTTACGCCTTACCTCTCTAGAGGAAAAACGCCTCGGTACGCCTTTCGCCTTTTTAAACATTGAATATAGCGCAATAAGCCTCAAAAGGACAGCAAACAAAGTTATCTCACGTAGTTCTAAAATTCTATGCCATCGACATTAAGCAGGATTAAGATTTAAACAATAGAAACACAATATTCTCACAAAACAGATTTCAGCATATAAAAGGATTAATTCGCAGCAGTAAATATTGCAATAAAACAATAGGCTTGCATCAGATTTTCATAAAGAAAAGGGCTACGGATGCTTGCTAGGGTTACCGACAGACGATAGATAGCGAATCTAATAAATAGGCACAACTATGGCTTCAACTAGCGATAAAAAAAATGATGACGGCTGCGATGCGGAGCGGAGGCAATGGAAACGAATGGAAAATGATGCGGATGCGAGGGAAAAGATAAGGAAAAGAAAAGATACTGCCTGGGTTTCCCGCCGTGGGTCGATTGCGAGGATACGCCGATGATCCCGCACACGGAGCAAGGCCGGACGTCGGGAGAAGCCGGATCCTTCGGAAAAACTGCACCAAGGCCTTCACGAGGCGAAGTCGCTGAAGCGGCGATGATCGGGGACTCGAGTCTCACCCGGAAGCACTCACGAAGAGGCACAAGTTCAGCAATTCTTCAAATCTGAATTCTCTTTTCTTCTTCATCTTTTTGTAGGCTAGGGTTTTGTTTTGGATGGCTCAGATCAAATGCTAATTAGGCTTAGAGGGTGTGGATGCAAGGGATCAAGAAAGGCAAGAAAAGAGAGAGAAATAAGGGAGAGAAGAGAGGAACGGCCAAAGGGTGGGGCCGGCTTTGCTACCCGCGCGGACAAGGAGGGGGGGGGGGCGTTCGGTTCACGGGAAAGAAAGAAAGGAAGGGGGCGGTATTGCTATAGATGCCCTATTGGGCTTAAGATAAGCCCATTTAACTCCCTACTGAAGCCCATATGTGCCACGTCATCAAAATTATGTTATTTCGCCATCTAACCGTCGGTTTCGAGATCTAATCTCGTCCGTCGGTACCCCGCAAACACACGCACCCATAATTTTATTAATATTATGCTGAAACTCACCCGAGAAGACCCGGATTCAATCCGAAAAGCCCCCGGATGAGATCATGGACATCCCCCATGAACTGGGCAAGAACAGAAATACAACTAAATGCTGAAATAAGGCCAAAAACAGGGAAAAATGGCCAAAAACTGAAACAAACGACTAATAAACCCCAAACGGTTAATGTCATCCAAACAATAAATAAAAATGACAGTAAATAAATGTCTCTGATGATGATCTGAAGATGCGGCGATGATCCGATGACGCTGATCATGCTGCATCAACTCCCCCGGACTAGAAAGAACTCGACTCCATCGAGTGGATGTCCAGCTGCTGTATGAGGTCGGGTCGCTGTGCTCGCAACTGTCGCTCCTCCACCCAGGTACAGTCTGAAAGTGGCCTGCCTACCCACCGAACAAGGAACCGTCGGAAGACACCGCGGCGGGTAGCAAGCTCTCTGACGTCAACGATCTCCTGTATCTGCTCTGTCTCATCCCGCTGCGCATCTGAGAACGGAATCTGTGGCGCTGAAGGCGTGTCTGGCCGGTCTCCGTGAAAAGGGAACAACTCTGAGATGTTGAAGATCGGCGATGTCGGCATGTCATCTGGTAAGTCCAGCAGGTAAGCATTGGGTCCCAACGCTCTGAGAACGCGGAAGGGCCCAAACTTCCTCTGGCTCAGTTTCCCATAAGAACCGGTGGGAAACCGCTCTCTGCGAAAGTAGGCGAGGACCCAGTCCCCTGGCTGAAAAGTGCTCTCGCGCCTGTGTGAATCCGCGCTTGCCTTATACCTGGCATTGCTTTCCCTCAGTTTCTCAAGCGACTCCCGCTGTACAGTCTTGATGTGTTCAAGGAAGTCATCAGCATCAGCACTCGCAGGACCTGTAGGCGGTAGGGCAGTTCTATCCAAGAAATGGGGAATAACATGGCCATAGACGATTTCAAAGGGGGTTTTACCTACTGAGCGATTAATTGAACTATTATATGCGAATTCAGCTTGTGGTAAAACTACATCCCACTGTTTAGGTCTTTCACCAGCTAGACATCGAAGCATATCCCCTAGACTACGGTTGACAACCTCTGTTTGTCCATCAGTTTGAGGGTGATACGCGCTACTGTATTGAAGTTTAGTTCCTAGCTTTGACCAAAGAGTACGCCAAAAGTGGCTCAGAAATCTAGTGTCCCTATCAGATGTAAATGACCTTGGAATGCCATG
The DNA here is from genome assembly GCA_947650365.1 of Chamaelirium japonicum. NCBI lineage: Eukaryota > Viridiplantae > Streptophyta > Magnoliopsida > Liliales > Melanthiaceae > Chamaelirium > Chamaelirium japonicum. Next base: position 17,694,464 of record OX393552.1, read on the forward strand.
CAGACGAACAACTTCCCTAAAGAATAACTCAGCTACATGAGATGCATCAGAAGTTTTCCTACATGGTATGAAATGTGCCATTTTTGAAAATCGGTCTACAACCACAAAGATTGAATCAACGCGCCGAAGTGTTCGGGGTAGACCTACAATGAAATCCATGGTGATATCCTCCCAAGGGCGAGCAGGGATCGGCAGAGGGATGTACAAACCTGTGTTCTGCTTTCTGCCTTTGAACATTTGACAGGTTCGACATCGTTGCACAAACTTGACGACGTCTTTTCTTAAGTGAGGCCAAAAGTAGCGTCGCTCCACTGACTCAATTGTTTTGGTTTGGCCAAAATGACCTCCCAAATTACTTCCGTGCAAGTCGTGGATTAACGTATCTCGAAAAGATTCATTAGGACCTTCATCAGAGACGGTCCCTTCATGGGTATTCTGAACAAGACTCTCGCGCAGGGAACACTCAGGGATGCACAGGCGGGTTCCACGGAACAAGAATCCCTCTTGGATCATATAGGAGGCCGTGGGATCAGTGCCCGTTTCTTGACAGGATTCCCAGATGGGACCAAAGTACGGATCAGTCGCGTACATGGATTTCAGTGCTTCAAAAGAAACAACGACGGGCTGTAAAGTGACTAGTATCAGACCTCGTCGACTCAAAGCATCAACAGCTTTATTCAGGACCCCAGCTTTATACCTGAGGTTGAACGTGTACTCTTGCAAGAAATTGGACCACTTAGCATGCCGCTGGTTCAAGCTACGCTGAGATTTCAAATAGCGAAGCGCTTCGTGGTCAGAATTGAGCACAAATTCTCGTTGGATCAAGTAATGCCTCCAGTGCTTGAGGGCTTGAACAACCGCGTAAAACTCAATGTCGTATGTCGAGTAATTCAAACGCGCGGCGTTCAGCTTTTCGCTGAAGAATGTGACGGGACGTCCCTCTTGACTAAGGACTGCTCCTATCCCGACGTGAGAGGCATCACAGTCAATCTCAAAGACTTTCTCAAAGTTTGGGAGTGCTAAAACTGGAGCACTCATCATTTTGGTCTTGATGAGATCGAACTCGCTTCAACTTCGGGGGTCCAAAGGAAACCACCCTTCTTCATACAATTCGTGAGAGGTGCGATGACGGAACTAAAGTTCTTAATGAATCTGCGGTAAAAGGACGCTAGACCATGGAACCGTCGCACATCACTAACGTTCTGGGGAACGGGCCAAGATTTGATGGCTTCGACCTTCTCTGGATCGACCCGTATCCCTTCGGAGCACACGATGTAGCCTAGAAAGGTCAAGCTGTCTGTTAGAAAAGTACACTTCTTCAGATGGATGTACAGCTTGTCTTTCCTAAGCGTTTTCAGAACCTCTCGCAGGTGCCCGACATGCTGTTTAGGTGTCGTACTATAGATAAGAGTGTCATCAAAGTATACGACAACAAACTTCCCTATGAACGGTCTGAGCACCTGATTCATGAACCTCATAAAGGTACTGGGTGCATTTGACAGACCAAATGGCATTACTAGCCATTCATACAGTCCTTCCCGGGTCTTAAAGGCAGTTTTCCATTCGTCACCGGGTCGTACTCGGATCTGGTGGTAACCGCTACGAAGATCAATCTTTGAAAAGATTTTCGCGCCATGTAGCATATCAAGCATATCATCCAATCGGGGAATCGGAAATCTATACTTGACCGTTATTCGATTAATGGCACGGCAATCTATGCACATTCTCCATGTCCCGTCCTTCTTGGGAGTTAGGAGTGCCGGTACTGCGCATGGACTCATGCTCTCTTGAATTAGTCCCTTTTGCAGTAACTCGGTAACCTGTCGACGCATCTCCTCATATTCAGACGGACTCATTCGGTAGTGAGGAAGGTGGGGTAGCGTCGCTCCTGGGACTAGGTCAACGCAATGTTGAATGTCCCGCAGAGGTGGAAGTCCTTCAGGTAGTTCCTCTGGGATGAGATCCTTGAAGTCTTCAAGTAGGACTTGAATCTCATGAGGAATGCTAGGGCCCTCTGTGGCTTCTTTGGCTACTAGGAAAAAGATGGAGCGAGATTTCCTAAGCTCATCTTCGAAACAAGCTTGGGTCAGCAATGTTGGCAGGGCTTTCGGTTTCTCTTTTGGCAACTTAGGGGTGACGGTTGGGGGTGTCGGCTCACTAGAAATTGGCTTCAGGGGCTCCCTCTGCGGCACTAAGGTGATATTATAGTCATCCTTGCAGAAGGAGTAAGTATTCTTCTCCCCATCATGTGTCGTCTTTCTGTCATACTGCCACGGGCGGCCCAACAGAATGTGACAAATGCCCAAGGGCGCCACGTCACACCAAACAGCTTCCTTATACATCTTGCCGATGGTGTATTCAACTAAGCATCGCTCTTTGATAGCGACATCTGACCCTTTCTTAAACCAAGACAAGTTGTATGGCTTAACCAGCTTCTCTGTCTTGAGCCCTAACTTATCGACCATGATCTGAGCGACCAGGTTCTCGGTACTACCACTGTCTATGATGAGGACGCAATGCCTCCCCTTTGATGTGCAAGTGGTGTGGAAGATGTTCCTTCTAAGCCATCGATCTGGCTCGGGAGCTTTTGGGGTCGACAAAACTCGGTGCATGACTAGTGCATGCGTTGCCTCGTCAGCTTCAGCGATGACGTCATGTGTCTCGTCATCCTCCTGATATTCAACATCCCTAGGATCATCATCATGCCCTTCTTCAGCCATGTTGTTCAGGGTTTCCTCAGTTGGCTCTTCACCTTCTGTCAGATGGGTCTGAGGTCTCCTTTTTGGGCATTGGGCGATGAGGTGTCCTACTTCTCCACACTCGAAGCATTTATAAGTCGCTCCGGGTAGTCGACTTCCTATGGCACCACACTCACGACTTGATTGTTCAACCCGGCCAGGGGGTTGATTGGCTCTTGATGGAGTTGTAGTCGGAGTGGGAACAGGTGGGGTGACTCTAGCAGGGGGTGCTCCTTTTCCAGCTGAAGGGGCACCTGGGGCCACTCTAGGGGCAACCTCTCTCCTAAAGGCTCGTTGCTGAATTTTCTCAGCCTTGAGAGCTTGCCTAGACGCTTCCGTCACAGTGAGGATGGTCTGCATTGCGAGCGCATCCTGAATTTGGTAGTGCAACCCTGAGACGTAGCGTGCAGCTTTCTGTTCATCGTCTTCCGGGATGGCATTACGAGTGGTCAGGATGTCAAACTCTTCAGTGTACTCCTATACGCTTCGATTGCCTTGTTTCAGGCTAAGCAACCTCTGGTACAGCGTGGTACGGTAGTCAGGAGGGAGGTACTTCAGTCGCATTTTGTCCCGCATTTTGGCCCACGTTGCGACCTTTTGCTTCCCTTTCCTAAGGCGACTCGTTTGTAACTCTCGCCACCAAACTAAAGCGGCTCCTTTCAGTTTCGTTGCCACGAGTTTGACTTTTCGATCATCGGGGAGATCTCTCCAATCAAAGAAGTGCTCGACGCTATCTATCCAGTCAAGGAATGCGTCAGCGTCATGGCTTCCCTTAAAGTCATCGATGTCAACTCGGACTCCGTATCCTTGGGATCTCTCAAGGGCTCGCACCAGACGCTCCTCTATGCCGTGCTGATCGCGCACATGTTGCTCTCAAGGGTTTCTAGGACGACCGAACTGAACGTACTCTCGTTCAAAGTCCACGTCGGACTCATCCAACTCAGCTTCAGACTCAGGAGGTGACTCAAGATAGTCATCCCGATTTCGCTCGTGCGGCTGGTATCGGTTGGGGTGCTGAGGTAGTGCTTGGTTCTGGTTCCGAGGTGGGTTTGGAATTGGATTTTGATTTTGACCCTGGTCTCGGTCTTGCTCTTCGACCCTATGACCCTCAGCATGCAGATCAGTTTCTGCCCCTCCCGGGTCCTCTGCGACCGGTCGGGTATTAGGGTTAACGCCTCTATCTTGTAACAGCAATCCTAGTCTGTCCGTGATCTCTTGCAACAAGGTTGTATGTCGATCCAAAGTATTTTGGGTCGCTTCTTGCCAAGCACCACGAGGTTGTGGTCCCCGAGGGAACCGTCCTCGATTCCGGGCATCCCGGTGCAGATGGGTACGATCAGCCATGGGTGATTATGAGAGATGCCGATGTTTCACACGATATAATCCTAACACTTAATGCAAATCAAGCACGCAAGATGATGCCTATGCAAAATCAGCAAAGATGAAGATGGCGTTTGCTGAAATTTCAGCACTCAAAAGAAACCCGAACAGGTTCTTTCGAGCTCTGATACCAACTTGATGCAGGCACCAATAAGGCACACTACAATCCTGAACCCTTTCAGGGTTTTCTTTGGTCAATGACTAGGGTTTAGTTATCAATATAGCGCAATAAGCCTCAAAAGGACAGCAAACAAAGTTATCTCACGCAGTTCTAAAATTCTATGCCGTCGACATTAAGCAGGATTAAGATTTAAACAATAGAAACACAATATTCTCACAAAACAGATTTCAGCATATAAAAGGATTAATTCGCAGCAGTAAATATTGCAATAAAACAATAGGCTTGCATCAGATTTTCATAAAGAAAAGGGCTACAGATGCTTGCTAGGGTTACCGACAGACGATAGATAGCGAATCTAATAAATAGGCACAATTATGGCTTCAACTAGCGATAAAAAAAAATGATGACGGCTGCGATGCGGAGCGGAGGCAATGGAAACGAATGGAAAATGATGCGGATGCGAGGGAAAAGATAAGGAAAAGAAAAGATACTGCCTGGGTTTCCCGCCGTGGGTCGATTGCGAGGATACGCCGATGATCCCGCACACGGAGCAAGGCCGGACGTCGGGAGAAGCCGGATCCTTCGGAAAAACTGCACCAAGGCCTTCACGAGGCGAAGTCGCGGAAGCGGCGATGATCGGGGACTCGAGTCTCACCCGGAAGCACTCACGAAGAGGCACAAGTTCAGCAATTCTTCAAATCTGAATTCTCTTTTCTTCTTCATCTTTTTGTAGGCTAGGGTTTTGTTTTGGATGGCTCAGATCAAATGCTAATTAGGCTTAGAGGGTGTGGATGCAAGGGATCAAGAAAGGCAAGAAAAGAGAGAGAAATAAGGGAGAGAAGAGAGGAACGGCCAAAGGGTGGGGCCGGCTTTGCTACCCGCGCGGACAAGGAGGGGGGGGGGGGCGTTCGGTTCACGGGAAAGAAAGAAAGGAAGGGGGCGGTATTGCTATAGATGCCCTATTGAGCTTAAGATAAGCCCATTTAACTCCCTACTGAAGCCCATATGTGCCACGTCATCAAAATTATGTTATTTCGCCATCTAACCGTCGGTTTCGAGATCTAATCTCGTCCGTCGGTACCCCGCAAACACACGCACCCATAATTTTATTAATATTATGCTGAAACTCACCCGAGAAGACCCGGATTCAATCCGAAAAGCCCCCGGATGAGATCATGGACATCCCCCATGAACTGGGCAAGAACAGAAATACAACTAAATGCTGAAATAAGGCCAAAAACAGGAAAAAATGGCCAAAAACTGAAACAAACGACTAATAAACCCCAAACGGTTAATGTCATCCAAACAATAAATAAAAATGACAGTAAATAAATGTCTCTGATGATGATCTGAAGATGCGGCGATGATCCGATGACGCTGATCATGCTGCATCACATATTCATCCCATCATTCACACCTGATGCAGGCACCGATAAGGCACACTACAATCCTAAGCCCTTTTAGGGTTTTCTTTGGTCAATAACTAGGGTTTAGTTGTCAATATAGCGTCATACGCCTCAAAAGGACAGCAAGCAGGAGTTATCTCACGCAGAATTAAAAGGACTATGCATTCAACATAAAGCAGATTTCAGATCTAACATTAAGATGCAATAATATCACAACGAATAGAATTCAGTATATAAAAGATTAAATCGCAGCAGTAAATATTGAAAGTTAAAGGCAGATTTGCATCAGATTTTATAAAAGAAAAGGTCTACGGATGCTTGCAGAGGTGACCGACAGACTAAAGATAACAAATCAGATGATTAGGCATATTTTTAAGGCTTCAACTAGCGATGAAATGGATGATGATGGCTGCGATGCGGAGCGGAGGCAATGAAACAAATGGAAACGTTGCGAATGCGAGGGGAAAATAAAGAAAAGAAAAGATACTGCCTGGGGTTTCCTGCCGTGGGTCGATTGCGAGGATGCGCCGACGATCCCGCACACGGAGCAAGGCCGGACGTCGGGAGAAGCCGGAACCTTCGGAAAACCAACACCGAGGCCTTCACGAGGCGAAGTCGTGGAAGCAGCTAGGGTCGGGGACACGAGTCTCGCCCGGAAGCACTCACAAAGAGGCACCAAATTTCAGCAATGATCAGAACTGAATTCTTCTTTTTCGTTCATTTTTTTGTAGAGCTAGGGTTTTGTTTTGATGGCCAAGATCAAAGGATAATAGGGTTTGGATGGTGGTGATGCAAGGGCTAAGAAAGGCAAGGAAAAGTGAGGAAAACAAGGGAAAGAAGAGAGAGAAAAGAGAGAGAACGGGAGGGGGTCGGGATGGCCTCGGGATCCGCGCGGGTAGGGGGCCGGTCGGTCGGTTTCACGGGAAAAGAGAAAGGGGGGGCGGTAATCTGAATAGAAGCCCTATTGGGCTTAAGATAAGCCCACTTAAGCCCTAATTGAAGCCCATATGTGCCACGTCATCTAATTTGAGTTATTTCGTCATCTAACCGTCGGTTTCGAGATATAATCTCGTCCGTCGGTACCCCGCAAACACACGCACCCATAATTTTATTAATATCATGCAGAAACTCACCCGAGAAGACCCGGATTCAATCCGAAAAGCCCTCGGATGAGATCATGGACATCCCCCATGAACTGGGCAAGAACATAAATAAACCTAAGTGCTGAAATAAGGCCAAAAACATGGGAAAATGACCAAAAGTCTGAAATAATGGCTAGCAAGTCTCAAACGAATAATGTCCTCCAAGCATAATAATAAAACGATAGTTAATAAGATCTCTGGCGATGATCTGACGATACGGCGATGATCTGATGATGCTGATCATGTTGCATCAACTCCCCCGGACTAGAAAGAACTCGACTCCGTCGAGTGGACGTCCAGCTGCTGTACGAGGTCGGGCCGCTGTGCTCGCAACTGTCGCTCCTCCACCCAGGTACAGTCTGAAAGTGGCCTGCCTACCCACCGAACAAGGAACCGTCGGAAGACACCGCGGCGGGTAGCAAGCTCTCTGACATCAACGATCTCCTGTATCTGCTCTGTCTCGTCCCGCTGTGCATCTGAAAAAGGAATATGTGGCGCTGAAGGCGTATCCGGCCGGTCTCCGTGGAAAGGGAATAACTCTGAGATGTTGAAGATCGGCGATGTCGGCATGTCATCTGGTAAGTCCAGCAGGTAAGCATTGGGTCCCAACGCTCGGAGAACGCGGAAGGGCCCAAACTTCCTCTGGCTCAGCTTCCCATAAGAACCTGTGGGAAACCGCTCTCTGCGAAAGTAGACGAGGACCCAGTCCCCTGGCTGAAAAGTGCTCTCGCGCCTGTGTAAATCTGCGCTTGGCTTATACCTGGCGTTGCTTTCCCTCAGTTTCTCAAGCGACTCCCGTTGTACAGCCTTGATGTGTTCAAGGAATTCATCGGCATCAGCACTCACTGGACCTGTAGGCGGTAAGGCAGTTCTATCCAGGAAATGGGGAATAACATGGCCATAGACAATTTTGAGAAAACCCTCTCAGTGTATGAGAGGGGGTTCGGCCTAGACCCCTACCAGTCCATTAAAAAGAGCAAAGGAAAAACTTACAGCCAAGAGAGCAAAAATCAAAAAAGGTTACAAATAATGCTGTCGAGTTGTTCGAGCTTCTTCCCTTGAAGGACCACTTTCCATTGCAGCAATCTCCTCTTGATAGCCAACCGAACCTGGCCTAGCGACATTTTGGTCTTACGGAAAATCCTGTTGTTGCGTTCAATCCAGATACTCCAGCAAACAGCCATAACTAGGAAGTCCCAGCTGTGACGCAAGCGATTCTTAATTCTCTTCTTCCTCCAAACTGTCCACATCGAAAAAACAGAACCTGGGGTCCCTCTGATCTTCATACCTCTCTTTAAGTGGTCCCAGATTCCCTTAGAAAAAGGGCAGTGAATAAAGAGGTGGTTCGTATCTTCTTTGGCCTGATCGCAAAGCACACACGTTGTGTCAGAAATGTTGGTGTTCCCCCTGTTTTGAAGGTTGGCTCTCGTAAGAAGCTTCTTTTTGGTCATCAACCACATGAATATGCGGATCTTCAGAGGCACTCTAGACTTCCAAAGATGATTGGCTATCGGACAGATAACACCCCCCTTGTTGATGAAGTTGTAGAAGGATTTAGAAGAGAACCTGCCTGAGGACGACAAACGCCAAGTGACCTCATCTTCCTCTTCATTAACGGAGAGCAGCTGCAATAGGTTCTCCAATTCCCTCACTTGGTAGAGGAGGAAGTCTGGAATGTTCCGTCGGAATTTAATGCTCCAGATAGTCCTATTGTCTCGAAGGACACACTGTGATCTAACAGAGCAAGACTTCGACCAAGCGAGCTCATACAGATCCGGGTACCAGTTCTTCAGACAGCCTTCGACTAACCACCTGTCTTCCCAAAAGAGAGTGGACTTCCCGTTATGGATAACCAAATTAGTACCACATTTGTAGATATTACCAATTCGCTGAATGCCCTTCCAAAACGGAGAGATTTTGCCGGAAGCTCTACTTCTCGTCTGCAAAGGCTTGAAGCGTTTGAAATACCGACCCCTGATCACAGCGCTCCAGATGTCTCCTTGATCTCGTTGGAGTCTCCACCACCACTTACCCAATAGAGCTTTGTTGTGATCAGCAAGGTTGATGACTCCCAAGCCCCCTTCTTCTCTGGACTTGCAGACCGCGCCCCAATTAACAAGATGGTAAGCTTTGGAGTTAGGATCAGCTCCCTTCCAAAGGAAGCGGCTTCGGATGGTATCAATTTTCTTAATCACCCACTTAGGCATTAAGAAGAAGGAGGAATGATACGAGGGGATAAGGGTCAGGACAGCATTGACCAGAGTCAATCTGCCTCCTAAAGAGAGATGCTTCCCCTGCCAACCCATAAGTCTAGATTCCACACGCTCAATAACTTTGAACCAGTCACTCCTGAGAAGTCTCGCTGAAGACAAAGGAAGGCCGAGATACTTGGTAGGAAGAGAGTCTTGTTTACAGTTAAGAATAGCCGAGAGGGAAGGTGCCAAAGCTGTATTCTCCCCCAGATAGAAGAGAGAGGTCTTAGAAAAATTAATCTTCAGACCTGAAACGATTTCCAACGAATAGAGGAGGATCTTCAACAAACTGACCTGATCCTTCTTCGCTTTGCAGAAGATGATCGTGTCATCTGCGAAATGCAGGTTAGCTGTCTTCCAAGAGCCATTTCCTATACCTTCAATGAATCCTCTTGTTTCCACTCTTTTGAGCATAGAGTCAAAAACATCCATAGCAAGGATAAACAGAAAAGGGGAGAGTGGGCAGCCTTGTTTCACTCCTCGGCCAGCTTTGAATTGCTTCCCAGCATTCCCATTCACCAGGCAGGAAAGAGTAGATGTGGAAAGACAGTTCCAGATCCAATTAAGCCATCTGTCTGAGAACCCTTTAGCTTTCAGCGTGTTGAGAATAAAGCTCCATTTAAGTCTATCAAAGGCTTTCTCGAAGTCTATCTTCAAGATGATGCCTTCTTCTTTATGCTCTTTCAAGTGGAAAATCAGCTCTTGAGCAGTAGCAACGCTGTCTAAAATGAATCGGCCTTTGATGAAGGCTGATTGGCTTCTGTAGACTAGCTTGTCAAGGTTGTCGGCAAGACGATTGGCAAGAATCTTAGCCACTATCTTGTACACGCAATTCGCCAAACTGATCGGACGGAAGTCGCCAATCGACTCCGCTCCAGATTTCTTCGGAATCAAGGTCACCCAGGCGTAGTTCAAGCTGTGCAGGGAAATATTATGATTGAAGAAGTCAAACAGAATTCTGCAGAGGTCTCTTCTAATGGTCTCCCAGAAGCGCTGATAGAAGAGCATGGGGAGCCCATCCGGCCCCGGTGCTCCCTCAGCCTTCATCCCAAAAACCGCCTTCTCGAAATCCTCTTCAGTGAAAGGTCTGTCAAGTTCGACAGGAGACTCTAGCTTCAGGGTCTCCAACGTATCCCAGTCTAGAGTGGCAACATCGATTCCATCTCTTTTGAAGTAATTCTGGAAATGGTCAGAAATCCGACGACTGATCTCGACCTGGGAGGTCCAACATCGGTCTCCCTCTTTGATTGTGTGAATAGTGTTCCGTCGCCGACCCGAGTTCGCTACTTTGTGGAAGAAGGCCGTGTTGCTGTCACCAAGCTTAATCCATTTGTCTCGAGATCTTTGCTGCCACATGATCTCTTCTTGCACAAGCGTTCTCCGCAAATCTTCCGTCCAGTTTGACTTCAGAACCCTCTCTGCATCAGAGATGGAATTCTGCTCTTCTTTCACTTCCAATTCGCCAATTCTTCTAAGCAGTTCCTTCTTCCTGGAAAGAACGTTCCCAAATTTCCTACGATCCCAGTCAGTGATCTTCAGCTTCACATGCCGGGTTTTCAGATTCCAGTTTCTAACCGAGTTGGAATTATCCTCAACTTCCGACCACCAGGAGTTAACTAGGGGCGCAAAATCTGGGTCCTCGAGCCACATTGCTTCGAACCGGAAGATCTTCTTCTTTCTGGTTATCTGAAGTTTAGTGTCCAGGAGAATAGGGGCGTGGTCGGATAAAAAAGCCGTCAGACCACATTGAGTAACTCCAGGATGGAGAGTCTCAAAATCATCAGAGATAAAGAAACGATCCAGTCTGGCGAACGTAGGGTTGTCCCGTTTGTTGCTCCAGGTAAACTTCCGGTTGTTCATCGGGAGGTCTACCAGAGAGAGATCATCAATGAGGTTAGCAAAGTCTTCCATATCTGTACGCCTGCCCATAGCTCCACTTCTCTCAAAAGAAAACCGCGTGAGATTAAAGTCTCCTCCTAAGATCCACGGACCGGGAAAACGAACACGGATACTACGAATCTCAATCCAAAAAGCCTGCCGGAGCTGGTAATCAGTAGGACCATAGACATTAGTCACCACCAAGGAGGACCCAGACTGTTGATGCTTCAGAACAACCGAGATGCTAAAGACTCCAACGAACGAATCAAGCAAGGTAAAATCTGGTTCCTTCCAACCGGTAATGATCCCTCCCGCGGATCCTACAGAATCTAGCCAAACCCAATTGCTAATTCTGCTCCCACCCATGGATTTAAGAAAGGAGGGTGAAGGATTAGCACATTTCGATTCTTGCAGGCAAATAATATCTATGTTCTGAGAAGTAATCTGGAGGTTAACCGCTTTGCGCTTCTCAATGTCGCCTAGGCCTCTAATATTCCAAGAGAGAGTCTTCATCAAGCAGAAAAAACTCAGAAAAAAGCAGAACAAAAAGCAACAGCAATCAAACAGAGGAGATCCTCTCTTTCTCCATCCCCCGCAAGATATTTACAAACATCGTCGGGTCAAAACCTTCTTTAGAGACTGCAACACCACATTCACCAGCCAGTGCCACAACCGTATCAGAATCCAAAAAAGAGAGAAGTGAGTGAAGCTCCTCGTCTGTGCTCCTCTCCACCATCTTCTTCAAGTGCGAGCCCAAAAAAGGATTATGCTTCCCTCGCTGGTACGTCTGCTCAAAAGACTTCACCATCTGCCTTTGGCTCCTCCTGACAGAGGTCTTCAGGGTGCTGCCACTCGTCACTCTATCTTCGGTGGCTGCTACTGGGGGCTCCGGGGGGGCTACTGGAATCTGGCAGTCATCAAGATTGTCAGGTAATGAGTCGGGAATACACAGATGAGGAGAAGGGGACTCTCTAGGAGAAGTGGGGTCGTTGTGATCTGCATTGACCTCCCAGTTAAAGGGCAAATCTTCTGGTTGAGCTCTGTTATTATCAGCTTGGAAATCTGCATTACCAGGGGTTAGATTAACCACAAAGGGTAATCCGGGAGAATCCGGATCCCGTACCTTACCATCGTTCCAAATCGCAGAGATTCCGTTGAAGTCGACATGGTCGCCAAACAAAGAGGGGGCTTGAGGCACAGGGTTAGCAGCCAAATCAGGGAAACCCCTAACAGGAAGAAGACAACTCGGGGAAAGCTCACCTTGAGACCGCGCTCTGAGCTCTGCTGCAGCTCTATTCTCTTCAGCTTCCCTGAAGAAGCGATCACCAGCCGTCTCCTCTTCCGGCTGCTGTCTGATCCGGAGCTCATAGTAGAGATTGCCTAAACGACAGGTGACTGACCCAGGAATCGCCTCTGCCATAGAGGTGCTAATGGTGACTCTAGCTTCCCTAAGGTCTTCTGCAGAGTCCCAGTCATTCTCGAAGCTAAGGATGTCTCCAAACTGTTTAAGGACACAGCTAAGGGACTCCAGGTTCCAAGCATGGCAGGGCAGGCCTCCTATGAATAGCTTGACGTTCCTGAAAACCCTGGATCCTATGGCTCTGTTGTCTACAGACAAAGGGAAGAACTGAACCGAGAGGTCTCCGAATTCAAAAAAAGATTGATGGAGGGCATTCGAAAGAGCAGTCTTCGACGGAAATTCTACCAGGAATTCGTTGGAGTCTAGGACTCTCGTTCGCCATTGCCAATTAGCTCCCCAGGCTTGGGAGAGACGACTGGAGAGGCCGGATGGGGTTCCCTCTCCTCGGACAACTCTGCAAATTGCACACCAGCGAAGATTAAACAGAGAGTCCAGGACCGTTTGATCAAAGTCCATCACCTCGCAACTGGAAGGATTAATGGCAGGGGGGGGGGGTGGATAGGAAGAAGAGCCTCTCGCAAACCTCCGGTTGGAGGGACAGTTAGCCATTCTGTGACCTACCCCCTTGCAAAGCAGACACACAATGCCGTTCCTACAGTCGGCCTGAACATGCCCTTTCTCACGGCACCTAAAACAGAATCCACCCTTCGGCTTCCGCGCGGCTACCCCAGCATTCAAAGCTGATTGATTCTTCATTACCGACGCAGATCTGTTTGAAAAGGCGCGGATCTTCTGGGCCCAGGGATCAAGAGAAGGAGTGACGGGTTGGTAAAAATCCGAGGGCTTCGAACCAGATCTGATGACTTCAGCAAACGTAGGGCGGATCCTCTTCCCGGGTACCTCCGTCTGAGACGCCATACCCCACTGAGATCCGGATCTGTGGGGCCCAAGGCCATGAGTGGAATCTCTGGATGGGAAAGAAGAAGGGAAAAGCTGATGGGGGAAGCCAGATCTGACGTGATCTCTCCCATTCCAACCATGTGCTCTCCAAGAGGGCCTCGAAACTCCTCTCCCATCCCCTCTTCCATCCCATCTCCCGCCCGCTCTCTAAGAGGGCGCCTCCGCTCTCCAAACCCTAGACATCCCTCCTCTCTCCCGGGTTTTGTGATCTCGCGTCTATTTTTTTTGACAAATGTACCATAGACAATTTCAAAAGGGGTTTTACCTACCGAGCGATTAGTTGAACTATTATATGCGAATTCAGTATGTGGTAAAACTACATCCCACTGTTTTGGTCTTTCACCAGCTAGACATCGAAGCATATCCCCTAGGCTACGGTTGACAACTTCTGTTTGTCCATCAGTTTGAGGTGATACGCGCTACTGTATTGAAGTTTAGTTCCTAGCTTTGACCAAAGAGTACGCCAAAAGTGGCTCAAGAATCTAGTGTCCCTATCAGATGTGAATGACCTTGGAATGCCATGCAGACGAACAACTTCCCTAAAAAATAACTCAGCTACATGAGATGCATCAGAAGTTTTCCTACATGGTATGAAATGCGCCATCTTAGAAAATCGATCTACAACCACAAAGATTGAATCGACGCGCCGAATTGTTCGAGGTAGACCTACAATGAAATCCATGGTGATATCCTCCCAAGGACGAGCAGGGATCGGTAGAGGAATGTACAAACCTGTGTTCTGATTTCTGCCTTTGAACATTTGACAGGTTCGACATCGTTGCACAAACTTGACGTCATCTTTCCTTAAGTGAGGCCAAAAGTAGCGTTGCTCCACTGACTCAATTGTTTTGGTTTGGCCAAAGTGACCTCCCAAATTACTTCCGTGCAAGTCGTGGATTAACGTATCTCGAAAAGATTCATTAGGACCTTCCTCAGGGACGGTCCCTTCATGGGTGTTCTGAACAAGACTCTCGCGAAGGGAACACTCAGGGATGCACAGGCGGCTTCCACGGAACAAGAATCCCTCTTGGATAATATAGGATGCCGTGGGATCTGTGCCCGTTTCCTTACAGGATCCCCAGATGGGACCAAAGTACGGATCAGTCGCGTACATTGATTTCAGAGCATCAAAAGAAACAACGACGGGCTGTAAAGTGACTAGCACCAAGCCTCGTCGACTCAAAGCGTCAGCAGCTCTATTCAGGACTCCAGCCTTGTATCGGAGGTTGAACGTGTACTCTTGCAAGAAATTCGACCACTTAGCATGACGTTGGTTCAAGCTACGTTGAGACTTCAGATAGCGAAGTGCTTCGTGGTCAGAATTGAGCACAAATTCTCGCTGGATCAGGTAATGCCTCCAGTGCTTGAGGGCTTGAACAACCGCGTAAAACTCAATGTCGTATGTCGAGTAATTCAAACGCGCGGCGTTCAGCTTCTCGCTGAAGAATGCGACGGGACGTCCCTCTTGACTAAGGAATGCTCCTATCCCGACGTGAGAGGCATCACAGTCAATCTCAAAGACCTTTTCAAAGTTCGGGAGTGCCAAAACTGGAGCACTCATCATCTTAGCCTTGATGAGATCGAAACTCGCCTCAACTTCGGGGGTCCAAAGGAAACCACCCATCTTCATACAGTTCGTGAGAGGTGCAATGACGGAACTAAAGTTCTTAATAAATCTGCGATAAAAGGACGCTAGACCATAGAATCGTCGCACATCACTAACGTTCTGGGGAACGGGCCATGATTTGATGGCTTCGACCTTTTCTGGATCGACCCGTATTCCTTCGGAGCACACAATGTAGCCTAGAAAGGTCAGGCTGTCTGTCAGAAAGGTGCACTTCTTCATATGGATGTACATCTTATCCTTCCTTAGCGTTTTCAGAACCTCTCGCAAGTGCTCGACATGCTGTTCAGGTGTCGTACTATAGATAAGAATGTCATCAAAGTATACGACAATGAACTTTCCTATGAATGTTCTGAGCACCTGATTCATAATCCTCATAAAGGTACTTGGTGCATTCGATAGACCAAATGGCATTACTAGCCATTCATACAGACCTTCGATGTGATCCGACTTGGGCCCAAGGCCGTTGGCCCACCCGAAGGCCCATCCTAGCCTGTCATGGATGAATAAGGCAGGATATCTCGTATGATATCTTTTAGAATATTTTTTATTTGAGATCTTTATTTTAGGAAGTTGTTAGGATACTTAATGTCTTTTAAATTTGTTGCCATTTTTATCTGTTCTTTAGCCTATTTAAAGGCCCCCATTGTAACCATTGAAGGACAGATTATGATGAATGAAAATTGATGGCGGATGCCTTCGTTGGCTCATGGATTTGAGTCCCCACGTTTTCCTGATGGATTTCAGGCCCCCTTTTATCTAAGCTTCTAATCCTCTCTTCTCTGTCACGGTTCTTACCCCCTCCGCCACTTCCTCTCGGTGATTCCGTATCACTAGTTATCTTTTTACAAAGAAAATACCAAAAAAGATTACATCGCCTTCATCAACCGCTCTTGGACGACGCGCGCCTCCATCAAGTTGGTATCAGAGCTTCGGCTTCGTGGCGTTTTCGCACCACGAACGATCTTCGCTTCGATCGCCGTCATCCATCGTCATCGACGCCGTTCCATCGGCACCATCCTCGCCGAGTCATCTTCTTCGGGTACGTCGCCCTACAATCCCAAAAAAAAAAAAAATCAGATCTTGAAAAAAAAAAAAAGAGAAGGAGAGCATACCTCTTTCAACCGCTACCCTTTGCTCGCCCACGCAACCACCGCAAGCCGTCCGGCCCACCCACGAACCCCTCTCCTTTGCCACCCGCCCGTCCACCGCAAGCCGCCGTTCCTCTCGCTCCACCCGCTAAACCGCCGCCACTTCCCGTGCTCCCGCGCACCCTGCAAAAAAAAAAAATTATCAGATCTGTGATCGCAGCAGAAAAGGAAAAGAAAAAAAAAAGGGGAAAGAAAGAGAAGAAAAGGGAAGAAAAAGAATAGAAGGAAAGAAGAAAAGGGAAGAAACGGAAAGAAAAGAAGAAGGAAAGAAAGAAGAAAAAAAAAAAAGGAAAGAAAGAAACCTTACCTGCTGTGCTGTGCTTCCTGTTTGCTGCCATTGCTGCTTGCTGCCATTGCTGCCGCCCTTTTCCTCTTCCATATTTGCAAACAAGTGCCCCCCACATAAACCCTAAACCGAAACCCCCTTTTGCCCCTTTCTATTTTCCCAATTCACCCCCCCACCACAACCCTTAGATCCCCATCCAACAGCCCTCAAATCCCCAACATTTCTAGTTGCTATTTTGCACTTAAGTGCTGAACCCGAGTTGAATTCGGATCCAACCCGTTTACAAAAACAGACCCGTTAAGACCCTACGACTTCAAAACCCCATATCTTTCTCATTTTTCATCCGATTTGGACGTTCTTGGTACCGAATCGAAGCCCTTCCCGAGCTCTACGCATCTATACCATCCATAGAAATTTTCAGTGAACCAGTAATTACAGATTTCCAGATTTACCCCTGGCCTACATTTCCACCATTGTGACATGGATGCCAAGATGCAAGGATTGATTCGTTGTCATCAAGGGAACAACTCCGTCTATGAGTATACTTCAGCATTCTATCGGTGCATGATCCGCTATGGGTTTTCAGAGAAAGATTTCTTGGCAGTGATACTGTACATTAGAGGACTCCGCTCCGACATAAAGGGCAAGTTTTCAGCTAGATCTTGGAGGGATCTGGACGAAGCCTATGAGATAGCTTGTGAGATTGAATGGGAGCTACAGCAAATGGACTCACCTCTAGCGGCCTCCACAGATGAGTTTCCACCTCCAGCACTTCCAGCAGAGCCTCCCCCACCGACAGAGCTTCCTCTAGTTGTATCTTTGGTGGATCCATCACCTCCAGTACCACCACCAGCAGACGAGCTCCCCCCTCCAGAGGATCTTCTGCCGCCTGCCATGCTACCACCTACTACGGATTCTTTTGAGGATGTCTCTCTAGCCGAGCTTCAGCAGATTGATTTTCTTGGGCTAGACCGACTGTTGGTGCCTACAGTGTTTGTCCAGCTTTACCTCCATTCAAGCGAGCCGATGTTCGAGCTACCGCAACGGTCTGATATTACTGTCCGACTCGGTCGTCTACCCCAGCATCACTTTGGTGTGTGTTTCCCGATCAACGGCAGTGATACCTTCTCATGGGACCCCGGTGGTAACTTCGGTGTAATGAGGCATCATTTGTTGGGCCTCCACCATTAGCTCCTGACGACAGATACCACATCGGCAAAAACCTCGATGATGATTACGCTTTACCATATGAACTCGAGGGCGAGTTCTTCGCAGCGGAAGTGAATGATGTGATCCGACTTGGGCCCAAGGCCGTTGGCCCACCCGAAGGCCCATCCTAGCCTGTCATGGATGAATAAGGCAGGATATCTCATATGATATCTTTTAGAATATTTTTTATTTGAGATCTTTATTTTAGGCAAGTTGTAAAGATACTTAATGTCTTTTAAATTTGTTGCCATTTTTATCTTTTCTTTAGCCTATTTAAAGGCCCCCATTGTAACTGTTAAGATGTATTAGTGTATATACATTCACTTAGTGTATATATGACTCACATTGTATTCACCTTATATTGGCAATTGGCCTAATGACAGATTCATTCCTTTTCTCTCCCCAAACCCTAGCTCTCCCTCGCTCGCTCTTTTCCTCTCTTCCTCTAGGGTTTGTCACATGGTATTAGAGCAAGGTTGATCGCCGGCGTCATCAACGGCTCCCTTGTCTCCCCGTGATCAGATCCAGATCGCGATCTTCCTCGTGATCCTCGCGCCCGCTCGAGATCAGCGATCGCGATCTTCCTCGCGATCCTCGCGCCTGCTCGAGATCAACCCGCTCCCCTCGCGATCCGCGCTCCTCGCGTCCGCTCAAGATCAGCCCGCGCCCCCCGCGCGCCTCGCGCCCGCTCGAGATCAGCCCGCGCCCCCCCGTGCGCCTTGCGCCCGCTCGAGATCAGCCTGCGCCCCTCGCGATCGCACTCGCGACTCACCCCCGCGCCGCTCACCTCAAGCATCGCCCTGATGGATCCATTGAGCGTCACAAGGCTCGGGTGGTGGCTCGTGGCTTTACTCAAGAGTATGGCATTGACTATGAGGAGACCTTTGCTCCGGTGGCTCAGATGACCACCGTTCGCACTCTTCTGGCGGTTGCAGCTGTTCATCAATGGACCCTTCTTCAGATGGACGTAAAAGATGGCTTTCTTCACGGTGACCTGTCTGAGACTGTCTACATGGATCCTCCTCCTGGTCTCCGTGTTCCTTCTCAGCACGTGTGTCGTCTTCGTCGGGCCATTTATGGGCTCAAGCAAGCTCCTCGTGCCTGGTTTGAGTGGTTCCGCCGTGCTGTCAGGGAACTTGGTTACTCAGAGAGCAGTCAGGACCACTCTCTGTTTGTCCGATCGTCCCCGCAGGGCCGGGCGATTCTACTGCTATACGTGGACGACATGATCATCACTGGAGATGACTCTGCTGCGATTGCTAGTCTTCAGCAGCACTTGAGGAACCAATTTCAGATGAAGGATTTGGGCACGCTTCGCTACTTTCTTGGTCTTGAGGTAGCATACAGTGCAGATGGTATTCTGCTCTCTCAGCAGAAGTACCTTTCAGACATCCTTAGTCGTGCTGCCCTCATAGATAACCGCACAGTAGACACCCCTCTTGAGCTTCACTCGAAGCTAAGTCCTACAAATGGAGTTCCTCTTTCAGATCCCACTCGGTACAGGCAGATTGTGGGACAGCTCGTCTATCTCTGCATCACTCGGCCTGACATTGCACACGCTGTCAGCATTGTCAGTCAGTTTGTTGCAGCTCCACACTCAGTTCACTACGGTGCCCTTCTTCGGATCCTCCGGTACCTCAGAGGGAAAGTTACTCGCTCTTTGTTTCTGTCGTCGTCCTCCTCTCTCAGACTTCGAGCCTACTCAGATGCAGACTGGGCTGGAGATCCGACTACACGCCGCTCCACCACTGGTTACTGTTTGTTTCTTGGCGATTCTTTGATCTCCTGGCGCAGCAAGAAGCAGAAAGTGGTGTCTCTCTCTAGTACTGAGGCTGAGTACAGGGCTATGGCCTCCACGACTAAGGAGATAGTTCACCTTCGACGTCTCCTCAGTGATCTTGGTGTTGCTTTCTCCGAGCCTACTCCACTTCACTGTGATAACCGGAGTGCTATTCAGATTGCTAGCAACCCGGTTTTTCATGAAAGGACAAAGCACATCGAGATTGACTGTCACTTCGTCCGACAGGAGTATGAGGCCAGGACAATCTCTCTACCTTTCACTCCCTCAGCAGAGCAGATCGCAGACTTCTTCACGAAGTCACATCCTACACCTCGTTTTCGGTCTTTGATTGCCAAACTCTTGGTGCATGATCCACCCTGAGTTTGAGGGGGGGTGTTAAGATGTATTAGTGTATATACATTCACTTAGTGTATATATAACTCACATTGTATTCAAGTTATATTGGCAATTGGCCTAATGAGAGATTCATTCCTTTTCTCTCCCCAAACCCTAGCTCTCCCTCTCTCTCTCTTTTCCTCTCTTCCTCTAGGGTTTGTCACAGTAACCATTGAAGGACAGATTATGAAGAATGAAAATTGATGACGGATGCCTTCGTTGGCTCATGGATTTGAGTCCCCATCTTTTCCTGATGGATTTCAGGCCCCCTCTCATCTAAGCTTCTAATCCTCTCTTCTCTGTCACGGTTCTTACCCCCTCCGCCACTTCCTCTCGGTGATTCCGTATCACTAGTTATCTTTTTACAAAGAAAATACCAAAAAAGATTACATCGCCTTCATCAACCGCTCTTGGACGACGCGCGCCTCCATCACCTTCCCGGGTTTTAAATGCAGTCTTCCATTCGTCACCGGGTCGTACGCGGATCTGATGATAACCGCTACGAAGATCAATCTTTGAAAAGATTTTCGCGCCATGTAGCATATCAAGCATATCATCCAATCGGGGAATCGGAAATCTATACTTGACAGTTATTCGATTGATGGCACGGTAATCTATGCACATTCTCCATGTCCTATCCTTCTTGGGAGTTAGGAGTGCCGGTACTGTGCATGGACTCATGCTCTCTTGGATTAGTCCCTTTTGCAGTAACTCGGTAACCTGTCGACGCATCTCCTCATATTCAGACGGACTCATTCGGTAGTGAGGAAGGTGAGGTAGCATCGCTCCTGGGACTAGGTCAACGCAATGTTGAATATCCCGAAGAGGTGGAAGTCCTTCAAGTAGTTCCTCTGGGATGAGATCATTGAAGTCTTCAAGTAGGACTCGAACCTCATGAGGAATGCTAGGGCCCTCTGTGGCTTCTTTTGTTACAAGGAAAAAGATGGAGCGAGATTCTCTAAGCTCGTCCTCGAAGCAGGCTTGTGTCAGCAATATTGGTAGGGCTTTCGGTTTTTCTTTTGGCAATTTTGGGGTGATGGGTGGGGGTGTCGGCTCACTAGAAATTGGTTTCAGGGGCTCCCTCTGAGGCACTAAGGTGATATTGTAGTCATCCTTGCAGAAGGAATAGGTGTTCTTCTCCCCATCATGTGTTGTCTTTCTGTCGTACTGCCACGGGCGGCCCAACATAATGTGACAAATGCCCAAGGGCGCCACGTCACACCAAACAGCTTCATTATACATCTTGCCAATGGTGTATTCGACTAGGCATCGCTCTTTAATAGCGACATCTGAGCCTTTCTTAAACCAAGACAAGTTGTATGACTTGACCAGCTTTTCTGTCTTGAGCCCTAGTTTGTCAACCATGATCTGGGCGACCAAGTTCTCGGTACTACCACTGTCTATGATGAGGACGCAATGCCTCCCCTTTGAGGTACAAGTGGTGTGGAAGATGTTCCTTCTAAGCCATCGATCTGGTTCAGGAGCTTTGGGTGTCGATAAAACACGGTACATGACTAGTGCATGCGTTGCCTCGTCAGCTTCAGGGATGACGTCATGTGTCTCGTCATCCTCCTGATATTCAGCATCTCTAGGGTCATCCTCATGCCCTTCTTCCGCCATGTTGTTTAAGGTTTCCTCAGTTGGCTCTTCACTCTCTGTCAGGTGAGTCTGAGGTCTCCTTTTTGGGCATTGGGCGATGAGATGTCCTACTTCTCCACACTCGAAGCATTTGTAAGTCGCTCCGGGTGGTCGACTTCCTATCGCACCTCGCTCACGACCTGATGGTTCAACCCGACCAGGGGGTTGAGGGGCTCTTGATGGATTTGTAGTCGGAGTGGAAACAGGTGGGGTGACTCTAGTAGGAGGGGCTCCTCTTCCAGCTGAAGGGACACCTGGGGGTACTCTAGGGGCAACTTCTCTCCTAAAGGCCCGTTGTTGAATCTTCTCAGCCTTGAGAGTTTGCCTAGATGCTTCCGTCACAGTGAGGATGGTCTGCATTGCTAGCGCATCCTGAATTTGGTAGCGCAACCCCGAGACGTAGCGTGCAGCTTTCTGTTCATC
Source organism: Chamaelirium japonicum (assembly GCA_947650365.1). Classification (NCBI taxonomy): domain Eukaryota; kingdom Viridiplantae; phylum Streptophyta; class Magnoliopsida; order Liliales; family Melanthiaceae; genus Chamaelirium; species Chamaelirium japonicum. The sequence goes on from OX393552.1 coordinate 17,716,208, forward strand.
GTCTTCCGGGATGGCATTACGAGTGGTCAGGATGTCAAACTCTTCAGTGTACTCCTGTACGGTTCGATTGCCTTGTTTCAGGCTGATGCAGCATGATCAGCGTCATCGGATCATCGCCGCATCTTCAGATCATCATCAGAGACATTTATTTACTGTCATTTTTATTTATTGTTGGGATGACATTAACCGTTTGGGGTTTATTAGTCGTTTGTTTCAGTTTTTGGCCATTTTTCCCTGTTTTTGGCCTTATTTCAGCATTTAGTTGTATTTCTGTTCTTGCCCAGTTCATGGGGGATGTCCATGATCTCATCCGGGGGCTTTTCGGATTGAATCCGGGTCTTCTCGGGTGAGTTTCAGCATAATATTAATAAAATTATGGGTGCGTGTGTTTGCGGGGTACCGACGGACGAGATTAGATCTCGAAACCGACGGTTAGATGGCGAAATAACATAATTTTGATGACGTGGCACATATGGGCTTCAGTAGGGAGTTAAATGGGCTTATCTTAAGCCCAATAGGGCATCTATAGCAATACCGCCCCCTCCCTTTCTTTCTTTCCCGTGAACCGAACACCCCCCCCTCCTTGTCCGCGCGGGTAGCAAAGCCGGCCCCACCCTTTGGCCGTTCCTCTCTTCTCTCCCTTATTTCTCTCTTTTCTTGCCTTTCTTGATCCCTTGCATCCACACCCTCTAAACCTAATTAGCATTTGATCTGAGCCATCCAAAACAAAACCCTAGCCTACAAAAACATGAAGAAGAAAAGAGAATTCAGATTTGATGAATTGCTGAAATTTGGTGCCTCTACGTGAGAGCTTCCGGGCGAGACTCGTGTCCCCGATCATCGCCGCTTCCACGACTTCGCCTCGTGAAGGCCTTGGTGCAGTTTTTCCGAAGGTTCCGGCTTCTCCCGATGTCCGGCCTTGCTCCGTGTGCGGGATCATCGGCGCATCCTCGCAATCGACCCACGGCGGGAAACCCCAGGCAATATCTTTTCTTTTCTTTGTTTTCCATCGCATCCGCATCATTTTCCATTCGTTTCCGTTGCCTCCGCTCCGCATTGCAGCCGTCATCATCTTTTTTTTTTTATCGCTAGTTGAAGCCATAATTGTGCCTATTTATTAGATTCGCTATCTATCGTCTGTCGGTAACCCTAGCAAGCACCCGTAGCCCTTTTCTTTATGAAAATCTGATGCAAGCCTACTGTTTTATTGCAATATTTACTGCTGCGAATTAATCCTTTTATATGCTGAAATCTGTTTTGTGAGAATATTGTGTTTCTATTGTTTAAATCTTAATCCTGCTTAATGTCGATGGCATAGAATTTTAGAACTGCGTGAGGTAACTTTGTTTGCTGTCCTTTTGAGGCTTATTGCGCTATATTGATAACTAAACCCTAGTCATTGACCAAAGAAAACCCTAAAAGGGTTCGGGATTGTAGTGTGCCTTATTGGTGCCTGCATCAAGTTGGTATCAGAGCTCGAAAGAACCTGTTCGGATTTCTTTTGAGTGCTGAATTTCAGCAAACCCTAATCTTCATCTTTGCTGATTTTGCATAGGCATCATCTTGCGTGCTTGATTTGCATTAAGTGTTAGGATTATATCGTGTGAAACATCGACATATCTCATAATCACCCATGGCTGATCGTACCCATCTGCACCGGGATGACCGGAATCGAGGACGTTTTCCTCGGGGACCACAACCTCGTGGTGCTTGGCAAGAAGCGACCCAAAATACTTTGGATCGACATGCAACCTTATTGCAAGAGATCACGGACAGACTAGGATTGCTGTTACAAGATAGAGGCGTTAACCCTAATACCCGACCGGTCGCAGAGGACCCGGGAGGGGCAGAAACTGATCTGCATGCTGAGGGTCATAGGGTCGAAGAGCAAGACCGAGACCAGGGTCAAAATCAAAATCCAATTCCAAACCCACCTCGGAACCAGAACCAAGCACTACCTCAGAACCCCAACCGATACCAGCCGCACGAGCGAAATCGAGATGACTATCTTGAGTCACCTCCTGAGTCTGAAGCTGAGTTGGACGAGTCCGACGTGGACTTTGAACGGGAGTACGTTCAGTTCGGTCGTCCTAGAAACCCTAGAGAGCAACATGTGCGTGATCAGCACGGCATAGAGGAGCGTCTGGTGCGAGCCCTTGAGAGATCCCAAGGATACGGAGTCCGAGTTGACATCGATGACTTTAAGGGAAGCCATGATGCTGACGCATTCCTTGACTGGATAGATAGCGTCGAGCACTTCTTTGATTGGAGAGATCTCCCCGATGATCGAAAAGTCAAACTCGTGGCAACGAAACTGAAAGGAGCCGCTTTAGTTTGGTGGCGAGAGTTACAAACGAGTCGCCTTAGGAAAGGAAAGCAAAAGGTCGCAACGTGGGCCAAAATGCGGGACAAAATGCGACTGAAGTACCTCCCTCCTGACTACCGTACCACGCTGTACCAGAGGTTGCTTAGCCTGAAACAAGGCAATCGAAGCGTATACCAGAGGTTGCTTAGCCTGAAACAAGGCAATCGAAGCGTACAGGAGTACACTGAAGAGTTTGACATCCTGACCACTCGTAATGCCATCCCGGAGGACGATGAACAGAAAGCTGCACGCTACGTCTCAGGGTTGCGCTACCAAATTCAGGATGCGCTCGCAATGCAGACCATCCTCACTGTGACGGAAGCGTCTAAGCAAGCTCTCAAGGCTGAGAAAATTCAGCAACGAGCCTTTAGGAGAGAGGTTGCCCCTAGAGTGGCCCCAGGTGCCCCTTCAGCTGGAAGAGGAGCACCCCTGCTAGAGTCACCCCACCTGTTCCCACTCCAACTACAACTCCATCAAGAGCCAATCAGCCCCCTGGCCGGGTTGAACAATCAAGTCGTGAGCGTGGTGCCATAGGAAGTCGACCACCCGGAGCGACTTATAAATGCTTCGAGTGTGGAGAAGTAGGACACCTCATCGCCCAATGCCCAAAAAGGAGACCTCAGACCCATCTGACAGAAGGTGAAGAGCCAACTGAGGAAACCCTGAACAACATGGCTGAAGAAGGGCATGATGATGATCCTAGAGATGCTGAGTATCAGGAGGATGACGAGACACATGACGTCATCGCTGAAGCTGACGAGGCAACGCATGCACTAGTCATGCACCGAGTTTTGTCGACCCCAAAAGCTCCTGAGCCAGATCGATGGCTTCGAAGGAACATCTTCCATACCACTTGTACCTCAAAGGGGAGGCATTGCGTCCTCATCATAGACAGTGGTAGTACCGAGAACCTGGTCGCCCAGATCATGGTCGATAAGTTAGGGCTCAAGACAGAGAAGCTGGTCAAGCCATACAACTTGTCGTGGTTTAAGAAAGGGGCAGATGTCGCTATCAAAGAGCGATGCTTAGTTGAATACACCATTGGCAAAATGTATATGGAAGCTGTTTGGTGTGACGTGGCGCCATTGGGCATTTGTCACATTCTGTTGGGCCGCCCGTGGCAGTACGACAGAAAGACGACACATGATGGGGAGAAAAATACTTACTCCTTCTGCAAGGATGACTATAATATCACCTTAGTGCCGCAGAGGGAGCCCCTGAAGCCAATTTCTAGTGAGCCGACACCCCCGACCGTCACCCCTAAGTTGCCAAAAGAGAAACCGAAAGCCCTGCCAACATTGCTGACCCAAGCTTGTTTCGAAGACGAGCTTAGGGAATCTCGCTCCATCTTTTTCCTAGTAGCCAAAGAAGCCACAGAGGGCCCTAGCATTCCTCATGAGATTCGAATCCTACTTGAAGATTTCAATGATCTCATCCCAGAGGAACTACCTGAAGGACTTCCACCTCTGCGGGACATTCAACATTGTGTTGACCTAGTCCCAGGAGCGACGCTACCCCACCTTCCTCACTACCAAATGAGTCCGTCAGAATATGAGGAGATGCGTCGACAGGTTACCGAGTTACTGCAAAAGGGACTGATTCAAGAGAGCATGAGTCCATGCGCAGTACCGACACTCCTAACTCCCAAGAAGGACGGGACATGGAGAATGTGCATAGATTGCCGTGCCATTAATCGAATAACGGTCAAGTATAGATTTCCGATTCCCCGATTGGATGATATGCTTGATATGCTACATGGCGCGAAAATCTTTTCAAAGATTGATCTTCGTAGCGGTTACCATCAGATCCGAGTACGACCCGGTGACGAATGGAAAACTGCCTTTAAGACCCGGGAAGGACTGTATGAATGGCTAGTAATGCCATTTGGTCTGTCAAATGCACCCAGTACCTTTATGAGGTTCATGAATCAGGTGCTCAGACCGTTCATAGGGAAGTTCGTTGTCGTATACTTTGATGACATTCTTATCTATAGTACGACACCTGAACAGCATGTCGGGCACCTGCGAGAGGTTCTGAAAACGCTTAGGAAAGACAAGCTGTACATCCATCTGAAGAAGTGCACTTTTCTAACAGACAGCTTGACCTTTCTAGGCTACATCGTGTGCTCCGAAGGGATACGGGTCGATCCAGAGAAGGTCGAAGCCATCAAATCTTGGCCCGTTCCCCAGAACGTTAGTGATGTGCGACGGTTCCATGGTCTAGCGTCCTTTTACCGCAGATTCATTAAGAACTTTAGTTCCGTCATTGCACCTCTCACGAACTGTATGAAGAAGGGTGGTTTCCTTTGGACCCCCGAAGTTGCAGCGAGTTTCGATCTCATCAAGACCAAGATGATGAGTGCTCCAGTTTTGGCACTCCCGAACTTTGAGAAGGTCTTTGAGATTGATTGTGATGCCTCTCACGTCGGGATAGGAGCAGTCCTTAGTCAAGAGGGACGTCCCGTCGCGTTCTTCAGCGAGAAGCTGAACGCCGCGCGTTTGAATTACTCGACATACGACATTGAGTTTTACGCGGTTGTTCAAGCCCTCAAGCACTGGAGGCATTACCTGATCCAACGAGAATTTGTGCTCAATTCTGACCACGAAGCGCTTCGCTATCTGAAATCTCAGCGTAGCTTGAACCAGCGGCATGCTAAGTGGTCCAATTTCTTGCAAGAGTACACGTTCAACCTCAGGTATAAAGCTGGGATCCTGAATAAAGCTGCTGATGCGTTGAGTCGGCGAGGTCTGATACTAGTCACTTTACAGCCCGTCATTGTTTCTTTTGAAGCACTGAAATCCATGTACGCGACTGATCCGTACTTTGGTCCCATCTGGGAATCCTGTCAAGAAACGGGCACTGATCCCACGGCCTCCTATATGCTCCAAGAGGGATTCTTGTTCCGTGGAACCCGCCTGTGCATCCCTGAGTGTTCCCTGCGCGAGAGTCTTGTTCAGAATACCCATGAAGGGACCGTCTCTGATGAAGGTCCTAATGAGTCTTTTCGAGATACGTTAATCCACGACTTGCACGGAAGTAATTTGGGAGGTCATTTTGGCCAAACAAAAACAATTGAGTCAGTGGAGCGACGCTACTTTTGGCCTCACTTAAGAAAAGACGTCGTCAAGTTTGTGCAACGATGTCGAACCTGTCAAATGTTCAAAGGCAGAAAGCAGAACACAGGTTTGTACATTCCTCTGCCGATCCCTGCTCGCCCTTGGGAGGATATCACCATGGATTTCATTGTAGGTCTACCCCGAACACTTCGGCGCGTTGATTCAATCTTTGTGGTTGTAGACCGATTTTCAAAAATGGCACATTTCATACCATGTAGGAAAACTTCTGATGCATCTCATGTAGCTGAGTTATTCTTTAGGGAAGCTGTTCGTCTGCATAGCATTCCCAGGTCATTTACATCTGATAGGGACACTAGATTTCTGAGCCACTTTTGGCGTACTCTTTGGTCAAAGCTAGGAACTAAACTTCAATACAGTAGCGCGTATCACCCTCAAACTGATGGACAAACAGAGGTTGTCAACCGTAGTCTAGGGGATATGCTTCGATGTCTAGCTGGTGAAAGACCTAAATAGTGGGATGTAGTTTTACCACAAGCTGAATTCGCATATAATAGTTCAATTAATCGCTCAGTAGGTAAAACCCCCTTTGAAATCGTCTATGGCCATGTTATTCCCCATTTCTTGGATAGAACTGCCCTACCGCCTACAGGTCCTGCGAGTGCTGATGCTGATGACTTCCTTGAACACATCAAGACTGTACAGCGGGAGTCGCTTGAGAAACTGAGGGAAAGCAATGCCAGGTATAAGGCAAGCGCGGATTCACATAGGCACGAGAGCACTTTTCAGCCAGGGGACTGGGTCCTCGCCTACTTTCGCAGAGAGCGGTTTCCCACCGGCTCTTATGGGAAACTGAGCCAGAGGAAGTTTGGGCCCTTCCGCGTTCTCAGAGCGTTGGGACCCAATGCTTACCTGCTGGACTTACAAGATGACATGCCGACATCGCCGATCTTCAACATCTCAGAGTTGTTCCCTTTTCACGGAGACCGATCAGACACGCCTTCAGCGCCACAGATTCCGTTCTCAGATGCGCAGCGGGATGAGACAGAGCAGATACAGGAGATCGTTGACGTCAGAGAGCTTGCTACCCGCCGCGGTGTCTTCCGACGGTTCCTTGTTCGGTGGGTAGGCAGGCCACTTTCAGACTGTACCTGGGTGGAGGAGCGACAGTTGCGAGCACAGAGGCCCGACCTCATACAGCAGCTGGACGCCCACTCGACGGAGTCGAGTTCTTTCTAGTCCGGGGGAGTTGATGCAGCATGATCAGCGTCATCGGATCATCGCCGCATCTTCAGATCATCATCAGAGACATTTATTTACTGTCATTTTTATTTATTGTTGGGATGACATTAACCGTTTGGGGTTTATTAGTCGTTTGTTTCAGTTTTTGGCCATTTTTCCCTGTTTTTGGCCTTATTTCAGCATTTAGTTGTATTTTCTGTTCTTGCCCAGTTCATGGGGGATGTCCATGATCTCATCCGGGGGCTTTTCGGATTGAATCCGGGTCTTCTCGGGTGAGTTTCAGCATAATATTAATAAAATTATGGGTGCGTGTGTTTGCGGGGTACCGACGGACGAGATTAGATCTCGAAACCGACGGTTAGATGGCGAAATAACATAATTTTGATGACGTGGCACATATGGGCTTCAGTAGGGAGTTAAATGGGCTTATCTTAAGCCCAATAGGGCATCTATAGCAATACCGCCCCCTCCCTTTCTTTCTTTCCCGTGAACCGAACGCCCCCCCCCCCCTCCTTGTCCGCGCGGGTAGCAAAGCCGGCCCCACCCTTTGGCCATTCCTCTCTTCTCTCCCTTATTTCTCTCTCTTTTCTTGCCTTTCTTGATCCCTTGCATCCACACCCTCTAAACCTAATTAGCATTTGATCTGAGCCATCCAAAACAAAACCCTAGCCTACAAAAAGATGAAGAAGAAAAGAGAATTCAGATTTGATGAATTGCTGAAATTTGGTGCCTCTACGTGAGAGCTTCCGGGCGAGACTCGTGTCCCCGATCATCGCCGCTTCCACGACTTCGCCTCGTGAAGGCCTTGGTGCAGTTTTTCCGAAGGTTCCGGCTTCTCCCGACGTCCGGCCTTGCTCCGTGTGCGGGATCATCGGCGCATCCTCGCAATCGACCCACGGCGGGAAACCCCAGGCAGTATCTTTTCTTTTCTTTGTTTTCCATCGCATCCGCATCATTTTCCATTCGTTTCCGTTGCCTCCGCTCCGCATCGCAGCCGTCATCATCTTTTTTTTTTTATCGCTAGTTGAAGCCATAATTGTGCCTATTTATTAGATTCGCTATCTATCGTCTGTCGGTAACCCTAGCAAGCACCCGTAGCCCTTTTCTTTATGAAAATCTGATGCAAGCCTACTGTTTTATTGCAATATTTACTGCTGCGAATTAATCCTTTTATATGCTGAAATCTGTTTTGTGAGAATATTGTGTTTCTATTGTTTAAATCTTAATCCTGCTTAATGTCGATGGCATAGAATTTTAGAACTGCGTGAGGTAACTTTGTTTGCTGTCCTTTTGAGGCTTATTGCGCTATATTGATAACTAAACCCTAGTCATTGACCAAAGAAAACCCTAAAAGGGTTCGGGATTGTAGTGTGCCTTATTGGTGCCTGCATCACAGGCTAAGCAACCTCTGGTACAGAGAGGTACGGTAGTCAGGAGGAAGGTACTTCAGTCGCATCTTATCACGCATCTTGGCCCACGTTGCGACCTTTGGTTTCCCTTTCCTAAGGCGACTTGTTTGGAACTCTCGCCACCAGACTAGAGCGGCTCCTTTCAGTTTCGTTGCCACGAGTTTGACTTTTCGATCATCGGGGAGGTCTCTCTAATCAAAGAAGTGCTCGACGCTATCTATCCAGTCAAGGAATGTGTCAGCATCATGGCTTCCCCTAAAGTCATCGATGTCAACTCGGACTCCGTATCCTTGGGATCTCTCAAGGGCTCGCACAAGACGCTCCTCCATGCCATGTTGATCACGCGCATGCTGCTCTCTAGGGTTTCTGGGACGACCGAACTGAACGTACTCTCGTTCAAAGTCCACGTCGGACTCGTCCAACTCAGCTTCAGACTCAGGGGGCGACTCGAGATAGTTAGCTCGATTTCGCTCGTGCGGCGGGTATCGGTTGTGATTCTGAGGTAGGGCTTGGTTCTGGTTCCGAGGTGGGTTTGGAATCGGATTTTGATTTACGCCCTGGTCCCGTTCTTGCTCTTCAACCCTATGACCCTCGACACGTGGATTGGCCTCTGCCCCTTCCGGATCCTCTTTGACCGGTCGGGTATTAGGGTCGACGCCTCTATCTTGTAACAGTAATCCCAGCCTATCGGTTATCTCTTGCAACAAGGTTGCATGTCGATCCAAAATATTTTGGGTCGCTTCTTGCCAAGCACCACGAGGTTGTGGTCCTCGGGGAAAACGTCCCCGATTCCGGGCATCCCGGTGCAGATGGGTACGATCAGCCATGGATTACAGGATATGGAGATGTTTCACACGATGCAATCCTAACGCTAGATGTAAACCTAACACTAGATGCAAATTCAAGCACGCAAGATTATGCCCTATGCAGAATTCAGCAAATACGAAGATGAGGGTTTGCTGAATTTCAGCACTCAAAAGAAACCCGAACAGGTTCTTTCGAGCTCTGATACCAACTTGATGCAGGCACCGATAAGGCACACTACAATACTAAGCCCTTTTAGGGTTTTCTTTGGTCAATAACTAGGGTTTAGTTGTCAATATAGCGTCATACGCCTCAAAAGGACAGCAAGCAGGAGTTATCTCACGCAGAATTAAAAGGACTATGCATTCAACATAAAGCAGATTTCAGATCTAACATTAAGATGCAATATTATCACAACGAATAGAATTCAGCATATAAAAGATTAAATCGCAGCAGTAAATATTGAAAGTTAAAGGCAGATTTGCATCAGATTTTATAAAAGAAAAGGGTTACGGATGCTTGCAGAGGTGACCGACAGACTAAAGATAACAAATCAGATGATTAGGCATATTTTTAGGGCTTCAACTAGCGATGAAAAGGATGATGATGGCTGCGATGCGGAGCGGAGGCAATGAAACAAATGGAAACGTTGCGGATGCGAGGGGAAAATAAAGAAAAGAAAAGATACTGCCTGGGGTTTCCCGCCGTGGGTCGATTGCGAGGATGCGCCGACGATCCCGCACACGGAGCAAGGCCGGACGTCGGGAGAAGCCGGAACCTTCGGAAAACCAACACCGAGGCCTTCACGAGGCGAAGTCGTGGAAGCGGCGAGGGTCGGGGACACGAGTCTCGCCCGGAAGCACTCACGAAGAGGCACCAAATTTCAGCAATGATCAGAACTGAATTCTTCTTTTTCGTTCATCTTTTTGTAGAGCTAGGGTTTTGTTTTGATGGCCAAGATCAAAGGATAATAGGGTTTGTATGGTGGTGATGCAAGGGCTAAGAAAGGCAAGGAAAAGTGATGAAAACAAGGGAAAGAAGAGAGAGAAAAGAGAGAGAACGGGAGGGGGTCTGGATGGCCTCGGGATCCGCGCGGGTAGGGGGCCGGTCGGTCGGTTTCACGAGAAAAGAGAAGGGGGGGCGGTAATCTGAATAGAAGCCCTATTGGGCTTAAGATAAGCCCACTTAAGCCCTAATTGAAGCCCATATGTGCCACGTCATCTAATTTGAGTTATTTCGTCATCTAACCGTCGGTTTCGAGATATAATCTCGTTCGTCGGTACCCCGCAAACACACGCACCCATAATTTTATTAATATCATGCAGAAACTCACCCGAGAAGACCCGGATTCAATCCGAAAAGCCCTCGGATGAGATCATGGACATCCCCCATGAACTGGGCAAGAACATAAATAAACCTAAGTGCTGAAATAAGGCCAAAAACATGGAAAAATGGCCAAAAGACTGAAATAACGGCTAGCAAGTCTCAAACGAATAATGTCTCCAAGCATAATAATAAAACGATAGTTAATAAGATCTCTGGCGATGATCTGACGATGCGGCGATGATCTGATGATGCTGATCATGCTGCATCAACACCTAAATTCAAGATATTCGCACTACAACGCATATGGAGCACCCTTCCATCCAATAGCAATGAATTGCCTACAGATAACTTCAACAAAATATCAACCATCCCATCATTTGTATTACAATTATCCACAATAATTGTGGATATCTTACGATCGATATTTCAATCATACAAGCAATCCATTAACACTTCCAAAAGACTTCTTGTGGGGCCCATACACATAAATAAGCATACAAAAAATTAAATGAATGATAAATATCACAATCCAAGACATATAATAGAATTAAAATACCTGCAATTAATAACCCAAGGCATACAAAAGAAAGCATTATCATTATACTAGTCATAATCAACTTTTAAGTACATATGCTTACTCTAAAATATGGCTTTGCAACAACAGAAACTCACCAATTAAATGAGATGTAATACCCATGATGCCTCTCTTTTGATTTCAAGTTCACATATCCATCGTTATAGCAACTTGACTTCTAAGTTTCCACAATAACTTATGACTTTTGCTTCCCCACATTATAAATCTTTATATTGTCACTCTTAGGTGGGTTGTGAGAAAACCATCTTAAAAAATGGTTGAAGGCTACTAATAAACTTCCCCAATTGCAAATGTTTAACCATCGAAATGGGATACTCATGCATTATGATTACATGTGCAAACTCCTTCCATGAGACTTCTTGGCCAAAAGTAAAACTCCAAAATTTTAATTTTCCATCTTTCTTCTTGGAGGTTGCCTCCAAAATTTATCACCATACATTTAAATTTCTTCTTTTGACACACCTTTCCAACAGAGTGTGCAAATATTTAGTCTCATTTTTACTTCTGGCCTTAAGCTTTGTCCCAGGTTGATTACAAACCGCATAATCAATGCCCTCAACTTTTTTCTAAGAAAAATTATTCCATACTACTGATGTTAACTTTCGCTTCTTTGAAAGTGAAAAGGGAGTGGGACCTTGAGCTGGAGCTGATTCAGTTGAACAGAGAGTTCGACTTGAGTCGGATGGAATTGATGGTTGCCCACTCCTAAAGTTTTCACCATATTCAGACTTAACCATTATTTTATCATGTAGAGCAATTGAGCAAACACCTAGGATAAAATACCAGCAATCAACCAAGTATTCTAATTACTAAAATATCTGAATACTAAAGTATCTGAAATCTGAATACAATATATTGTTTGGTTCAAAATTGTTGTATAAACAAATTCATAGAACATTTGTATTTCATAAAAAAAGGATGAACAAAAAACCCCAAATCACAAACAATGAAGAAAAAAACAATCAAAACCTATACCAACAACAAACCTTACACTTTGCATTACCAGAACCATAAACACATTTTGCACAAAATAACAATCATTGTCTGCTATGTCCACATCGATAGCAGCCATATCTATAACAAGAAAGAAACCCCATCTGATGACAGCCGTGTCTACTATTAGAAAGCCAACACACACAAACTTGTTGTCGGAAGCGTGGGGAAACAAACCCTTGTAGCAATGACTAGAGACAATGTGGGAGCACCATCATACTCTGCCACAAATACATCAAAGTCCCGAGTTTTAGGTTAGGTAGGGAAACCAATCTTATAAGTTACAAAGTTTCAGCTCTCTACCAATGGCTAGAGACAGTGTGGGATGATATGCATTGGCCGGTGGGGGGGTGGGGGGGGTTGAAATGTAAGCCACATACCTAGAAAAATCACCATTAGCAGTATGTAAGGTTTAAGCATATCATGCAACGCCAACCATAGTACCATACCACACTATCTAACTAATAGTAGAGGGGATTCATTTCTCCTCGCTTCTGAAACAAATCTGTATGAATGTTGGCTTTTCGGCCATAGATCCGGCTATCATCGGCGAGGGTTTTCGTTCTGGTCATAGATCTGGCTGGCATCACTAGACATTGAAGACAACTTATGTGCAAAATGTGTTTATGATTTTGTTAATGGAAAGGGTTATTGGTATAGGTTTTCACTATTTTTTTTCCTCTCCCTATTTGTGTTTTGGGGTCTTTGTTCATCCTAAATTTCATTTTTGATGAAAGGCTCCTGTTCTGTGCATGTTTTTTTTATATTACTATTTTAAACCAAACAAGATAATGAATTCATATACTTTAGTATTTGAATACTCCAGTAGTAAGAATACATGATTGATTATCGATATTTTATCTTGGATATTTACACCGCATTATAAAATAATGACTAAGTCTGAACACATTCAAAACTTTAGAAGTGGGCAACTCTCGATGCCATCCGACTCAAGTCCAACTCCTTGTACAACTGAATCAACTCTAATACCTCACGTTTAAAGAAGCGAAAGTTAACATCAGTAGTATGAAATGCCTTTGCTACGAAAAAAAAGGCATTGATAGTGCAAATTGTAAATATTGTGGGACGAAGCTTAAAAGCAGTAGAAAATAGACAAAACATTTGCACATCTTATTTGGAAAGGTGTGTCAAAAGAAGAAATACAGATGTAAGGCAACAAATTTTTGATGCAACCTTCAGGGAGAGCGATGGAAAAGTACAATTCGAGAGTTTTATTATTGACCAAGAAGTATTACAGAGGGATCTTGCATGTGCAATCATAATGCATGGGTATCCCCTTTCGATGGCTAACATGTACAATTGAGGAAATTTATTAGTAGCCTTCAATAATTGTTTAACATGATTTCTTGCAAAACAATTAAGTATGACATTCTGAAGATTTATAATATGGAGAAGCAAAAGAAATATAAGCTGTTGGGAAAACATTGAAGTCAAGTTGCTATCATGACGGATGTGTGGAGTCGTGGACTTCTTCAAATCAAAAGAAAGGCTTCATTGTCGTCATATCTCATTTCATTGATAAGTCTTGGTTGTTGCAAAGTTGCATTTTATGGTAAACATATATACCTACAAGTTAGTGATTCTAATTAAAATGACAATGCTTTCTTTTGTAAATTCTAGGTGATTAATTACGCATGTATTTTTGTTCTTTTATTACACTTGGACAATGATATTTATTTTTATTTTTTTTTGTATGTTTATTATGTGCCTATGCCCCAAAAGAAAGCCCTCCTTTCAGAAGTGTTAGTTGATTTCTTGTATAATTGAATTATCAATCACCATTGATAATTGATATAGACAACCTCGAGTCTACATGAAGAAAGAGGACAACTGATCAATGTTTCAGTTGTGCACGGATTTCAATCCAGCTTATGCCAAAACTTTCGCTCATTACGTTGCTCTTTTAGTTCTGAACCCTTTTGGTTTTTATTTCGTCCCATTCTAAGTTATGGTTGGAAAATTATTAAGGTTTTCATTCTATATTAAGCCTAGGTGCGAAGGTTGTTCGCACCATATTATTAGTTGGGTTAGCCTGACTTTCCCTACGTAGTTCATTATTTAAAGGAAGCACCATTGGATGATCCATCGGAGGGATGAGATCAAGCACGATTTAGGTCGCGTTGGAGGGCCAGGATCACATCGAGGGTGATAGGACGTATCCCAAAACCCTAGCTGCAACCAAGGTTTAAAATAACGGTATCGGTCGGTTCGGAACTGGTATGTATCTGTTGGTACGTACCGGTATCGACCGATACTGACCGATATACCGGTCGAGAAAAAAAACCCATATATATATATATATATATACATATATATATATATATATATATATATATATATATATATATATATATATATAGGGGCGTGTTAGGATGCGGCGTGCGGTGTGTGCGGTGTCGCACCGCAACCATCTGATGCACCGCTGCGTGCATCGCACACACGCAGCGGGTGCATCAGACGGCTGCGGTGTGACACCGCACACACCGCACGCCGCATTTTATCATTCCTCTCTCTCTCTCTCTATCTCTCTCTCTCTCTCTATATATATATATATATATATCTCTATATATATATATATATATAGGGGAGGGATACTCTTACTCATGAACTCTTACAAGTAAGATTTACTAATGATCCCAACCATCGGTTTGAATTCGATGGATGGATTAGATTAAACCTCCCCCCCCCTCTCTCTCTCTCACGAGCGGCAGCCCCCCCAACCGATCCCCTTCCCCTCCGTCGAGCCACCCCGCCGACACAGCCCCCCCGACCTTCCCCTTCCCCTCCGTCGAGCCACCCCGCCGGCGCAGCCTCCCCGACCTTCCCCTTCTCTGTCAAGCCACCCCGCCGGCGGCAGCCCCCCCGACCTTCCCCTTCCCCTCCGTCGAGCGCAGCCTCCCCGACCTCCCTCTTCCCCTCCGTCGAGCCACCCCGCCAGCGCCGATCACAGCCTCGATCTCGCTGAAATCGGGGCTGCCGACGTCGAGGATGAAGATCATGGCTGCTGGCATCGGGGATGAAGATCGGAGATGGAGGGTGCGGTCGGGGGCTCGTGCGATCGGCACCGGACGGGAGGTGGGAGGGGCTGCGATCAACACCGGACGGGAAGGGGGGTTGGGGCTGGTGCAATTGGCGCCGGGGCCGGAGGGGAAGGGCAGTAGGGGCTGCCGGAGGCGCCGGTCGGGGCAATCGGGTGCCGGAAGGGAAGGTCGGGGTGCTGCGCTCGATCAATCGAGAGAGAGAGAGAGAGAGGGAGAGAGGGGATGTCAGTCACTTTAATCCCAACCATCCATCAGATCGGAACGGATGGTCAGGATCATAAGTTATTCTATGAGTAAGAGGCCATGAGTAAGAGTATCCCTCCCCATATATATATATATATATATATATATATATATATATATATATATATATATATATATATAAAACTTGTCGGTACCAGTCCGTACCGGTCGGTACCGGCCTGAACCGACTGATACAGACCGGTACCGGCCGGTACAAGCCAGGTATCGGGATCGGATGCAGTACCGGTCTTGAACCGGCCAAAACTGGTACGTACCGGTATAGTCCGAGATTTAAAACCCTGGCTGTAACCCCTCTCCTTTTTTCTTCTCGTCTCTTCTATTCCCCTCTCTTATAAATATGACGCCTATAAAACTCTAGAAAGTTAGCTATTGATGACGAATTGAAACCCTAGTGTTTGGAGAGTGCGTTTCACGGAAACTTATTGCTCTCCACCGTCATCTAGTCTCTTAACCTTGTTCTTCTTCTTCACAAGTTTCTTCCTCGCCACCGCAACTTCGTGAGAGATCGGCGCGAAGGCTACTCTTCTCCAAAGATCGATTCATCCTGGCTTCGTATTCACTCTTCTCGACCATGACTCCCCTCTCGGCCACTTCATCTAGACTTTCGGGCTATTCGGCAAGGATTCAGGCGACATCAGTGCATATTTGGAGGCATATGCTAGTCATCTAACGCATTCCATGGAAGTATCCATCGATCTTCAGTTTCTAGAGATCCATACCTCTTTTAGAAATCGTTCCCTCTTCTTTCTCACTGCTGTCCTGAAATTCTTGCGCGCAGGATTCACTTTCCCTCCTCTTAATCGGCCCCGAAATATCTTACTTTGGTCCCATAACTCGTTGGAAACATCCAGTTGTGCTTTAGTATATTTTGTATGACTTTCTGCTTGGTTAAACATTGCATTTAAATTCTGCTTTGGGACTGATTTTACATATTCTTATTGAAAATATATTGTTCTTGTAAGTCTTTATATTATTATCGTTATGCATCATTATTTGCAAGTTGTAGGTTGATTGGAGTTAATAATCATTACCACTTGCTAGGTTAAATAATTCCATCAAATCATTATTTGTTTCCAAGAAGAGGGGTTGGTATCAGAGCGCACTAGTCCATTCTTCTTTTTATTTTTGCATCAATTCATCTTGAAGCTGGTTCCCATCATCATTTCCTTTCTAAAATTCCCTTCTTCACACCCTTCTCTCCTCCCCAAAAAAGTCTAGTACATTTCCATAGAAATGTTCCTCACATCCCCTACCTCATGTATTTGAAACAGTTTCCCTCAGAAAATCTTGAATCCCATTTCATGATCCCCAAATGACAATCCAATTCCCCCTTTTACCTTGATTTTGATACTTATTCATTGCCTGTACCAACTCCAAGCAAGCTTGATGGGCCCAACGGTGAATCCCCTCCCCTCATTTTGATACTTATTCATTGCATGTACCAACTCCAAGCAAGCTTGATGGGCCCAACGGTGAATCCCCTCCCCTCATTTGAGGAAGCTAAAGGTAGGGGATAATGGCGGACACAATAGTTTTTGGCGGTGCATGTCAGCTATGACTACCAAGTAGTTCTGGTCGAGAAGAATGGGTCATTAGCATGGGGTTCATATCCCAAAATGCCTTGGTAGTTTTGAACCTTAAAGTATGACTTAATAAGAGATGATCTATGCTACAACGAACCTACCACTCTTACCGAAGGTCGGTATTCAATACCATGACCAAAACCAAATATTATTAGTTCTGGGCTTGGGTTGGATCTTATTTATCTAAAGAGTTCGGTTAGGCTGTCTCCTACTCATACCGATCGGTTTGACCCCAGTCCAACTCGCCACCCTAGATTTATGTTTTTTCTTAACGTAATTTTAAATATAATAACTAATGTCTATATTTTAAAAGAATTAAAACCTAAGATATTCTAAATATTTCAAAATCATGCGCTTACAAAT
The DNA here is from genome assembly GCA_947650365.1 of Chamaelirium japonicum. NCBI lineage: Eukaryota > Viridiplantae > Streptophyta > Magnoliopsida > Liliales > Melanthiaceae > Chamaelirium > Chamaelirium japonicum. The sequence goes on from OX393552.1 coordinate 17,733,288, forward strand.
ATGTCTGATTCAACTTTAAAATATTTAAATATTGGCTAGGTTAGTGCACCTATTGTTTGTATTCTAATATGTTTTTGTACCGTTCTATACTGATCTGCGCCAAGGATTGACATGGTACAATATAGTACACATACCACAATGGACCCTAATTGATATGGATGCAAATGTAAGCTTTTAATCATGGAGCAATACACCATCAATGTAATCAGTTGTGCTTCCTTGAGTAATAATGTGATACAGTAACCGAGCTACATCTGAAGTTCATCACTTCATCCCATGGATTACTAGCCTCTTTTGAATCCTACTTACTACGGGAGCTTATTGGTGACCTCATTAACTTGAAAATTTACATGCTTGATATTGCACATCGGTGGGGGTGATGAGCTAGTTTATCTTGCACATTTATGTATACTTCCACAGGACCATTACTCGCTCTTCTATGAAGCCTCTGGCATTGAACTTAAAGTCCAAACAAATTTTGATCGAGTCAGACCCTACAGATCGATGATCTACGGTCAGCTTCTCTACCATTTTGTATGAGACTCCCTTATATCTTAGAAGAAGCAGGGCAACAACCCTCGATCCATCATCGAGGCTAAATATCGTGTAGTGTCACATGTTGGTGCATAGGTTCTTTGGCTTTGTCATCAATCTCTAACATGGATCGTACTTATAACTATAGAGTGAAAGTTACTGAGCGCTTTAAATTACGCCTTGTTTCCCATGAAATTGGTTGCCACTCTATAGGACTCTTCTATCCGCCATGAGTTTAAGAAGGGTTGGAGGGGATTGTTTGAAATACAGATCTTTGACACTCATGTTTTGTATAAACTTCTGTATGTATAGGGCTTACATAAAGATATGAGGGATAGTCTATTTTAATTGTAGATTTAGGTGCTTGTTGTCCCTATAGTGGAATTCTATTGTTTTCCCTTGCAGACAAACCCCCCTGCTCCTCTAATTTTAGTTGAAATGCCCTTTTATTGCTTGCATAAATTCCATTTGCCCTAGAGTTTCTAGCATCTAAGTTTCTAGCTTGGGTTGAGTTGTCCATAGCTCTCCATTAACTCAAATATCCATCTAAACCTTTGTAGACACACAAATTGTATCTAACCCGGACCCGACTCGCATGCACCCATGCGGAGGCAAACTCGAAACGCACTCCGACTCGGACCCGACTTGCATGCGCCAACCCGGAATCAAACCCGATGCGCACTCGGACCCCACCCGGCTCACCCCCTACTAGGGATCCGAACCCCCATGGGGTGGCCGGCCCCTACTAGGGATCCGAACCCCATCGGGTGGCCGGCCCTGCAAAGGAAAAAAGGGGAAAAGAAAGGAAAGAAAGAAAAGGAAAGGAAAGAAAGAAAGAAAATGAAAGAAAAGAAAGAAAGAAAATGAAAGAAAGAAAGAAAAGGAAAGAAATACCGCCATGCGCGGGGGGAGGTTGCGCATGACGTCTACCCACACGTGGATCTGCGCCGATCTCTCGATCCGACAGACAAGAAACGAAGCCGGGTCGCCATCGATTTTATGTGCAAGATTCAAAATAAATCCAAAAATGATTGAGCCATAATTACCCCGCCAGAAAAGGAAAGCGAATAAAGGTTTATTCCTCTCTTCAATTGAAGAATAAATCTCGGGCAATTATTGGAGAGATATTAAAGGGATTTAAAATTAAAACTTCCCATATCTCTCCCCTCCCCCCTTTGCCTATAAATAGAGGGGGAGGGGGAAGGCTCAAGAGGTCGAAGAAATCGCAAGCTGAAGACAAAGCAAGGGAGCTCTACAGAAGAGGAGACGCTTCTTCATCGACCCAAGGCTTCATGAGGCACGGGCAAGCCTATCCCTTCGGGACCGACTTAGTCCACTGAAAGCCCTCATCAACGTGAAGACCCTTGCACAAAAAGATCAAGCCTTCGACTCCGTGCACGAAGAAGAAAGCTCGGAGAAGAAGACCCTTCAACTCCGAGGACGCCAGAAGCAAAGGCCGGAGAAGAAGCTCGGAGCGGCACTACCCCGTCGGCTCCAACAAACCTTCAACTCCGATCAAGCTCCAAAGCCCGGAGAAGAGGAACGAAGCGTCATCACCCCGCCGCCTTCGACAAACACCCGCTCCATCCGCGAAGAAGAAAGCTTGGAGAGGACTCCCTGAGGCGTCGCTACACCCGTCGTCTTCAAAGCAAAGCCGGCGCTACAATCGTCGCACGGAGATCGGTGCTACCCCCGTCGTCTTCAAAGGTACCCTTCGACTCCGATCACGCCAAAGAAGCCCGGAGAAGAAGGAAAGTCTAGCCGACACCCAAACCATCGAAGAAGCCTGAAGCATTGAAGACGTTGTCACAGTCGTTCGAGGAGAAGACCGAGTCGACGCCAAAGCCAAAGCCTACGTAAGAAGCCAAAGTAGAAGCCCCGACAAAGCCCACGCCAAAGAAACGCAAGTGCCAAAGCCAAGCGACTACGCCGGTCATGAGCAAAAGCACCGCACGTTCTAACCGATACGACGCGAAGTCCGGAAGAACGAAAGCACCGCAAGTCTCCCCCTGTCTACGTCCAAGCGCAAGCGCCAAAGCAAAGCCAAAACCAGAGCCACGCCAAGGCCAAGCCGGAAGTTGAAGCCAAAGCCGACGCCAAGAGCACGATCGACGCCGCGAACCGACGATCAAGGACGCTGAGGTCAAGCAAGGATCGAGGAAGACACGAAGACCGAGGGACGAAGCCGAAGACCCCCTAGCCGAGAAAGCGCGAAGCACGGAAGGGACAAAAGCCACGGCGGACACTCCTTAGCCTCTCAAAAAAACCCTCACCCTGTAAAGACCTCTGTCCTGGGCAACCCCTTCAGAGCTCTCGCACGAATACCACGTGGAGACACGGATCAAAGGGACCCTCCAGAGGATCTCTCCCACAAATCTCTTGATCAACACTCGCCGCACCCGGACTCGTCACACCCGAGCACCCCGGGTCCCGGCGCACTCTATAATCTCGTGTGTTCGTAATAAAGACGACCCGGATCTTTTTCTGCGCATACAACCTTATAAAGTAATATCTTTTAGCAGGCATAGTGAAAAACCAAAATGATAATAGATGAAGAAAAAACAAACGAACCAAGTAAAACATATAAGTATTTGCTAATCTGGGACGGTGAGACCCAATCAATAAAATCAAAGAGAAAACTACAAAGACCTTAAATTCACAGCAATTGAGTCTTCCATTTCCCTTGCAGAATCAAGAAGCCTTTCCGCCTGACCATGGCAAGATTCACATCTGAGAAGAAAAGCAACAAACTAATTAGGCACTTTATTAATGAATACTCCTAACAGATATGATGCATTTCATAATAACATATGCATATACCTTTTAGCAATACAAAACTTATAGCTAAGTCTTCTTAGCTATAATTCTGCCCATGCTTATGATTCTTTCTGCTGAAAATCTGCATGCTGAAAATTGATTGTAGCAGTCCTTATTTACCTCGAATCCATTCTAAAACCATTGATATTGATCCATCGTTTGGTCTGGTTCCTTCAGTGTTTAGTGCTTGTCTTTTCATATAATTTGTGTGGCTGACTATGCATGTTTTCTATCGTAATTTCAGCAGTGAAATTGTTTTGACCATGGCATGAATGTTATCACTCGTTGAATCTTTCATAGCTAAGTCTTGAAATACTTATGACTTATAACACTTTTGATTAAAGAATATTGTTGCTCTTGTCATTAAGGTTGAATAATTAATTGTTGAGCATATTTTGAAGTCTTCGCATACATCACCATAGGCTAGCAGGTGTCCCTACATCAATCTCTCTCCTAGTTTTTCCGCATATCCACCCTACTCATCTCTGTCAAGCTCATCTTATGAGCTTAAGCTCTTTTTAAGGGCCAACATTCTGAACCATATAACATTGCGTGTCTTATTGTTTACTTGTAAGATTTACCCTTAAGTCGTAAAGGGATGCGTTGATCACATAGGATTCTCGAGGCCCCTCTCCACTTCATCCAACCAGCTCTAATCCTATTGGATATATCATTATATATCTCTCCATTCTTCTGTATGACAGACCTAAGATAGTTGTATTTCTTGGCCACCAATGGTGAATTGGGCTTCACTATCATTACCATTTCCATTAAAATTGCACTCCGCATATTAAATTTTAGCTCTACTTATTTTTAAGCCCTTATCTTCCAAAGTCTCCATCCACAATCATTGTTACGTGCCCAACTTCAGTGAACATTTGATTTTTGTACCAAAGTTACTTTTAAAGGGATATTCTTTTACGCTTGACGCACGAAATGTAAATAGATATAAGAATACTCTTTGTTATTATGATAGCTTGATTAATGGTTAATACTATGTTATCCGCAAGGATCAAAATACCGGCCGGTACGGTACGAACCGGGAACTGGACCGAACCGCACCGGTATCCAGTCGATACCGATCGCGAGGCTTGAATCGCCTAAATACCGGCCAGTACCGATTCGAACCGGCCGGTTTGAACCTGTACCGGGTATGAAGTATTGTTATAGGTGGTTTTTTCTTTCTTCATTCCCACATGAGGTGAACTTCCATACTAGCTGGATTTGCAAGATTTGAAGCCAAAAAATCGGATTTGCAAGATCAAGATCACATTTGAAGGTATGTTTTCATAATTGTTTTCATTTTTCTTTTGTTTTGTTGCATTTTTAAAAAAAAAAATCAAATAATCATGGTGAAAACATTGAAATGGGCTAGATCTATGCCATCAAAGCTAGATCTATGGCATAGATCTGACCCATATCGATGGCATTTTTTTTAAAAATAAACCAAATAATTATGGTAAAAATGTTGATATGGGTCAGATCTATGCCATCGAAGCTTAGATCTATAGATCTATAAGCATCATCTCCAAATTTGCATGATCAGTTCATGCAAATTTGGGGTTTTTTCATTTTTATTTTTATTTTTTGTATTTTTTTAAAAAATAAACCAAATAATTGTGGTGAAAATGTTGATATGGGTTAGATCTATGCCATCAAAGCTTAGATCTATAGATCTATAAGCATCATCTCCAAATTTGCATGATCGGTTCATGTAAATATGGGTTTTTTTCATTTTTATTTTTATTTTTATCATATTATGTGAAATTGTAAAATATGACTCATGTACTCGTATTAGTTGTGTAATTAATGTTTGTGCAATGGTCATGAATTTTGTTTTGTAATCCCTGTTAGAAACCCTCGCACCTCACAAAACCGGCTTGTAAGGGGAGGTCCACAGGGGGTATATTAAGCGGGTGATGGGTGCCTCCCTTACCGATGTGGGACTATCCGTTAACACTCCCCCTCACGCGGAGCACGCGTGGCAAGGATCCTCCCATGCGGAGCACGCATGGCAAGGCACGATCGGTGGGGAGCACCCGGAGCAGGAGCAGGAGACAGGCTAGCTCTGATACCATGTTAGAAACCCTCGCACCTCACAAAACCGGCTTGTAAGGGGAGGTCCACAGGGGGTATATTAAGCGGGTGATGGGTGCCTCCCTTACCGATGTGGGACTATCCGTTAACAATCCCTAAGCATAATACTAGGCTAATCTAACACATACAATTTAATAACTATATCAAATTCCACAATTTAGAATCATACAGTGAAAACAGTGACTTTATAACTTAAAAACACCGGTTCATACTTATAACTAGTTTACTAATGAAAAAAAACATCACAAACCAGTATTTTAGATTATTCTGGATTTTTTGGTTATTTTTTTAAATTTTTTTGAAACCAAAAATCAATTCACACCGGTATGGACCGGTTCAGACCGATACAGGTTCGTACCGCCCGGTTCGAACTGTTTTTTCGGCCGGCCGATAATTTGTCCGCGACCGGTATTTTTATCCATGGTTATCCGTGCTGGTGATATTGTGCTTGATGGGAATGTTTCTAATACAATGAACTAGTAAAATATTGAGAAGAATTGGAAATTCAAAAATGGAAGGGTTAATTGGATCAACCACGTGAAGGATGTTCCACTTAGTCATTTGCAACTGGAACCCTTCCCCTGGTTCCCCATCCACGAGTCTGTTTACCAAGCAAGATGATCAAGAATACTTTTCTAAAAAAGGCAAGGGAGAGCCCGTAAGCTATTGCATAGTTCAATTTTATGGTAGTATGTTATGAGTACTTTATACTTTTCTAATGATTCTACATGTTATGGGTATTAATATCAGATGCAACAAAAGTTTGAAACATTTAAAAGTTAAGAGTTTAGCGATCCAAGGAAAATCAATTAGGTACACCCATAAAGGTGCTTCACTCCAACATGGGAATATCTCTCAAAGGATTTTCTTTGTTATCCTAGAGATGGCAGGATCGTCTTTAAATGGACTGCTCGGGGGAACCGATTGAGAAACAATATATGCTACAATATAAATTGTGATCCTTGATGAGCAAATGGATTTGTCAGTGGTGTTTTGGGATTTGCACTTGAATTTCTATATGCACTCTCACCAAGGTCCAAGCAAGGATGTGCCACTAATGCCTTATGAGTTGTGGATCGGGTAAAAGTTCTCTCTGCATCACCCATGTATCTAGGGTTGCATGGCAGAAAGCAAAAAATTTAACACATCTGACTTTAAGTGCACTTAAGATTAATTAATGATGCTCTAGGGTCAATTTCCTAACTGTCTATGAATCATCATTCATAAATGTATCCTTGATTAGCCTCCATATGTATTTGTGGTCTGTGACAATGCAATACTAGATTGCTTGTGTCGACACAATATGATAACACACGAGGCTATCCTGAAACTTGATTAAAGGGCTAGACATTACAATTTATAACGATCATAATATGATTGGGATTCATAGCTTCTACCCAACACTGGTTAAGGATTTTGGCTATAAGCTTGCCAAGACACAAATGTAGACTAGACCATAACAAATAAGCCTAATCCCATCCATTTTAAGAATCTAGTTTTGTCATTATATTTTTCTTATGATTATATCCGATGCCACAACAGATATCTAAAATATTATTCACTAGTTTGTGTGGGTCTTCATACATCACCTCACAAATTTCAACAAAAATCAAAGTTCCCCTCCTTTCTTGGGATCTTTGGCTCTCATTTTACCCCAAAATTCAAGGAAATAAGAAATAACAACATACTATAATGGTTTGAGGATGCTTTTCTATTTCAGATTTGCGTTATCGTACTGCAATAGTGTTTTCCATTGACAAGAGTTCCAGCAAATAAACCTTGGAATTTTATGTCTAGCCTTTTATTCTTTTACCATGTTTGTTAATTTTGCTTGATGACTGGTTTACAGCATAACGTGCACTGCAATACCTTCGTAGATAATTCTGATAATAGCACATACCTTTGTAGATAATTCTCCAAGAGCATTTCGATCTCTTCCTCTTCTTCTATAAAAGCATGTTCAATTACAAATGAGTGAATATCAATCAATGTAATGGAAATAATATATGAAGACAAAAAGGAACCAACATATCATGTCAAACAGATATAGATGTAGGTTGATATTGTTAAGTTTGGTTAGGTGAATTGAGTCCTTTTTTCTTTTGAGTAAGTCTAATAGGATTTGAGCCCTTAGTCCTAACTTAAGTCATTTTGAATTTATATTTTATTTAGATTAGTGCTAGATTCCGTGACAGCCACAAGTTTCAGGGACCATACCTTGAGACCCGAGAGTTCATTTTGGGCTTATAATATGTGCTTTTGGGATGGTTCAGCGAGGTGCCCCATTTGGATTTTTTAAGACATAAAATAGGTTCACTTTGACCAAATTATCATAGTATGAAAGCACTTATCTTGGATTCCTGAAAATTGTCCTACCCCAATTTCTATTTTTAAGTTAGTCTTCTAAAATATAGTAAAATTTAGATATGCAAAAAGCATAAAAAAAAAAATGGAAACACCGAAATCAGGGATTATTCTTGTATTTTCTGTGGACATTATTGGGAAGATAATAATCATCTTTTCCCTTAAGCTAAAATTAAAAGGAAAGCCTAGATCACTTCCTTCTTGTTATACTTAATGGCGGAGCAATACAGTGAAGAGGAAATGGAGATTAGTTTGGGATTCTTTGGTGATTACAATCTGCTAGATTTTTGGGAAGACAGGAATAATAGAAATCTAATGCGGTAACATCGTCGATAAGGAATGTGCTGAAGGTTATAGGTATTCGCCTAAAATCGTGGATGATTGCTTGGAATGGAGAGGAAACAGCTCCTGGGATTATGTTCTGATGCAACCAACAAAGATGAGCACTGTTTTGAGCTGTGCACGATTTTGATGCAGTAAAAGTAAAATTTTATTAGTCCATTATATAGCATTTTTATTCTTGAACACTTTTGGTTCTTGTTTCGCATCAATTGGATAGTTAGTTTAGAAGTTATGATCGTTTTATTGTAGGCCAACTCAGGTGCGACAATTGTGTTCACACCAACTTATCTATGTGGTTAATTAATGAAATGAATAGGCATCATCAAATGGATCTCATCAAAGGATGAGATTAAAAGCGGGTTGAAATCTTGATCAAGGGACGTGATTAAACCAATCATGGATAGATGGATGGAATCGATGGATAGGATCTGATGGAGCCCAAGAGAGGTCCTAAAATTCCAGGTAGCACCCCCCGCCCCCCCATTTTCTCTTTTTCTCTTTTTATCTTTTTCACTCTCCTAGGCGGACCGTAGTCCGTAGGGCATGGGGATCTGTGCCTTCCCTTCTCGTTACGTACTCTCTCTTTCACGGTCTTATCTCTCTCCTCCACGTGTGTTTCCCTCAGCTCTTACTACCTGTGACAAACCCTAGAGAAAGAGAGAGAGAAAGAGCTAGGGTTTGGGGAGAGAATGGAAGAGAGATCTCTCATTAGGCCAATAGACCAATATAAGGTGAATACATGTGAGTCATCTATACACTAAGTGTATGTATATACATGAATACATCTTAACACCCCCCCTCAAACTCAGGGTGGATCATGCACCAAGAGTTTGGCAATCAAAGACCGAAAACGTGGCGCAGGATGTGACTTTGTGAAGAAGTCTGCGATCTGCTCTGTTGAGGGAATGAAGGGTAGTGAGATCGTCATGGCCTCATACTCCTATCGGACGAAGTGACAGTCAATCTCGATGTGCTTTGTCCTTTCATGAAAAACCGGGTTGCTAGCAATCTGAATAGCACTCTGGTTATCACAGTGAAGTGGAGTAGGCTAGGAGAAAGCTACACCGAGATCACTGAGGAGACGTCGAAGGTGAACTATCTCCTTAGTAGTGGAGGCCATGGCTCTGTACTTAACCTCAGTGCTAGAGAGAGACCACATTCTGCTTCTTGCTGCGCCAGGATATCAAAGAGTCACCGAGAAACATGCAGTAACCAATGGTGGAGCGGCGTGTAGTTGGATCTCCAGCCCAGTCTGCATCTGAGTAGGCTCGAAGGCTGAGAGAGGAGGACGACGACAGAAACAAAGAGCGAGTAACTGTCCCTCTGAGGTACCGGAGGATCCAAAGAAGAGCACCGTAGTGAACTGAGTATGGAGCTGCAACAAACTGACTGACAATGCTGACAGCGTGTGCAATGTCAGGCCGAGTGATGCAGAGATAGACGAGATGTCCCACAATCTGCCTATACCGAGTGGGATCTGAAAGAGGAACTCCATCTGTAGGACGTAGCTTCAAGTGAAGCTCAAGAGGGGTGTTTGCTGTGCGGTTATCTGTGAGGGCAGCACGACTAAGGATGTCTGAAAGGTACTTCTGCTGAGAGAGCAGAATGCCATCTGCACTGTATGCAACCTCAAGACCAAGAAAGTAGCGAAGCGTACCCAAATCCTTCATCTGAAACTGCTTCCTCAAGTGCTGCTGAAGACTAGCAATCGCAGCAAAGTCGTCTCCAGTGATGATCATGTCATCCACGTATAACAGTAGGATCGCCCGACCCTGCGGGGACGACCTGACAAACAGAGAGTCGTCCTGACTGCTCTCTGAGTAACCAAGTTCCCTGACAGCACGGCGGAACCGCTCAAACCAGGCGCGAGAAGCTTGCTTGAGCCCATAAATGGCCCGACGAAGACGACACACATGCTGAGAAGGAACACAGAGACCAGGAGGAGGATCCATGTAAACAGTCTCAGACAGGTCATTGTGAAGAAATGCATTTTTCATGTCCATCTGAAGAAGGGCCCATCGATGAACAACTGCAACCGCCAGAAGAGCGCGAACGGTGGTCATCTGAGCCACCGGAGCAAAGGTCTCATCGTAGTCAACGCCATACTCTTGAGTAAAGCCACGAGCCACCACCCGAGCCTTATGGCACTCAATGGATCCATCAGGTCGGTGCTTGACCTTATAGATCCACTTGCAGCTGACAGGCTCAACGCCAGAGGGCAGAGGAACAACATCCCAGGTCTGAGTCTGCTGAAAGGCCTGAAACTCCTCATCCATAGCCTGACGCCACTGAGGAAACTGAACTGCCTCAGAGTAGGACCGGGACTCCCGATCTGTGTGCACAGCAGTAAGAAAGGCAGTAAACTGAGGCGAGTAACTGCAGGCAGAGGCAAAACCAAACCTATCAGGAGGCCCAATGTCGTGGCTAAAGCGGTCAGGCGGGTGATGCTGGCGCTGAGGGTAGCGAGGCGGGTACGGATCCACGACTGACAGTGACGGAGCAGGCACAGGAGGCGGAAAACTAGGAGTAACTTCAACAGCAGGGGAGCCGACATCCAGTGAGAAGGAAGGATACGGAGACACAGGGGTAGGCCGGCGAGAGTAAACCTGAGGAAATGGAAAGACAATCCGGAGAGGAAAGAGAGGCACGGGCATAGAGGAGGAAGCCTCGGAGGAGTCCCCTGGAGACGCTGGGGAAACAACTGGCAAAGGAGCCAGGGGTGCCGAGGGAGCTGGTGGTGGGGAACGAGCCGACGGAGCCGGGGGGACCAGAGAGGCCGACGAGGGAGGCATAGGTGTCAATGATAGAGGAGAAGAAACCTCGAGAAAGGCGAGATCCTGAGCTTCAGGAGAGTAGTAGGGCATATCCTCGATAAAGGAGACGTGTCGAGAGATACGCAATCGACGAGCAACAGGGTCATAGCAGCGGTATCCCTTGTGCTCAGTGCTAATCCCAAGAAGGATGCACTTAGCTGCCTGAGCAGACAGCTTCGTGCGCTCATGGAGAGGAAGAACAAAACAGGTGCACCCAAAAGTGCGTAGAGAGCTGTAGTCAGGAGTGGTAGAGAGGAGACGCTCATGAGGAGACAAGTCGTCGGGTAGAACCGACGAAGGAGTGATGTTAATGAGCTGGACTGAGGTGAGAAGAGCCTCAGCCCAGAAGCGCCGAGGAACATAACCAGAAAGAAGAAGAGCACGAGTAGTCGCAAGAATATGGCGATGCTTTCGCTCAGCAACGCCATTCTGCTCATGGATGTGAGGACACGAGTGCTGGAAAATAGTCCCATAGGACTGAATAAGGCTGCGCATAGCGGTAGATAGATACTCAAGGGCACAATCAGATCGAAAGATCTTGATGCACAGACTAAACTGCGTGTGAATCATGGAGATGAAGTCCTGATAGACTTGGAGGATATCTGATCGACGGCGAAGAAGGTAGACCCACGTGTAGCGATTGTAATCATCCACAAACGAGACATAATATAAATACCCAGTCATAAAAGGGAGAGGAGAGGGACCCCAGATATTAGAGTGAACAAGATCAAAAGGAGCAGAGCTCTGAGAAGTACTGGATGAAAAGGGAAGGGCAGCAGCTTTTGCGAGCTTGCAACTAGTACAAGTAGATAAAGATGAAAAAGGACCACGACCTAGAGCTCCAGAATGGAGTAATCTCTTAAGTCGCGGTTCCGACACATGACCTAGTCTCCTATGCCACAGGCAAGGTTTAAAATCACGGTATCGGTCGCGGTATCGATCGGCCCCAAACCGGTATGTACCGGCCGGTACGTACCGGTACCGGCCGATACAGACCGATACCGATTGAGAAAAAAACCTCGAAAAAAACCAAAAATCCAAAAAAAATAAAAAAATTAACCTGTCGGTACCGGTCGGTATCGGCCTGAACCGGCCGATACGGACCGGTACATACCGGTACGGGCCAGGTATCGGGATCGGTTGCAGTACCGGTCTCGAACCGGCTAAAACCGGTACGTACCGGTATCGGTCGATATTTAAAACCTTGGCCACAGGTCAGCATTAGGAGAAACAACTCCACAAAACCCAGATGATGACGGATCCAAAAAGTGAAGAAACTCCATCTGGTAGAGTCCGCTTGCCCTACGGCCTGCTCCAATCGGTCGGCCAGTACGCAGATCCTGCACATAACAAGAGCAAGAGGTAAATGTCACAGAGCAGCCAGAGTCACATAAAGCACTAACAGAAATCAGGTGCATGTGGAATGTGGGAACATGAAGCACAGAGGATATGAAGAGATAGCAAGCAGGGCCGGAGGCTGACGTAATGGATCCAGACTGTGAGATGGCTAAGCAAGAACCATCTGCAGTGTGGATCGGTGGCAGGTGCGTCGCAGGCTGACAGACAGTGAGCAGGGAGGTATCCGGAGTCATGTGGTGTGAAACGCCCGAATCCAGTATCCAAACAATGGGACTACTAGAAGAGGCAGAGAAGGCTGAGGCGCTGGAAGATCTAGGAGTAGCGGCAGACTGCTGAAAGAGTCTAAGCTGAGCTAGTTCCTCACGAATAGACTGTAACTCGCCAACGGAGACAGAAGAGGCAGCAGCAGCAGTAGGAACTGGGCGACCACGACCTCGACCTCATCCTCGATCTCGATCTTTGTAAGTAGGACGCTTCTCTGGATGAAGTGAGAAGCAAGTGTCCACGAAGTGACCCGGTGTTTGACAGTGAGTGCAAAACGGTCTGCCATGGGAGGCAGTAGCTGAGAGAGAAGGCACAAAAGACATTGGTGGGCCTGAGACTAGTGGCGGAGCAGCAACAAGTACACCCTGAAGACCGGATGGAAGAGGTAAGACCCTGGAGGCAAGAGTACGCAGACGAGTCTCCTCAACTACCAGCTCAGCCACAACCTCATCAAGACGAGGAAGGCTGTCCCGGTGAAGAAGCTGACCGGCCAAAGAACTGAACTCTGGTCGTAGGGCAGCGAATAGCTGATAGAGCTGAAGGCGCTCCCGGTAGAGCTGATACTCGACAGGACGGAACGGGTCAGGAACAGGAGCGAGATCCTGAAGATCACGCCAATAGGAGCGCATCTGACAATAAAATTGTTGGACCGTCAACTCTCCCTGTTGTGCCGACTGGGCCTGTGTGAGAAGCTGATACTCACGCGCTCCACTCTTCTCAACAAAGCGAGCAGTGAGATGACCCCAAATCGCAGCAGAAGTGGCAAGCCCAACCATATCCCGACGAAGAGAACGATCCACAGATGCAACAAGATAGGTCTTGATGCGCTGATCGTGAAGGCGCCAAGGACCGTATTCTGCATCGGAAGTAGAAAGCATGGAAGAGCCATCAAGGTGACCTCGAAGATTGCGACCCTCAAGGGTGGATTCCACCGTGGCGGACCATGCCGGCCAGTCAGAGACCTCTTGGAGAAGAAAGTCGGTGGCGAGCGGGAGGAAATCCCGTGGAATCTCATAGGGAGTCACCGGATGAGATGGCGGAGTCGTCATCGAGAAAGTCGAGGACATGTCCGGAGAGAGGGAAGGCTCGAAGAGCTAGAGGGGTCCCCCCCCGGATCAAATCAGGCGAGATGCGGAAGACGAGTCAGAGAAGAAGAGGGCGTGAGTCGCTGGAGTCGCAGCAGAGGGCGCAGGAGGCGCACGGAGCAGAGGCAAGCGCCGCGGGAGTCGCGCGGAGGGCAGTGGCAGGTGCGGCTGCGGGATTGCGTGCGGGCTGCGGGCCGATCGGAGGGCAGGGATCGCGGGGCGGGGCAGGTGCGGCTGCGAGATCGCGCGAGTGTGCGCGGGAGTCGCATGGAGGGCAGGGGCAGGTGCGGCTACGGGATCGCGTGCGGGCTGCGGGCCGATCGGAGGACAGGGATCACGGGGCTGCGGGATCGAAGGATCGTGATCGACGGAGACAAGGGAGCCGTTAACGACGCCGGCGATCAACCTTGCTCTGATACCATGTGACAAACCCTAGAGAAAGAGAGAGAGAGCTAGGGTTTGGGGAGAGCATGGAAGAGAGATCTCTCATTGGGCCAATAGACCAATATAAGGTGAAGACATGTGAGTCATCTATACACTAAGTGTATGTATATACATGAATACATCTTAACACTACCATTGATCCAGTGGCCCATATTGGTTGATTGAATGGCCTAGAATGAAAACCTAACCTAATATGCTCTCTCTTATAGAACAATGAAAATTTCGCATTTTGGGAGAATGAATTTTTGTGATATCAAACACTTATTTTTCCACGAGTGTTCTCACGAGTTTGCGAGATTAGGAAATCGTTATTGACTTTCTTCCTTGCTTCGTTGTCTCGTCTTCTTAATCATCTGTTTCTATCTCTCCGCCCCATGCCATCTCATTCTAGCGAAGGATCGATGCTATAAGTCTTCTACCTCAAAGATCACTACCGTCTCTCAGCTTCGAACCTCCCTCTTCTTAGCCACCCTCATCTCTCAGCCACTTCATCTCAAGAATTGGGTGTCCCTAGCATAATCGGGCTTCACCAAGATATTTTTGGGCTACGTTCATCAGTCAACTTCTATCCCAAGGTAGCCATACTATTAGATCCCCATTTTCTTGGTCCTACAACCTGTTTATCGCTCTCTACTTGATTTTTCTGGTTATTGTCCTTTCACTCTAGTAGTCCCGTTTTGGCCTAGAATCCATTAAACTATAATCCATCCATTGATGGACTTATCCGATGTTTATGCCTATGTTTTGTTCATCTTTGTGCTAATTCTGCATGTTTTATTGTAGAAATCTGATATGAATTGAATGTTAGCAAGACCTTAAATATTATATGTGTAATCTTTTAAAGAGCTAAACTTATTTACTTTGTTGGAGGCTTGTTTAGGTATCAAAATATTAATTTCTGAACTTATAATATAGCTGAAATGAATTATTAAAGCTCTCTTTTTAGGACCTCACCACATACATCATATTATCCCTGAGATCGCATTCATCATGTTATTTGTAATGTTTTTTGAGATGTCTAGTTTTGTTTCTACTAGAAATTTTTTTCCTTTATCTAATAAACTAGTAAGGCTCAGGCCGCCATCAAATAAAAAGGAATTTCTTAAAGAAAAGCATTAAAAAGGGAAATTAAAATAGTAGAAAGAAGAAAACCATATTAAGCATTATGTTGCAAGATGTGTGTGCATGTATATATACATATATCTTTGTATAAACTATATTTTATATAGTAAATGCTTATATCGAACACGGTAGTACACTATCTTTGTACTACTTCTACTGCAATTGCATAAAGAAAATTATTAGTGAGGTTTTAGTATGTTGTGTTGACTCTTTTGGTTAAATAGTCACCTTGAAAGTTTCCCTCTGAAGAAGGGGGCTTTATGATGTGATATGGATATATGTAGTATGCATAATCACTATACACGATTACAAATAGAATACTCCCAAGTCATTAACATTACTCATGCCTCCATGCCCATCCGCATGGTATGGCATGCATGCAAGAGCCACATCATTCATAATAACTGAGTATTCAAATCATCTAAAACCAAAAAGTAGAATTTTTGAAGGCTTTTTACCAAGGAAGCATGGACACTTCCCTAGAGGTGTTGTGTCCGTGTACGACAAGTGTTAGACACTACCAGTCGTCAGACACGCCTGGACCAAGTGCCGAATACATCTCATGTCTTTTTTATTATATGTTTTTTCACTGGATATGTCTTGGACACTTCATGGACATTTTAAGAACACATGTGGACACGTATTGGACACATGGGGTTGGAAGTATAATATTTTTTGAAAACATGAGTCTTTTTTGTAATTTAGGAAAGTTTTGCATTTCTTGTATAAAATTAATAACATTTGGACCTTTATAATAGGAAAAGCTAAGTTTTTAAAAATAAAATACTTTTCTTTATTATGGATGTTGATTTTAAATGATAAACATGATTGTTAAATATGAAAGTCATGTTTTGTTATGAATTTACGATTCACGAGTCTTCTCACATTTTTTTTTCTTGTTATGATCTGATGGAAAAATGGTTTAGTCTCCATGGTTTCGGATGTATCCAAACAACTAAAATGGGATCCATATTTGTTCTAGATGAGTCAACTATCGGACTCCCAAACTTCTATGGGTAAAATAAATAATTACATATATGCAGATATAAATCATATAATACATCTCTATACTAAAAAACACGAGTTAGGGTTTTCCATCTATTTCTTTTGCCCATATTGGAGAAGGGTTTAGTTGTCATGATAAATGTTAGCTTATGATTTTGGTCCAATGGGTAAAACTAGTAAGGCACCCCTCTCTCTTCATAAACTCCCCACTTTTGTCTTTTGTCTTTTGTCTTAAATCACCTAACCATTGGTCCAATCCGCCTGTAATTAATTGTATCTGTGGAGCATCGTAGTCTCAATCTTTACTCACACCCATATGTATCACTGCCTTGACTTTTCATATATGTAAAAAATCTAACTTGTTACTTCCAAGGCTATTTCAAGGAGATTCCCATGGTTTGAAATCTCGATCGATACCGAGTCGGCTGGTATGACTTGGTTCCGGGCCAAACAACACTGATACCTACCCTGAAACTAGTTCCATACCTGTGTCGTCCGATAATGAGTCGTGTTAAGCTAATCAATACTTATCAAATAGGACAATTATATGGGATTTTTTTTCACTTTAGTTCATTTAGCTTATAATTTGTGCGATAGAGATCAATTCAACTCCCTATATCAAATCTTGCCTTTTACCCTCTTCGCCCCGACTCTTTCCTAGTCTAAGGGAACCTTGGAGGACAACTCTGTGGGTTCACGAGCTTAAACTGCATAACCACAAGGTAGGCTTTCTTACTCGCCAACTGGCCTTTTAGGATGCTTGGCAAGCCCCTCACTTGTCAAGTTGCCTTGTTCAGGTTCTGGAACCAACCAAAAGAGAGTTGACATTAGATGAACAGCTGGCCAGAAAAATATTTTCTATCGTTTGTAGAGCCTTCATAATTGGAGTTGTGCTCCATAGTCAGACCCCATTTGAAGGGATGACTCAGTTGATGATGATGAAATAGCACAATTGTAATATAGACAAAGAGATGCATTACAATGAAAATAAATTTCATGTGAAGAATCCACAGTGACATGTGTATGAATGGTAGCAAAACCTGTCCAGGAATACACGTATTATGTCGAATTCTTATTAATCCCAGCCTTATTACTTGCAATCATCTAGACCAGAGATTCACCTCATACAAAACAATAATTGTAGAATACGAAGGAATTAAGGCAGAGATACCTTCAGCAATCTGCTTTTCTATAGGAATGGAACATTCCATGTCATTGTTCCCTCTCCGAACTGTACAATTTCTTCCCATTACACATATGCGGCGAATTTCATGGGGGTCCTCTAGAAGATCAAGCAGCATTTGTTTTAGTGCTCCTGCCCGTGAAGCCAATTCAACCTTCCATACATGAGAGGGGATCACATTATATTATCACATAAATAAATTAAGAAATCAATTGCTTGAATGAGAAACGAACCATACCAAAGTCTGTTTACTAAGGCGAAGCTGCTCCAACACCTCAGCCGTCAGTCGATTGGGCAGAACTTCAAGTAATGCATCTACCTAAGAGCCAAAAAACATCCATTAGCTCTGCTCTATTACATATTGTCAGAGGAGTTCCAAGACAGGAGGGGGGTGCCACTGCAAAATCGGTACAAAGTTTGAAAGAAAAAGTGAGACAGACATCATACAGATGGTCTTGCAATGTGACACATGGAATTGGAAGCCACAAGTTCCTACTAAAATGACAATCTGCCTCAATGTATAGGGTTCATGTAATCTAGGTTACTAGCACTATGTGTGACTACTTGATTACCACAAACAAATTTCATATGGCTCTTACATAGTTCAATGATCTCAACTATGCAATGGGCATTCACACTTTACTACTTTTCAACCTACACGGTACGCCACATTAACCGTGGGAATTAGATACTCCTATAATATGTGGAGACTGGGACCCATCTGCATCTATCTATATTAAAATACATATCAAACCCAGGCTTACTATAGTGCCACATTAACCATGGGAATTGAAATTGGAACAGGATCTAATCCCAAAGGGAATTTGATTTGGACCGTCCGATCTAAAGAACTGGTACTTACAGTGCCATCGTAACAGTGGGAATTGGATTTCAACCATCCTATCTATAGAGACAATCACGGGAAATTGATTTGACCGTCCAATATACATAATTTAACAGTTCATCCCGGTGACACTTCGCAGTGGCGACCTCCCCCATCTGCATTCCATATCTTGTTCTCTTCCCAGGTATTGCCCGGGATTCACTCTCGTTAGCATAGATGTCAAAACAAAACGTCATCATAAATAATAGCATCACTTCAAGTTCGAGAGATTCAGGGATATCTTAGGGCACGTTTGTATCTCCGACCCTCCCAATAAATAGAAGTAAGTCCATTCAGTCAAGTAAATTGACCAGTAAAGGCTAGTAAATCCTATTTCTGAGCCTTTGTTTGTATCTTGTAGTAGAGTAAATAGCAAGTAGTGGATTGCTAACATGGCCAAAGTCAAACATCAGGTTTACAAGTCACTCAGATCATTTACTTGGCTTTTTTCACGTAAAAGAAAAGGACATCTAGTCAAGTAAAAGTAAATCATTTTGATTTGCTTTACTGGTCTTTTTTTAGATACAAGCATGTTCAAGTAAATCCGGCCACCGATTTACTCTACTAGTAAATGTGTTGACCGGATACAAACGTGCCCTTAATGTTTTGACCATCATGTATGATAAGCTCTAGGAGTATTCATGAATTGAAAGACCACAATGACGACAAGCATAATATCTGTTCTTGGGCAGTAAGATATATGAGTCCGTAAAAACTATTCTACAAGCGACTCATATTTTTTTGAGAAATACAAGCGACTCATATCAAAATAAATCTTCATCACCTATCATTAGTTTGCTATAAGCCTAGTCAGATATGCTCTTTAGAAGATTGACCAAGTATATTAACACAAGCTCATTTCACTTGTTGAACATAGTCAGCTTCATTTCCAAGGATATCTCAATTCATCAAATTCTAGAATGTGGTATATAGATAGGCATTCTTTCACCTTTTTATGCATGCTATGTCACCTGATGTAATAATGATATCAACAACATAAACTATAAGATTAATCAAACCAACACCGCTTTCCTGATGAATAACATGGAAGGATCAATATGGCATTCTCAAACCATATGCTTTCACGACTTTTTTAATTTTACCAAACAAAAGACTGCGCTTGCCTCATATCAAGCTTTGTATAATATGCAAACTTACTGTGAAGATTTTTTTTTTTTTGAACGGTAAGTAGGATTGTATTAGAAACCCACAAAGTGGGGAGAAGGGATTTACAGAATGAGGCTATACACAGAATAAGCTAGCGATAGGCTCCTATGGAGTAAGATACATAGCTATACACAGACAGCTCAACACCACTCTAAAGCTAACAAAACCCACAAGAACTCACGAAAAACAAAAGAAGGAAGAGGGTTACTTGCTCCCACTCCTCGTTGTTCTATCACATTCTCCTTCATGGTCATCTTCGCAATATCCACTTGTTGGAGAACCGGTCCACCCAATCTGGGTGTAGCTGGAGGTAGGATATCGACTTCGCGAGATTCCAGTCCCAGTACGTGGTTGCCATCTTGTGAATGAACACATGTATGACCGGATGAGAGTGGTAGTAACATTGGTGAACTAGAAGTTGCTGCAAAAAATAGGGATGGCAACGGTGCGGTTTTGGGCAAAACCGAAACCACACCGCAGCACCGCATCGCAACACCGAACCGCCACACTGAACCGCACCGCACTACGATGGTGTACCATTATGTAAAACTGAAACCGCACCAAGCGGTGTGGTGTTGTGCGATGCACCACGGTTTATCATTATAATGGTCTAAATGGTGCAGTTTTATGCGGTTTTGGTCAAAATCAAAACCGCACCACTACACCGAAACTAAAAACCGAAACCGCACTGCGACGGTTTAGTACTTTGGCAAACCAAAACTGCACCATGCGGTGCGGTTTACTGCGGTTTTCGATTTTAAACAGCACCGCTGCCACCCCTAGCAGAAAAGTTGTAGCAGGCGAAGCAAGAGAAGCCGGTGAAGCAAGCAGGGAAGGTGGAGCTGGTGCTGGTTGGCGAAGTGTGTAGGTGTAAATGACAAGTGGTCTCGGGGGCTCAAGCACGAGAAAAGAGATGATGGAACCATGGTTTTAAACTTCAGTTTCGTGTCTAGTTGCGGTATAGGTTGAAACCAAAATTTCAACCGAATTTTTGATATTTTGGCCAAAATAGTGGAAAAGTTTTAAAATGGCTTAAAATATTATTTTGCTAAAAAAATCTCGTCCAACAAACCCTAGCCTCTTACACTGTAACTCAGAGTCCCATTGGATTGGTTGGGTGGGGTCTGATGTTATGGCATATGTGTGGGAACCACTTGTGGTACACCTTCGTGAATTTAACGAGAGCAAGAGGCACGGAGGGCCCTGCAGCACAAAGACTAGGCCTCCTTCCTATTTATCAAGGTCTGCGCAAAGGCTTAAGCTTTTTCTTCTGTTTTGCGCATGGTCAGTATTTGATTAGTCGCTATAATTAATTATAACTCTACTCCTTCCTTGAAACCAACGGTTTGTCTGCTCTGTTGCAGCACTTTACGAACTCCAGCTTTGTCTGTCATACCGACAAGTACCTGCTTGTCTGCTTCACCCTGAACAGCGACAGGTTCCACCGAACGGTGCAACACCATGTCTGGAAGAGCATCCCCACCTCCAAAGAGCCCACCACGGTAAAATGAAACCCATCCTCTCTCTCTCATCTTGTGTGTGTGTCATCTGCCTATGAATGTGAAAAGAGAGAGAAAGATGTTGTCTTGTCTAAACTATAGACTATACAGTTGGATTAGCATCCTTCATCCCCTCTTTTCTAAGGGGTCAATCTTGTATTCGTACACCTAGTTCACGTGCCTCATGCACAACTATTGTCTCGATACTAGCGCCATAGTCTTGTTATGCTCACATAAAGTTCAGCTATCTTCTCGACCATGATTGGAGTCGTTAATGGCTCATTCCCTTCATTTCTACTTTCGTTGGGCGTCAAATATCATCACTCACATAATTGGTGCTTCTTAAAAGCTCATCTTTCATATGTAATACCCACTTACAAACTCTTTGTTGAGGTCTTCTTTATGCGACATCATATTGTTTTTTCATTTTTGTCTTCAATACTACCAAGAACTTTATTGTTTGGCCCATGTCTGTGATGCTCGACATCATCAGCAAGTGCACTCCAAATGCTACCTTAAACTTCAGCCGTATTAGCTTGAACCCTCCATTATTGAAGACATTGTTCCAATAGACCAATCAACTAGTAAATTACAACATGAGGTTTTATAGTTGGTCGGAAGTTTGGAACCCATGATGGTGTTTACATGGATACCAATATCATATCAATTTGTGTTTTATTTCTTTTTATTTTTTTGAAGTCCCATCTTAAGTCGACCAAGGACTTACCTTATCACCAACATTGCCAATTTCCATTGCTTCAACTCATAGCCACTCCAATGCATCATGTTACGCTCGGACGTTCTTCCCTGAACGTCCTCATCTAATCTTGTGACTCATCACCTAGGCCACAATTTCTACAGGAAAGCTTGTGCATTCACCAATTATAGTATTATGCTACCTTCACAGCACTTCCCCTATTCCATTGGTGCATATATTGGTGTGGCAAACACTTGGTGGATGATCCACCTTGTGTTTAAGGAGGGGTTGTCGTAGATAGTTAGCATTGTTGTGCTATGGGATAAATAGTTTCCACATGTTGTACAGTGGTGTATTCTTTTATTTCGTATAATTTTGTACATATAGAAATTGGGTGTGAATGGTTATGTGATGACACTCTCATTTAGACATGATCTGTAATTACAAATCCCCTGTGTATCCAAATTAGAAGATTTTGCTCACTCTAGTACTTGCCTTCAAGTTTATATGCACATCATTTACAACACAATGCAATAAAATGATGCATGTTGCTGCCGTAAGGCTCCACTAACTACATTTTTCAAACAGCTAATGTAAGCAATCACAACATAAAATAACAAAAAGAGACGAAGTGTTAAATACAGTTCCATAAATATCCCAAGAAAATCCATATACCAAGTCATTATTTAAGAAAAACAATATATACTCACTATGTTCTCATACTCACACGGGGTTCTACATCCATTAATTTACTTTCTAGTCGTTGTATTCGAGAGAGCAAAGCAGCTTCAACAACCTATAGAATCACAATTGAAATACATCAGTAGAACAAGAAATTGTCTCTTAGGGTCTTCAAACATAAATGATATTATATGCAAATTCATATATAATTTGATTACATATCATATAAAACAAGGAACTATAGATGGATGTTTGATTTAGGCACCAACAAGGTACACTACTCTCTTTGGTCAACAAACTAATGATATTTATCAATATAGCACGTAAAAATCCACCCAAATAATATGGAGAAGCTATGCATGAAGTGCAAGACATGATGCAATGCAAATGCATGGGTCAAACACGTGAAGGATAGGTCATCCAGCTCATGCATAGGGAAGACAAGGATACGCTAAGTGATAGAAGTCCATGCATAAGAACCAAACTAGATTCAAACTAAGACCTACAAACATACAAGTCAAGAAAGAACCTATGATCACATTTAGAGCACAAGGACAATAGTCAGTACACAACATAAAATTGCAGTCTTCCAGCTCCTAGTTCCTAAACACGGTGTCTAGCATGTAGCATAGTTCAACAAATGACATGTGTAAAGGTGGGAGATGATATCATTCAGAGTTCAGACCCTACTTCTAGACAAGCACAACGCAAGTTAAGGCAGTAAACAACACAGTTTAAATCGTATTTGTGTCTTACTAGAGTAGAAGACCCATGATTGTGGACAAAAATTGCACTTAATCTTTTGTTTTTTCTTTTTTCTTTTGAAGTGCGTCACTCATATATACTCAAGGTGACTTGCCTATGTAGCAAGCGGAAGATCGCCAACTCCCGTCCAAAGACAAGGTGTCGGGTATCAAGATTTCCTATGGATCTCTGCCCAAGTTCATCGTTCTTTTCCGCTCTCTTTTTATAGAGTCAATCCCATGTAGTAAAGAGTCGATGGGAACTCCAAGCCAGTTGGCTACGGGTACCAGGCACAAAGGCCCCTCGGATCAATC
Organism: Chamaelirium japonicum; assembly: GCA_947650365.1. Lineage (NCBI taxonomy): Eukaryota > Viridiplantae > Streptophyta > Magnoliopsida > Liliales > Melanthiaceae > Chamaelirium > Chamaelirium japonicum. The sequence goes on from OX393552.1 coordinate 17,756,702, forward strand.
TTCGAGATGACCTATACTCTCTCATTTTTATTGGTGACCACAAGGATAGACCACCTAGCTATGGCAATACAAATAGTGAAGTTCAAAGCAAAACTACCAATGTACAAGCTAGGTTTGGTAACAAATGAGAGGTCATCGACAGACAAAGTGCAGGTGTGTAGTCAGAGGTGTGAGCTTGTGGGACATGCACAACACTAAGTGCAGGATACATAGATTTGGTTAACTAATAACGACTTCAAAGGAGCAATCAAACTATGTTCAACTGTTCAAGGCAACTTAATGACCACAGACTCTAGGATGAACATGATGAAACAAGTCTAGTTGTCACTTAGTATTGAACCATGTGTGCACAATTAACAACATAGAACATATCCAAAGCAATAATTGCATACAAGCAAAAGTTGGATATGTATATGTATGCACCATGTTTACATACATCCATTGTTTGCAAAAATGTAAAAACATACCAAAAAGAAAACATGCAAAGATACACTCAAAAGAACAAAGTGAAACTCAAACATGCAAATGGTTTATACAATGCAATGATCACTTGCACGCATTCAAACATGATGAAATGCATGCACACACATAAGTTGGCTAGAAGCCAACAAGTCCTTCCTCACGCATATCTGATTGGGTTTTACCACAGACATGTACTTCACGAGTGAAGGATGAACATTAGTCTTCTTAGTCAAAGGCTGCATAGCATAGTAATGTTGAAGATTAGCAATCTCTCTCCTAAGTTCCACACAGTGAAAATGATTACACGCACGAGTGCGTTGTGGAATAACAGTCTTAGGGGGATTGGGTAAGACCTTAGAAATTCTACCTTTAGAGGCATATTTCAACTTATAGCAATTAGGGCTTATGTGTCCCTTTACTCGGCAATGATGGCATATAGGAATACCTTGGGGTTTGGGATTGGAAAGTGAAGTAATAGAATGAGGTACAGCAGGAGGGTTTACCTCGGTCTTCACGAAGGTTGTCTGATTTGCCGCTAAAGTTTTTTTTTTTTTTTTGAGAAATCCCTCTCAGTGAATGAGGGGGGGTTCGGCCTAGACCCTACCAGTATATTAATAATAAAATAAAGATAAGGTTACATGGCCATCGACCAACAACAAAAACATAAATCAAAGAAGATTACAGATGATATTGTCCAATTTCACAAGATCCTCTCCCTGTAAGGCTATCTTCCATTGCTCCAACCGAATTCTGATAACCTTTAAGACCGCTTCTCTGCTGGCAACCTTCCTACGAAAGATTCTGTTATTCCTCTCCTTCCAGATACTCCAGCACACCGCCATGACTAGAAAGTCCCAACTGTTACACAGACGTCTCTTAATCCTCTTCTCTCTCCAAACTGTCCACAAGGAGAATAGTGATCCTGGTCTACCTCGGATATTAAGTCCACTCTTCAAATGATCCCAGATCCCTTTAGAAAACATGCTGTGCAAAAAGAGATGATAGATATCTTCATAACCATGCCCACAGAGAACACAAGAGGTGACTGTTATGTTACTGTTACCACGCCGCTGCAGATTAATTCTAGTTAACAACTTCTTTCTGATAACTAGCCACATGAAAATACGGATTTTCAAGGGAACTTTTGTTTTCCACAATGGAGTAGCGACTGGGCAAATAATTCCTCTCGTGTTTATGAAATTATAGAACAATTTCGTTGTGAACTTACCCGTTGTCGTCAAGCGCCATCTAGCCTCATCTTCAGAATTGTTAACTGATATATGGTGCAGGAATTATCAGCTCTCGAACCTGATATTGAAGATGAATTGGAGTAGTTCTGCAGAGTTTGAGATCCCATATAGAGTTATTATTACGGATAATGCACTGCGATCTTATTGTGCACTTCTTATTCCATGCTAGATCGTAAAGTTCCGGATATTAATTTCTTAGAAAACCCTCTACCAACCATCTATCCTCCCAAAAACAAGTAGATCTGCCATTCCTGACCAGCAAACTAGTGCAGCATTTATAGATTTGCCCTATCTTCTGAACGCCATTCCAGAACGGAGAAACTTTCCCTGAAGTACGACTTTTAACTTGTAGAGGTTTGTAACCCTTGAAATATCTACCTCTTATCACCGAGCTCCAACTATCACCTTGATCTTGCTGAAGTCTCCACCACCATTTGCCCAAGAGAGCTTTATTGTGGACTGCTAAATCAATGATTTCCAGGCGGATGGCGGCTCTTGGGAGAAGAGAGGCTCTTGGGAGAAGAGCGGAGGCGACTGAGAGGAGGCAGGGCCCTAGAGACTTTGCCTGGCGAGAAAGTGGATGGAGAGGAGGGGATCGTCGACTAGATGGGCGCAGGGATCTATGGCATGCAAGGTATGATTCTCCTTGGAACAACCAATATTCTTCTATCCCATCGAGAGATCGCCGTCAGGGTGATGGGCCCCGGGACGTCAGCTCTGGGCTTCACCACCTTTGGAGGCAGCAGGCGGCTCCGGTCCGGGGTCCTGAGAAGGCTGTTCGTCCTACGTATGCTGAGGTCACCAGAATAGGAGGTAAATCTCTGCCTACAGATTTTTACCGTCCTGTCAATCCTTCTCTTGATCTATGGGCCCAGAGGATCCGGGCTTTTGGCAGTGGATCTGCCTCGGCAACAAGGAAGCAAACAGGTTCGACCTTAGAAGGAGCTTCTTCGCAGAGACCCAAGGAAGGCTTTTGCTTCCGGTGTAGGGAGAAAGGGCACCAGCAGGTCGATTGTAGAAACGGGGTGGTTTGTTTAGCTTGTAAGGGAATTGGTCATCGAATGGCTAATTGTCCTTCCCATAGGAGGAATGTTGTGCGTGGGTCGTCCTCATACCCTCCCCCCCCCCCCTCCCCCTCCCCTGCATCCTGCCTCATGCGAGGTGTTAGAATTTGGTCAAACGGTTCTGGATTCGTTGTTCAACCTTCGCTGGTGCGCTATCTGTAAGGTCATTCAAGGGGAGGGGTCCCCCCCATCCTGTCCAGCCGTTTCTCCCAAGCTTGGGGAGCGGGATGGCAATGGAGGACGAGAGTTCTGGACTCAGATGAGTTCCTTGTCGAACTTCCTTCTAAAGTCGGTCTTTCCGATGCACTTAACCAGTGTTCTTCAACTTTGGGGACATCTCAGTTCAATTTTACCCGTGGTCAATGGATAACAGAGCAATAGGATCGAGGCTGTTTCGTAATGTCAAACTGGGGTTTATTGGAGGTCTCCCATGTCACGCTTGGAGTCTAGAGTCTATTAGAAGTGTCTTTAAGGACTTTGGTGACGTTCTTAGTTTTGAGAATGACTGGGACTCGGCGGAAGACCTCAGGGAGGCTAAAGTCACCTTAAGCACTCACATGGCAGAGGCTATTCCCTCCTCGATCACCTGCCGCCTAGGGAACAGGTATTATGAACTTCAGATCAGGATGTTGCCGGAAGCTGAGACCGCCGGCGATCGTTTCTTTCGAGAGGTTGACGAGGCTCGAGCCAGGCACAAAGGTGAGATTTCCCCGAGCCACATCCTTCCTATTCGGGGCTTTCCAGGTTTAGAAGGTAATCCCGTCAATCTTGCTGACACTCTTATTGCAGAGAATAATGGCTGGAATGGTTTTCTTTCGAATATTGATGTTGGGCATTTTGAATGTGCAAATTCAAATTTGAAATTTTTTTCTGGATCCCCGACTGCGGAGGCCGATCCTCCAGCAGTTAACCTCGATCTTTGGCAATGTGCTATCGAAAAAAAAGGATCTTCTACGAAAGATAGGGGATCTGGAATTGAAAGAGGAGAATAATTCCATCTCAGACGTAGAGAAATCGCAGAAGGCCGATTGGGCAGAGGAACTTCAACAAACGCTGATTAAAGAGGAGATTATGTGGAAGCAAAGATCGAGAGATAAATGGATCAAACTAAGGGATGGCAACAATGCTTACTTTCATAAAGCAGCGCACTCCGGGAGACAGCGTAACACTATTCACTCGATCAAAGATGGAGACAGGACTTGGTCTTCTCAGAGAGATATTAGTCTTCGTATCTCGGACCATTATCAGCATTATTTCGCGAGAGATGGGGTAGATAAAGCCACCCTTGACTGGGAGGGCCTGGATATGCTGACGCTGGATGGTTCGGAAGAGCTCGACAAACCTTTTTCTGAAGAGGAATTCAAAAATGCAGTGTTTGACATGAAGGCGGAGGGAGCTCCGGGGCCGGACGGTTTTCCTATTCTCTTCTACCAACGCTTCTGGGATACTATCAAAGGTGACCTGTGTAGCCTTCTCTTTGATTTCTTCCATCACAAAGTTTCCCTCCATAGCTTGAATTACTCTTGGGTGACTTTGATTCCGAAAAAGATTGGGGCAGAGGAAATCAGTGACTATAGGCCAATCAGTTTGGCAAACTGTATCTACAAAATTGTCACCAAGATTCTCTCGAATCGCTTGGCGGATAGTTTGAACAGAATTGTGTACAAGATCCAAACAGCCTTCATTAAAGGTAGACTCATTCTCGACAGTGTTGCGACAGCTCAGGAACTGGTTTTCCACATGAAAGAGCATAAGGAGGAAGGCGTCATTCTGAAAATTGACTTCGAAAAAGACTTTGACAGGCTCAAGTGGAGCTTCATCATCAACACACTTAAAGCGAAGGGTTTCTCAGATAACTGGATCAGCTGGATTTGGAATTGCCTGTCCACTTCCACTCTATCTTGCCTTGTGAACAGGCAAGCAGGGAAGCAGTTCAAGGCAGAAAGAGGAGTTAAGCAAGGTTGCCCACTCTCCCCCTTTCTATTTATTGCTATGGATGTTTTCGATGCGATGATCAGAAAAGTGCGAGACAGAGGTTATATTGAAGGGATTGGAGACGCAGCCTAGAAGACGTCGAATCTGCATTTCGCAGATGATACTATTATTTTTTGCAAGGCGAAAAAAGAGCAGGTCAGCATGCTGAAAATTCTTCTTTACTCGCTGGAATTGGTCTCAGGTATGAGGATCAACTTCTCCAAGACGTCCCTTTTCTACCAAGGAGATGACGCTGAGTCAGTTGTGGCCTTAGCTTCGATACTAAATTGCAAATTGGATTCCCTTCCCACTAAGTATCTTGGTCTCCCTCTTACGGCGACTAAGTTGAAGAAAGATGACTGGTTCAAAGTTATTGAAAGATTAGAATCCAGATTGGCGGGTTGGCAAGGTAAGCACCTTTCCTTGGGTGGCAGATTGACTCTAATCAACGCAGTTTTGACTCTTATTCCATCTTATCATATTTTCTTCTACCTAATGCCGAAGTGGGTGATCAAGAAGATAGACTCCATTAGGATCCGCTTCTTGTGGAAGGGTGCGGATCCCAATTCGAAGGCGTACCATCTCGTCAATTGGGGTCTAGTATGTAAATCTAAAGAAGAAGGAGGTTTGGGAGTCCTCAATCTAGCCGATCACAACAGAGCGCTCTTGGGTAAATGGTGGTGGAGGCTTCAACAAGATCAAGGTGATACCTGGAGGCAGGTACTTCAAGTGATATAAGCCGCTGCAAGTTAGGAGCAGAGTGTCTGGTAAGATCTCCCTGTTTTGGAGTGGCATTCAGAAAGTTGGTCATATCTATAAATGTGGCACTAACTTGATAGTACAGAATGGTAAATCGACTCGCTTCTGGGAAGATAGATGGCTAGTTGAGGGTTCACTGATGAACTGGTACCCGGACCCTTACGATTTTGCTTGGAGGAGAAATTGCTCAGTCCGATCACAGTGTGTGGCTCGGAATAACAGAACCGTTTGGGACATCAAATTCCGCAGGAGTATTCCGGAATTTCTGCAGTATCAAGTCAGAGTGTTGATGGATCTTTTGCACTTACTTTCTGTCAACGACAAAGAAGATGCGGCCTGCTGGAGGCTGTCTACAACAGGTAAGATTACCTCGAAATCTTTCTACAACTTTATCAACAAAGGCGGCATTATTTGTCCAGTGGCTACCTCCCTATGGAAGACTAGAGTTCCGTTGAAGATCCGCATCTTCATGTGGTTAATGATCAAGAAGAAGCTGTTGACTAGAGTCAACCTCCTTATAAGGGGAAATAGCAACATTACAGATATCTCTTGCGTTCTCTGTGGTCATGGCAGGGAAGATATTAGTCATCTTTTTATTCACTGCCCGTTCTCGAGAAGCATTTGGGAGGAGCTGAAGCGGTGTTTAAAGATCCAAGGTACGCCGGGATCAGTTTTTTCTATGTGGACGGTCTGGAGGAAAAAGAGGATCAAAAGCCGACTTCGGAACAGCTGGGATTTTCTAGTCATGGCGGTGTGTTGGAGCATTTGGATTGAGAGAAACAATAGGATTTTTCGCAATGTTGCGATGTCCATGGCTAAGGTGAGAGAGTCCATCAAAAGGAGGCTGATCCAGTGGAAGATTGTCCTTCAGGGAAGAAGTCTAGAGCAATTAGATAATATCATCTGTAATCTCTTTTGATTTTTTGTTTCTGTGTACTTTTTTCTTTCTTTTTTAATGCACTGGTAGGGGTCTAGGCCAAACCCCCCCTCATCCACTGAGAGGGATTTCTCAAAAAAAAAAAAAAAAAAGATTTCCAGGCCACCCTCTATCATGTGATATATTTAGCAATATCACATGGTGCTCCCCAACTTCTCTAGCTCACTTCTCTCAAGCTCTCAGGGTTGCATGCAATAAGCCATAGGGTGAAAACATACAAGGCTCTATCCTAGCATGACAACAATTGAAGAAAGCACACAGACAATTTTTACGAGGAAAACCCAACCGGGAAAAACCTCGCCGAACAAGCTCACACAAATCCACTATGATTCTGAAGTACACCAGTTCAGACATGCAACCATAAGGTCGAGACCGATGCACACACGATTGTTGCGCTCCTTTCCCCTATTTCTTTTCTGCGGCCGATGCTCCCACAACCGATCCCTAGTGGATCCCGCTCCACTCGGATATGACTCACCGCACGGCCGCAAGGTACCAACCAAGAGGGGGTTTGCAATCCGGAGCAACAACTTTGATTTCCCTCAATGGATATGACTTATCGTCGAGGCTCTCTTTGGATATGACTTACCAAAGAGAGTTCTGCAAGAGAAGAAGGCTTAAGAAGCTAAAAGAAGAAAGGACTTTGCAAAATCAAAAGCTAGCTCATTTACCTTTTTCGACTGAATTTCCAAACCATAGGAGGAAGAATTTGAGCTTCAATCAAGGGAGGAATCGTTGCCGAATTTAGGGGCCAAGAAGAGGAATCACAATTACCCAATTTGGGTATCTTTAAGAAAACTCCCAAATCCCATTCTAACCTCTCCTCAAAATATCCAAGAGAAGGAATGGGAGGATTAGTAAAAATATACTCTTAAGTCCTATATATATACATATATATATATATAGAGAGAGAGAGAGAGAGACAGAGGAATATTACAGTGAGCTGTGAGCTGCCGATTTAGAAAGTGAGCTGCGGGTATTTTACCCCCCCCTACAGGAGTTTTGGAATTTGATGAAATTTGGTGAGGGTGTTGTATAGGGTAAGATGATCATCCTCACCAATTTTCATCAAATTCCAAAACTTCTAGGGAGATCAAATGGTCGAAGCAAAATCTGTCGTCCGCAGTCACCGTTAAAATCTGCAGATTTTGCTTCGACCATTTGACCCCCCTAGAAGTTTTGGAATTTGATGAAAATTGATGAGGATAATCATCTTACCCTAGACAACACCCTCACCAAATTTCATCAAATTCCAAAACATCTAGGGGGTCAAAATACCGCAGCTCATTTTCTCCTACCGCAGCTCATAGCTCAACGTAACAGCCCTCTCTCTCTCTCTCTCTCTCCCTATATATATATATATATATATATATATATATATATATATATATATATATATATATATATATATATATATAGATATATATATATATAGGGATGCTTAGGTGCGGTCTGCAGCCGTTCGATGCACAGAGTGGTGCATCGGACGGCTGCAGACCGCACAGACCGCACCTAAGCATTCTCATATATATATATATATATATATATATATATATATATATATATATATATATATATATATATATATATATATATATATATAGGGTCAGGATCGGATGACCTAGCAAATTTTGACCCAGTAAATAACCCAGCACCCTAATCAGCACCTAGAGGTTTTAGAATGTGCTGATTTTTTGTAGACATGTTGTCTATGGTATGTTGATCATCCTCACAAAAAATCAGCACATTCTAAAACCTCTAGGTGCATCAAATGTGCTCTTCAAATCAACGGTTAACTGTAAACATGTCTACAAAAAATTGTTGATTTTTTGTGAGGATGATCAACAAACCATAGACAACATGTCTACAAAAAATCAGTGTTTTAAAAAACTCGCCCCAGGGTACGCCCGGGGCTCACCTCGGGGCGGGGCGGTCCTAAAACGCCCGGGACGGCTCCAACTGGGGCTTTTTCCCCATGGGGCTTACGCCCGAACCACTGTGGCGTACGCCCTGAACGCCCGGGCACGCCTTTTACGCCCCAATGGCCCGGGCTTACGCTCCATTGGAGTTTGTTTGCATTGTTGAAAAAAAATGATTTGATTACTACCGTGTGATCTTTTATATGTGTCTTAATCTCTTGGATGACGATTATGAAATTTTGGGAACTAAAGTTGTTTTAAATTGGTTCCATATCATGTATGGAATGGTAGAATCTATGGAATATAAACATTGGTAGTTTGAATTTTGGTTAGAAACTTATAATTAGATCTTAAAAGATATTGAAAGACAATGACAAGTTCATTTTTATTATCATTTTTAATATATTTGTGATTTATCAACCATGTTTGTAGGCTTAAATGCTTTGTTTAATAACTTTGCTCATAGTTTTTTTTTTAATTTTGTTTGTTTTTAATCTATTCACTTTTTTATCTAATATTATTTATTTCTATATATATTTTTAAATTAAAAAAATAAAAATCCATGGGGCTTACGCCCCACGCCCTGAGGCTTACGCCCCGCCCCACAGCAGGCAAAACGCCCCGCCATACGCCCCCGCCTCTAAAAAGACTGCAAAAAATCAGCACATTCTAAAGCCTCTAGGCGCTGATTAGGGTGCTGGGTCAAATATGGTCAATTTACTGGGTCAGCTGATCCTGACCCATATATATATATATATATATATATATATATACATATATATATATATATATATATATATATAGAGAGAGAGAGAGAGGAATGCTTAGGTGCAGTCTGTGCGGTCCGCAGCCGTCCGATTCACCAGCCGCAAGCATCCAATGCACGTAGTGGTGCATCGGACGGCTGCGGACCGCAGACCACACCTAAGCATCCCCTCTCTCTCTCTCTCTCTCTCTATATATATATATATATATATATATATATATATATATATATATATATATATAGGGTCAGGATCCTGTGCCTTAAATTTCTTTCAAGGTTATTTGATGCCCTAGAGGATTTAGAATTTGCTGATTTTTTGTGGATGTAATCAAGCCACCTTAGATAGAACATCCACAAAAAATCAACACATTCTAAAATTTCTAGGGGCATCAAATTTACAAGCTTTATCCACCGTCCATTTTTATCCGTTAACTTTTATTATATATTTGATGCCCCTAAAAGTTTTAAAATATGCTGATTTTTTGTGGATGTTCTATCTAAGGTGGAATGATTACATTCACAAAAAATCAGCACATTCTAAACCCTCTAGGGCATCAAATCAAAGTCGAAGGAAAAAAAATGAAGGGAAAAATTTAAAGCACGGGATTTTGACCCATATATATATATATATATATATATAAAGAGAGAGAGAGAGAGAGAGAGGAAACGGGAAATGAGCTGCCAGCCTATTTCGAAATAATGGGCAGCCACCCATTTGATGCCCTTAGGAGTCTTAGAATGTGCTGATTTTTTGTGAGCATAAGTATCTTATCTTAGATCGAACACCCACAAAAAATCAGCACATTCTAAAACTCCTAGGGGTATCAAATGTTAGAAGTTTTATCGAGCGTTCGTTGTCACCGTTAATCTGAAATATTACATTTGATGCCCCTAAAAGTTTTAGAATTTGCTGATTTTTTGTGGGTGTTCCATCTAAGATAAGATGCTTATGCTCACAAAAAATCAGCACATTCTAAGACTCCTAGGGGCATCAAATGGGTGGCTGCCCATTTCATCGAAATAGGCCGCCAGCCTATACACCGTATATATATATATATATATATATATATATATATATATAGGGGCATGCTATAATGCGGCATAAGGTACGTGCGGCACTGCACCGCAGCCGTCTGATGCACGCGTTGTATGCATGAGATGCACGCAGCGGTGCATCAGACGACTACTATGCGATGTCGCACTTACCGCATGCCGCATTATAGCATGTCCCTATATATATATATATATATATATATATATATATATATGGGCATGCTATAATGCGGCATGCGGTAAGTGCGGCACCACATCGTAGTCGCCTGATGCACCCGCTGTGTGCATCGCATGCACGCAGCGGTGCATCAGACGGTTGTAGTGCGGTGCCGTACTTACCGCATGCCGCATTATAGCATGCCCCTATGTATATATATGGGGAGGGATACTCTTACTTATGGCCTCTTACTCATATAGTTACCTATGATCTGGGCCATCCATTAGATCCCGACGTACGGTTCAGATTAGATGGGGAGTTAAAGCAATGGTGTCCGCATTAAATGCCCGTATTAAAAGCCCGCATTTAATGCGGACACCATTGCTTTAACTCCCCATCTAATCCGAACCGTACGTCGGGATCTAATGGACGGCTCGGATCATAGGTAACTATATGAGTAAGAGGCCATGAGTAAGAGTATCCCTCCCTTATATATATATATATATATATATATATATATATATATATATATATATATATATAGGGGCATGCTATGCTGCGGCATGCGGTACGTGCGGCACAGCACCGCAGCCGTCTGATGCACGCGCTGCGTGCATCGCATGCACGCAGCAGTGCATCAAACGGCATGCGGTAGGTGCCGCACTTACCGCATGCCGCATTCAAGCATTTCTATATATATATATATATATATATATATATATATATATATACACACACACACACACACACACACACACACGGGATCAATCCCCAAACACTAACAATTCGTTGATTCGAAATCCCCAAGTGTGTGTGTGTGTGTGTATATATATATATATATATATATATATATATATATATATATATGGTTTAGGATCGGATGACCCAGCAAATAACCCAACACCCTTTGATGCACCTAGAGGTTTTAGAAAAGGCTGATTTTTTGTAGACGTGTTGTTTATGGTATGTTGATCATCCTCACAAAAAATCAGCACATTCTAAAACCTCTAGGTGCATCAAATGCGCTCTTCAAATCAACGGTTAAAATTAACAGTCGAAAACCACTGATTTGAAGAGCGTATTTGATGCACCTAGAGGTTTTAGAATGGGCTGATTTTTTATGAGGATGATCAACATACCATAGACAACATGTCTACAAAAAATCAGCCAATTCTAAAACCTTTAGGTGCATCAAAGGGTGCTGGGTTATTGTTGGGTCAGCCGATCCCGACCCTATATATATATATATATATATATATATATATATATATATATATATATATATATAGAGAGAGAGAGAGAGAGAGAGAGAGAGAGAGTAGTGATACATTGCGGCCGGGCTTAACCTGCGGCTTCCGTGCGGCGGGCCGGGGGGCGTACCGTCCGTCCGATCCCGTGCAGCACAGCCCCCAGCGTTTGATCCCGTGCAGTGCACCCCCCGTCCGATCCCGTGCAGCGCACCACGCCCGTCCGATCCCATGCAGCGCAGCCTCCCCGCCCGGCGTTTGTTTTCGGTTCGATTCCCATCCGTTGGATCGATGGGAATCGAACGGACTATATTCTTTTTCGCTGTTACTGTAGCGGCTACAGTAACAGCGAAAATGATTATTGTCCGTTCGATTCCCATCGATCCAACGGATGGGAATCGAACCGAACACAATTATGTTCGATTCGATTCCCATCCGTTGGATCGATGGGAATCGAACGGACAATAATCATTTTCGCTGTTACTGTAGCCGCTACAGTAACAGCGAAAAAGAATATAGTCCGTTCGATTCCCATCGATCCAACGGATGGGAATCGAACCGAACAACAAAAGCCGGGCGGGGGGGTGTGCTACACGGTATCAGACGGGGGGGGTTGCGCTGCACAGGATCGGACGGGCGTGGTGCGCTGCACGGGATCGGATGGGGGATGCGCTGCACGGGATCAAATGCCGGGGGCTGCGCTGCACGGTATCGGATGGACGGTACACCCCCCGGCCCGCCGCACGGAAGCCGCAGGTTAAGCCCGGCCGCAATGTATCACTACTATATATATATATATATATATATATATATATATATATATATATATATATATATATATATATATATATATATATATATATATATATATATATATATAGGGGAATGCTTAAATGCGGTCTGCAGTCCATGCGGTCCGCGTCCGCAGCGTCCGATGCACCCGCCGCGTGCATCAGATGCATGGTGTGGTGCATCGGACGACTGCGGACGCGGACCGCACGGATCGCAAACCGCATTTAAGCATCCCCCTATATATATATATATATATATATATATATATATATATATATATATATAGGGGCATGCTATATTGCAGCATGCGGTAAATGTGGCACTGTACCGCAGCCGTCTGATGCACGCAGCGGTGCATGCGATGCACGCAGCACTTGCATCAGACGGCTGCGGTACAGTGCCGCACGTACCGCATGCCGCATTATAGCATGCCCCTATATATATATATATATATATATATATATATATATATATATATATATATTTTTTTTTTTTTTTTTTTGAGAAATTCCTCTCCGAGAAGGAGAGGATGGGGTTAAGCCGTACCCCAAGCTATATTATTAAAAATAAGGATAAAAGGAGGTTACAGATTACAAAGAAAATGAAGCATATCTCCCGATTGCTTAGGAGAGAGGGCTGTGGACCAGGTCTGCATCATCCTCTTGAACTTCTCCCAGACCTCCGATATAGATAGCTCTACTCTAGAGAAGACTCTAGCATTTCTCTCTCTCCATATGCACCAACAGATACCGATAACTAGAAGATCCCAAGTCGATCTGAGTTTACTGTTGATTCTCTTAGCGCGCCAAATAGTCCATAAGGAACGAATAGATCCCGGATGACCCTTAATGAGAAATCTATGCTTAAGCATTCTCCACAGCTTGCGGGAGTAGGAGCAACGAAGAAACAGATGATCAACATCCTCCCGATGAGCAAGGCAGAGCGGGCAGGAGTCTAAGACGTTAGGGTTATTTCGCAGACGAAGATTAACTCGGGTGAGAATCCTCTCTTATCGCCAACCACATAAATATCCTAGTCTTGAGAGGAGCCGGAGATTTCCAAAGGTGGGAAGCAATCGGACAAATCAACCCTCCTGCATTGAAGAATCGGTAGAAAGATCGGACCGAGAAGGCACCTGAGGCTTCCCATTTCCAAGTCGAGGAGTCTCTATCGGGAGAGAGCACGAAGGAGGACAGGATCTGGTAGAGCTCTGCAAGCTGATTCTGCTGGGAAGGATCAAGGCTCCTCCTGAATTTCACAGACCAAGAGAAATCTCCTTGAGAACGGGAAACCAGGGAACGGACCGTAGCATTCTGGTCCCACGCCAGGTCGAACAGATCAGCAAAAAGCGAAGCGAGTTTGATATCACCGACCCATTGATCTAGCCAGAATTTAATGTTTCTCCCTGTAGACACACGAATTTCGTCGGACCCGAACCCGACTTACGTGTGCCGATACGGATGCAAACCCGACACGCGGACCCAACTCGCTCGCGCCGACGTGGATGCAAACCCGACACGCAGACCCGACTCGCGCACGCCGGCATGGACTCGGACCCCGCCCCAAGAGGGGCCGGCCCCTACTAGGGTCCGAACCCTATAGGGCCGGCCCTAGTGGGGACCGAACCCCAAGGAGGGGCCGGCCGGCCCTGCAAGGAAAGAAAAGAAGAAAGAAAGAAAAGAAAAAGGAAAGAAAAGAAAGGAAAGAAAAGAAAAAGGAAAGAAAAGAAAAGGAAAGAAAAGAAAGAAAAGGAAAAAATACCGCCATGCGCGGGGGGAGGTAGCGTATGACGTCTGCACACACGCGGATCTGCGCCGATCCCTCGATCCGACGCACAAGACGAAGCGCCCGATCGCCATCGATTTTATGCGCAAAATCCAGCCATAATTGCACCCGCCAGAAAAGGAAAACAATTAAATGTTATTCCCTTCATCAATGGATGAATAAAATCCGGGTAATTATGAGAGAGATACAAAGGGGATTTAAAATTAAAAAGTTTCCATATCTCTCTCCCCACCTCTTTGCCTATAAATAGAGGGGGTGGGGGAAGGAAAAAATGGTCGGAAAGTTGAAGACAAAGCGCCAGAGCTCTGCAGAAGAGAGCACGCTTCTTCATCGACCCAAGGCTTCACGAGGCACAGTCAAGCCTGTCCCGAGGGATCGGCTTACTGAAAGTCCTCATCAACGTGAAGACCCTTGCGCACGAAGATCACCCCTTCGACTCCGTTCACGAAGAAGAAAGCTCGGAGAAGAAGAACCCTTCGACTCCGAAGACGCCAGAAGCAAAGGCCGGAGAAGAAGAGGAGCGGCACTACCCCGTCGTCTCCAACAAGCCTTCGACTCCGATCAAGCCCAAAAGCCCGGAGAAGAAGAGGAGCGGCACTACCCCGTCGTCTCCAACAAGCCTTCGACTCCGATCAAGCCCAAAAGCCCGGAGAAGAAGAGGAGCGGCACTACCCCGTCGGCTCCAACAAGTCCTCGATCCCGATCAAGCCCCAAAGCCCGGAGGAGAGAAGCGAAGCGTCATCACCCCGTCGTCTTCGACGAACATCTGCACCATCCACGAAGAAGAAAGGCTGGAACAGATCATCTGAAGCGTCGCTACCCCGTCGTCTTCATCAACAAAAGCCGACGCCACAACCGTCGCACGGAGATCGGTGCTACCCCCACCATCTTCGAAAGCATCCTTCGACTCCGATCACGCCAAAGAAGCCCGGAGAAGAAGAGAAGTCCCGTCGACACGCAAACCGTCGAAGCACCGAAGAAGTAGCCCACGTCGTTCGAGGAAGAAGATCGAGTTGACGCTGAAGCTAAAGCCAACGCAAGAAGCCAAAGCAAAGCCCCAGTAAAGCCCGCGCCAAAGCAACGCAAGTGCCAAAGCCAAGCGACTACGCCGGTCACGAGCAAAAGCACCGCACGTTCTAGCCGATACGACGCGAAGTCCGGAAGAACGAAAGCATCACAAGTCTCTCCCAGCTACGTCCAAGTGCAAGCGCCAAAGCAAAGCAAAAGCCAGAGCCACGCCGGAGCCAAGCCAAAGCCAAAAAGCCAAAGCCAAAGCCCACGCCAAAAGCTCGATCGACGCCGCGAACCGACGATCAAGGACACCGAGGTCAAGCAAGGAACGAGGAAGACGCGAAGACCGAGGAACGAAGCCGAAAACCCCCTAGCCGAGAAAGCGCGAAGCACGGAAGGGACAAAGCAACGGTGGATATTCCTTAGCCTCTCCAAAACCCTCTCCCTGTAAAACCCCTGTCCTGGGCAGCCCCTTCAGAGCTCTCGCACGAATACCACGTGGAGACGCGGATCAAAGGGATCCCCCAGAAGATCTTTCCCACAATCCCCTGATCAAAACTCGCCGCAACCCGGGCTCGCTACACCCGAGCAACCCGGGTCCCGGCCACACTTGTAATCTCGTTTTGTGCAATAAAGCCGACCCGTACCTTTTTTGCGCATACAGATTTCTGGCACGCCCGGTGGGACCTCTTCTCCTTTCACCCGTACGGTTGAAGAAGCTGCTTGAAGTTTGCAATGGCCGGAACAAACAACGATGCGTTTGCTCCAAGCCTCTCACCAATCGCCGAGTCTCCTCTACTCCGACACGGTGATCCAGTAAATCCGGAGGGTGATGCTCCTCCAATGGTGCGCGTCTACACTCGGCGTACACGGACTCTTGCGGACATCTTCGTGCCAGAAGCTACTACCGAAGATGCTCGCCAAAGCGCCGACGAGGCCCTGGTGCATGAAGAAACGAGCCTCGATCCTGGAATCCATGTCCAGAAGTTTGGGGAGGACCAGCCCCAACCCCGAACCCGTTCGGGTTCTCCAGCAAACGCTACACCTCCTCTGCAGGGGGCAAACATCAATCATCAGCCAGAAGCAAGTCGGCGTAACTACGTCTCCGATGATGATGGCGAGGATGCGAACATGCAACACCGAGATGTCCTCCGTCATCACCCTCCGTCCGCTCTTCAGCTCCAAGTCATGCAGATGAACGAGCACATGGCGCAGATTACTCGGCTAATGGAGGAGAAGGATCGTCACATCAACACTCTGCTCCAAAAGCTAAGCGCAAAGGACGCTGCAGCAGTCAGCCATCCCGTCGCTTCTCCAGTAGCCGCTCCAGTTCCGTCTTCAACTCCCGCTCCTACAGAGGTTGCTCCGACGGTTCAAGTAGTTACTCCAGCGCTCTCCTCGGCTCCCGTCACAGTGGAAGTCGTCTCCCCAACGCCAGCCTCGGTGGCCACTCAACCTCCAGCAACGGCAACGATGAACGCTCAGCAAGTCCAAGCGTTGATAGCCGACATGATGCGCACCCACGGCAGTGGCCTTCCTCCGATCACGGCGGCATACTCGAAGCCCTACACTACGAGGATCCAGCAGCTACGCTTCCCAGTCGGATTCCAGCCACCAAAGTTTCAGCACTTCGACGGAAAGGGAAATCCGAGACAGCACGTCGCCCACTTCATCGAGACCTGCAACAATGCCGGCACATACGGCGATGAGATGGTGAAGCAATTCGTTCGCACCCTCAAAGGCAACGCGTTCGACTGGTACGTTGATCTTCCTGCAGGAACCATTGACAGCTGGGATCAGATGGAGAGGGAGTTCCTCAATCGCTTCTACAGCACCAGACGAACCGTCAGCATGATCGAACTCACCGCCGTCAAGCAAAGGAAAGACGAGCCAGTGATCGACTACATCGACAGGTGGAGGAACCTCGCGCTGAATTCACGAGACCGCTTGTCTGAAGACTCGGCCATCGAGATGTGCACCCAAGGCATGCACTGGGGTCTGCTCTACATCCTCAAAGGTATCAAGCCTCGGTCTTTCGAAGAACTCGCAACTCGGGCTCATGACATGGAACTCAGCCTAGCAAACCGCGGGGACTTGAAGAACAAGGACTTCTTGACGATAGAGAAGAAGGACAAGCCACCGGTAACGAAACCGAAACAAGTCAATGTTGCCGACGTCGCTTCGACCTCCAAACCGCTCAAGATCGTTGTCAAGCCGGATCAGAAGAAGGGAGTCGCCATACCACCGCCTCCGCCGCCAAGACAAAGGATGACTCTCGAGGAGCTCGAAGCAAAGGAGTACCCTTTCCCAGACTCGGAAGTCTCCTCCATGTTCGACCAACTGCTGCAGGAAAAGATGATAGAGCTCCCTCCTTCGAAGAGGCCCGAGCAGATGCATCGCGTCGACGACCCTCTCTTCTGCAAATACCACCGGGTGGTGAGTCATCCCATCGAAAGATGCTTCGTCTTCAAGGAAAGAATCATGGCGCTCGCTAAACAAGGGAAGATAGAGATCGACTCCGGAGAAGTTGCTACGGCCAACATGACGTCCATCACCTTCGGCTCCTTTTCGCCGGTGCTCGTTGCTGCTAGGCGAAGCATGCCCAAATTGCGCATCAACCGTCAAGCTCCAATCGCTAAGTCAACTTCCCAGCCGAAAGTTTCGAAGCGACGTCAACGTACTCCTACGCTCACCGAGGAGGGAACACCGCTGCCCTGGGGGCAATCATCGCTCACGCCAGCACCTCTTCCAAGCAATGCTGCATCCCAACGAGCGCTCCAAAAGAGATACGAGCAAGGAGATCCAGAAGTCGGTCTGCTGGGCCAGCCTTCGGGGAAGTTCGACTATTACGTCCTCTACTCAAGGCCTCCGTCCGTTCCAATCGACGAAATCAAGCCCACCGGCTGGGAATCGGAAGACACGCCAGTAGAGCCTCGAGAAGAGCAAGTCCCTTCCAGTCAAGCTACGTCCCAATACGCTCTCCAGAAAAGATACGAGCAGGGAGATCCGGAAGTCGGTCTGCTGGGCCAGCCTTCAGGGAAGTTCGACTATTACGTCCTCTACTCAAGGCCTCCGTCCGTTCCAATCGACGAAATCAAGCCCACCGGCTGGGAATCGGAAGACACGCCAGTAGAGCCTCGAGAAGAGCAAGTCCATTCCAGTCAAGCTATGTCCCAATGCGCTCTTCGGGAAAGATACGAGCAAGGAGATCCGGAAGTCGGTCTGCTGGGCCAGCCTTCGGGGAAGTTCGACTATTACGTCCTCTACTCAAGGCCTCCGTCCGTTCCAATCGACGAAATCAAGCCCACAGGCTGGGGATCGGAAGACGAGCCAGTAGAGCCTCAGGAAGAACAAGTGCCTTTGAGGGAACCAGTTGCTGCTGTCGACCATCATCCTAGCGAAGGGGAATCCACCGACGAAGAAGTATGGGTCATGCTACCGCGGCGGCGAAAGCCATGGCAAGAAAAGAAGCTCAAGCAAGACCGTGTGATGAGGGGATTCACCAAGCGGAAGACCTACAAGAAGAAAAGCAAGACTCCAGGAAGGAAGGCGTTCAAAGTGCCGCCAGCAAGCCAAGACGATATCCTTCAGCAGAGTCTTCCAGAGCCGACAACTTTGCAAGAGTTCTTCCCGGATCACTTCCTCCCAGTGGACCAACACGTCAAGGTGTCTTGTTGCATGGTCGAAGTCCATGAAGTGTCGGAAGGAAAGAACGAAGGCGAAACTTCTGAAGAAGGCGACTCCACCGATGAGGGGGACGACTCCAACGATGGGGGCACCGCCGCTCACGACGAAGCGATCTTGCATATGCCTCTCGTAGAAGCTTTGCATCTTCCGAAGAAGGCTCGCCTAGCAATGGCTGCGGCCTTGGCCGATCCAGATAGCTACAAGAGAAAAAGGAAGGATGACCAGAAGGGCAAAGCTGTAGCCTCGTGTGATGCAACGATAACCTTTTCAGACGAGGACCTGCAACTCGGGACGCGATTGCACAACCGGCCTCTTTACGTTTCGGGATACATCAAGGAGAAGCCAGTGAACCGAATCTTATTGGACTGTGGCTCCGCCGTCAACATCATGCCCATCCAGACGATGCGTCAACTCGGCATCACCAACGACCAGCTCTCGCCAAGTCAGTTGGTCATCCAAGGCTTCAACCAGGGCGGACAGTCCACCGTTGGAATCATTCGTCTGAAGCTTTCTATCGGCCCGCTAGATACGACGGTCCTCTTCCACATCATCGACTGCCAGACATCATATCGTCTCCTGCTAGGAAGACCATGGCTGCACGAGAACGGCATCATAGTATCCACCTGGCACCAGTGCCTCAAGTACTACGAAGAAGGCGTGGAGAGGTGCATAGTTGCGGACGACAAGCCATTCAACGAGGCCGACGCACA
Source organism: Chamaelirium japonicum (assembly GCA_947650365.1). Lineage (NCBI taxonomy): Eukaryota > Viridiplantae > Streptophyta > Magnoliopsida > Liliales > Melanthiaceae > Chamaelirium > Chamaelirium japonicum. Next base: position 17,776,275 of record OX393552.1, read on the forward strand.
CCTGGCCGACGCTAAATTCTACCAAGCAAAGGGCCTGGTCGCGGAAGTTCTGCCGGCTAAAACCCCTCGAGCTCAAAAGATTGAAGAAGTAAATAAGGAAAAGACTCCTCTTCCCGGGAATCCAGTGCCACCTTCTGACGAGGCGAGACCCAAGGTCCAAGGAACGCCGAAACCTGGACAAAGGATGCGCATCAGCATCAAGCCAAGAGCAATGCAACATACCCCGTTGCCAATCCAAACGGCGCCTGTCTTGCGTCTCGCGCCTCAATGGCTCCGCAAATCCGAGCGATCGCCTTCTACTCCGACAAGGAAGCTGGCCCCGACGTTATCTCAGGCCAATGTCATCACTCTGCAAGAAATGACGGTGCCACTACCTAGTCTGACGCAAGCTCCGAACCCGAGCAAACCTGTCGAATCAGCAGACCTCGAGCAACTCGGATTCAAACCGGAAGGGAGTTGGGGGCAAAATGCTGCCAAATTGCTGTTTAGAGCTGGCTATAACGAGGAAAGCGCCATGGGCACACTCCCACCAGCAGCAACTCCGCATGGGATGACAAGAACTCAAGCTCGGCTGTTTCAAAACGGAGAGCAAATTCCCCCGAACCGCCGAGGCATCGGCTCCAGTCAAGCTCCGCTAGTCATCAGAACAGCAGCGAAGAAGACCTTCACCTCGAACTACATCGAGGCGAGGATGGTAGATGAAGCAGCTGAAGGATCGACAATCTCCGATGCACTCTCCACCTACCTCAGCCATCCAGACAGCAAGAGAAGACGACGACGGGCTCGATGCCAAGCCTTGTTCCGGAAGCAAACCAGAGGTGGTAAAGACTGGTCGAATCGAAAACGCACATCCGTGTTCGAGAGGCTCGGGCCAGTCAAACAATCAAAGAAGAACTCAGTGTTCGATCGCCTGGAAATGCCTATCGAGGACTTCGTCTCAACACCCACCCACCCACCCATGGCTGCCGTCAATCATATCTCCATTACGGATCCCGACAACGGTGAAACTTCTACGTCGGACGACGAGTTGCCCGACGCCCCGCCAGTCCTCGAAGAAGGGGGGCAGTCCACCGTTGATGACTTGAAGGAAATCAACTTGGGCACGGAGACGGAGCCTCGGCCTACATTCGTCAGCACGCTCTTAACCCCGGAGGAAGAAGCTGCATACATCAAACTGCTTAAAGAATACAGAGACGTCTTCGCATGGTCCTACAAGGAGATGCCGGGCCTCGATCCAAAAATCGCAGTGCACCAGCTCAGCGTCAAACACGGAGCCAGCGCTATCAAGCAAGGACAAAGACGCTACCGGCCAGAACTGGTACCCCAAATAGAAGGCGAAGTCAACAAATTGATCGAAGCCGGCTTCATTCGAGAGGTCAAGTACCCGACATGGATCTCTAGCGTCGTCCCCGTCAAAAAGAAGAACGGCCAAATCCGAGTGTGCGTGGACTTCAGAGACTTGAACAACGCATGTCCAAAGGACGACTTCCCCTTGCCAATCACGGAGCTAATGGTTGATGCGACGACTGGTCACGAGGTGCTCACTTTCATGGACGGATCATCGGGCTACAACCAGATTCGGATGGCACCCAAGGACGAGGAGCTCACGGCATTCCGCACACCGAAAGGAATCTACTGCTACAAGGTAATGCCGTTCGGCTTAAAGAACGCGGGAGCCACCTAGCAGCGAGCTATGCAGAAGATCTTTGACGACATTCTTCATCAAAACGTGGAGTGTTATGTCGACGACCTCGTGGTGAAATCCAAGAAGAAATCGGCACATCTACAAGATCTTGAGCTAGTCTTCAAACGACTTCGAAGGTACCAACTCCGCATGAATCCGCTCAAGTGCGCGTTCGGAGTCTCCTCGGGCAAATTCCTCGGCTTCGTCGTCCGACATCGTGGCATTGAGATAGATCAATCCAAAATTGATGCTATCGTCAATATGCCCGTACCAAAGACAGTGCGAGACCTCAGAGGCCTCCAGGGACACTTGGCGTATATCCGGAGATTCATCGCCAACCTGGCTGGAAAGTGCCACCCTTTTAGTCGCCTCATGAAGAAAGGAGCGCCGTTTAAATGGGATGAAGCTTGCCAAGAAGCATTCCAAAACATCAAAGCATATCTACTGAAGCCGCCAGTCCTATCAGCACCGGTTCAAGGGAGGCCGCTCATCCTCTACATCGCCGCCCAAGAACAGTCCTTGGGGGCACTCCTGGCCCAGAACAATGAACTTGGCGTGGAGACAGCTTGCTACTACTTAAGTCGCACTCTCGTCGGCGCAGAGCTGAATTACTCCCCAATCGAGAAGGTCTGCTTAGCGCTCATCTTCGCCACGAAAAAGCTGCGACACTATATGCTCGCTCACACCATCAGACTCGTCTCGAAGGCTGACCCACTCAAATACATCATGTCGAGACCAGTGCTTTCCGGACGTCTGGCCAAGTGGGCCCTGCTGCTACTTGAATTCGACATCACCTTCGTGCCACAGAAAGCGGTTAAAGGGCAGGCCCTCGCGGACTTCCTCGCAGAATACCCTCTCCCGGCAGAATGGGAGTTATCAGAAGATCTCCCAGATGAAGAAGTGTTCTCCGTCGACATCGCCCCATCCTGGAAAATGTTCTTCGACGGCGCAGCTAGGCAAGACATAGCGGGAGCCGGAGTCATCTTTGTCACTCCGGACAACGAAATACTCCCCTTCTCATTCCTGCTCTCGGAAGCATGTTCCAACAACGTGGCAGAATATCAAGCCCTACTCATTGGTCTCGAACTGGCCGACGAAATGGAGCTTCAAGGACTGGAGATCTTTGGCGACTCTCAACTCGTGATCCAGCAAGTCCTGGGGGCATACGAAGTCAACAAAGAAGACCTGGTACCGTTGCACGCGCGAGCTGTGAAGCTCCTCAAAAAACTCAAGGCTGCTTCCATCCAACACGTTTCCCGGAACCTCAACCAGCAGGCCGACGCACTCGCAAATCTAGCGGCTACACTCCCGTTCCCAGATGAGCGTTCACTCGTCGTCCCCGTCTGCAGGAGATTCGTGATCATCGAAAAAGAGGGTCCGCCCGAGGTACCAGTTCAAACCAACGCGGTGCATGTCCTCGAGATTAAAGAACAAGACTGGAGGCAACCGTTTGTGGAGTACCTTGTTCATGGTAAACTCCCCGAAGATCCGAAGCGCAAAAGTGACATCCGTCGAAGATCTCTGAGGTTCTATCACTTCAACGGCGAGCTGTACCGACGGAGCTATGACGGCACACTCCTGAGGTGCCTCGCGAAAAAGGAAGCAGAAGCCGCGCTCGAAGAAGTACACGCCGGAATCTGTGGATCGCACCAGTCCGGTCCGAAGCTTCACTTCCGCATCAGAAGGATGGGATACTACTGGCCTACCATGATCAAAGACAGCTTGGAGTACGCGAGAAGATGTCAAGCTTGCCAGATGCACGGGGACTACATTCGTCAACCTCCGGAGCCTTTACACCCAACAATCGCGTCTTGGCCCTTCGACGGATGGGGTCTTGACATCGTCGGTCCTCTGCCCAAGTCATCTAAGCAACATCTCTACATCTTAGCGGCAACGGACTACTTCTCCAAGTGGGCTGAAGCGATACCGTTGAGGGAAGTTACGAAGTACTCCGTCATCAGCTTTATCCAGAATGACATCATCTTCCGCTATGGAGTCCCCCGCTACATCGTAACAGATAATGGGAAGCAGTTCAAGAATGCTGCCGTCAGCCAGTTCTGCGCATTGTACAACATTAAGCAGAATTGTTCGACAATGTACAACGCTCCGGCCAACGGTCTAGCAGAAGCCTTCAACAAAACTCTGTGCAAGCTGCTGGAGAAAACCGTCTCGAAGACAAAGAAAGATTGGCACGAACGCATGGGCGAAGCGCTATGGGCTTACCGAACATCCTTCCGCACGCCGACACAAGCAACGCCGTATTCCCTCGTCTATGGCGTGGAAGCCGTTCTTCCGCTCGAACTCCAAATCCCGTCGCTCAGGATAGCAGTCCAGGAAGGCCTCACCAGCGATGACAACGCCCAGCTCCGCCTAGCAGAATTGGAAGCACTGGATGAAAGACGCCTCGAAGCTCAACAGCGTCTGGAGTGTTATCAGGCCAGGCTCTCTCGCGCCTTCAACAAGAAGATTCGTCCTCGATCATTCCAGATAGGGGAACTGGTACTGGCGGTCAAACGCCCCATCATTCTCTCGCATCGAGGAGGGAAGAAATTTGATGCCAAATGGGATGGCCCGCATTCCGTCAAGGAAGTCTACTCCAACGGTGCTTATCTCCTCACCACGCCAGAAGGGCTGACACTCGGCCCTATCAACGGCAAGTACCTCAAAAGGTACTATGCCTAAAGCAAGGCCACACCCCTTGTTCAAAAAAAAAAAAAAAAAAAAAAAAATGAACTACGTGCGACTTGATCCCCCTTAGGGGGGTACGTAGGCAGCCTGAGAAGTTACTTCAGGTTCAGTCCGACCAAAAGAAAAAGACAACAAAGTTCCATGGAAATGATGTGGCGAAACAAGGCGATATTATTAATAAAGCAAAGACAGTACATTGCATAAGTCCTGAAAAGAAAGCCACAATGAAACAAGGAACGACTAAAAGAAGGTGTCCAGAGCTTGAAGACGGCGCAGCAGCTCCTCCCTAGTCACCTCCACTCGCTGAAGCTCCACGGGACGAGCAGCCAGAAGCTCGCGACGGGTCGCCAAGTCCGACTGCTGTTTCAGATAACTCGCCTTCAAAGCGCTCTCCGCGGCCTCGGCCCGCTCCAGACGAGACTCCGCCTTTCGAAGCGAGGCGCGCACAGACTCTATCTTTCTCTGAGCCTTCGACAGGCTGGACGTAGCTTCTGCAAGTTGATTCTCGGACTGACTCAGACTCGTCTCAGCAGCCTCCAACTCAGAAGGGGAACTCCCCTCCAGCAAAGCCCGCCGGGATCGATAAGCCTCGCTCTCGGTCACAAGCTGGTCCATCTGAGCGACGAAAAGAGAGCTGTCAACTTTGAACTCCGCCAGGCTCGCGCAAAACTCCGCACCATCTGCCGACCACCAGTCCTGGAGGGCGCCAAGACCGGCAGTTTGGAAAGGCTCCAAAGTCGACTTGATGTACTGCCGACAGCTCGAAAGAAGGAACTCTGAGACCCTGCTCCTCGGCCTTAAAACCGGACGAGGCGCCTCGGAGTAGGTAGGCAAGACCCTCCCTGCCGCTGCAACTGCCACAGGAGCCGCCTGCGCCAACAAGGGTGGTGGAACCGGAGAAACCTCCGCTGCCGCTGCGGCCGCAACAGGAGCCGCCTGCGCCAACAAGGGTGGCGGAACTGGGGAAACCGCCACTACCGCTGCAACAACCGTCTCCACCAAAGGACACGAGGGCACAGTCATCGGGGAACGCCGCTTGTCGACGCTCGAGACTTCAGCCTCCTCGCCAAAAGACAAGGCGTCGACATCGATGTCGTCCAGGTTAATGTCGCCCCTAGGGAAGTTCTCCCCGCAAAGTCCGAGGAGATCTAGATCATCCGGAGGGATATCTAGCCCGCAGGGTTCGGGCACTTCCTGTGCGGCACCGGTGGACGAATGCCCAAGAGGCGCCTTTGAAGAGCTCGCTCCACGCTCTACCACTATAACAGAATCTGGTCAAAAGAAAGAAACGGTGCTCAGCGTGATAAAACTTCCTGAACGTAGAGGGCAAATAAAATGAAGAGAGTTCCATACCTGTGTGGTCGGACGAAGCGGTCCGGGACGGAGGAATCACTTCATCTTTCAGAAGTCCAGGCTCCTCGGCATCCTCCGTCAGACAAGGGACTCTCGGGACCATCCCGCGAGGAATGCACATTTTTCTTCTCTTGGGAGGGGCACCCTCAACTTCGGCCTTCGGGAAACAGAATGCCCCAGGGGCACTAGTAAGCTCGACATCCAGCACCGGAACGGAAGAAGGGACACAACGAGCACTGGAAAGACGACTACCGCTCCTCTGCGCCCTCCGAAATCCCAGTCGGAGGCGGCGGTCCTCTACTCCCGCAGAATGATCAAAGCAGAAATTCCTGAACCCGCTACTCACCAAGACGTCGACTGGAAAACTCGCAAGTAAAGGGGAAACTCGCCCTTTAACCCACTGGCAGTATTCCGGAGTGGCGGCGTCCCGAAGCCCGGATTTGGCCCCAGGAAAGAAACTACTGCCAGTAAAGCGAGCGTAGAGAGAAGCCCACAGACGGTAACCCTCCTGCGGACTGAAACGCCCCTGCAACTGCTGAGGCGTGCCAGGGACTTCCTGTCGAAACCCCTGCTGACGGGCAAAGCGATGGGGGGAGTACTGCTCCACCTCCACCACATCTCCTTTGCGCCAGACCAAGTAGCCAGGACGGCAGCTGACCATATTCCAGTAAAGACTGTCCGGGAGCCCGTCGTTGTCATACACAGTCGACCTCTCCAAAGGCAGCACCGAATGCTCCGACAGAAATTCAAAATCGACGCTCCCCATCCTCCTCAAAAGGGTACGAGCACACTCTTTCGGACGCTCCCAACTGATAAAGGCGTTCAAGATCCCTCCTACCCCGGGTAGGAAAGGTAGCTCGGCTGGATGCCCGCGTCTGGCAAAGATCCCCTTCGGGAAATGCAGAGCTATCCAGCCGTACAAATAATGCAAGGGTCCGAAAGCAGCCGACCGGCCAAGCTCCTCCTTGGCCTTATCTGAGCCAGACAAGTCCCAGTAAGTCCCGCTGAGAGCCCGATACAAGGCGCATAGTATGGCTGGGGCTAGATTGAAGAGCTCGCCCCTCTCCATCCTGGAAGCAGCAAGGAAGGTCCCCGGACGAATGGCCTCCCCAGAACACGGAAGCACGAACCGGCAAAGAAAGATGACCAGCCCGGCGGCTCGGTAAACCGATCGCCACTCCTCGCTGTCCCGTTTCAGGCCAAGGAGTTCCCAGGGGCACTACTTCCCCTCCATTGAGTGCTTCTCTCGAGCCAAGGAATCGATAGGCCTCACAAAGGAGCGAAGCGGAGGTCTCTGCATCTGAGCGATCTTCCACATCGGGTGAGCTGAGGGCGCTGGAGCTCTATACTCGCCTCTGAACCAAAAATCGACCCAAGAAGAAGGACGCACTCGATCTGATTGATCCCTCGCCGCAATGATAGCATATGCCTTGAACAGAAGGAGGCAAGAACTCGGAGCGTAGCTGCTGTCCAGCAGATCCTTCAAGGCAGGCACCTCCTCTTGGTAGTAGTTCCGTACCTCGGGGCACCCCGAAACGATATGGACGTCACGAAGCGAGATGCCTATCTCCCCCGCCCCAGTAAGGAAGGTGTTAGTCTCCGGACACCAAAGCTCACAAAGCGCGCGGTACATCCCCTCAGGACGACTGTACTCCCGACGGGCCGGCGCCAGAAATTTGGCCAATAAGTTCATCTCAGGTTCCGCGCCAAAGACCTCGTAGAGCTCGTCCATCCACTCGCGAAAGCCGCAAAGGTACTGGACGTCGCCCCGAGGCCAAGAATCGGGGCCCCATCGGGTCAGCCTAGCACATATCTTCGAGGCAACAACTGGCGTAGGCACGAACTCTTCACCGCAATGATGAAACGGAAGACTCAAACTCGGCCGCAGAAGCTTCATGGAGATCCCTTCGTCAGTATGGATCTTCTCGCTTAATTTCAGCATCCCGCAAGTCGCATCCGCGACTCCATCTTCTGTGATGCGCTCGTGCACAAAGACACGGAGCAACGACAGAAGGTCTTCCAGCCTTGAGTTGCGGTAACGGCGCACGCGAGTGTAAGGAAAGCAAAGGCATCTCCTCCCGTCAAAGAAATCCTCGTCTATCCAGCCAGAGGAAGTCAAACTCTCGAAGACGCGAGCCCTGGAAGACCATGAAGGGAGGCAAGTCAAGACAAGTGCGTGCAAAAAAAAAAAACCAAGGGGACCTGCACCCCTGTCAGGCGGACCACCCGACTCATTGGCCCGCCACCACTGTCGTCCGAGCCTTCGCAATGCGCCCCCGCGGGCCCACACAGCACCGCGCCAACCCAGCACGCCGATGCAATCGCGCCGGCCCGACTGCGCCGACCCCGCCCATGTCGACCCATCAGCGCCACCCAGCCAGGGCCGCAGCCACTTGCGCACCCATGCGCCACAGACCTATTGCTACCATCGCCATTTTCGGAGTCAAGGGGAGAAAGCAGAGAAAGAAGGTGATAGCAAAAAAAAAAAAAAAAAAAAAAAAAAGGGCCACGGCAGCTGCTACTGGGGCCCGCGACCCCCCCTTCCAATTAGAGATGGACAGCAAGAAGGGAAGGGGGGCCCGCAGCCCCCCCTTCTTCTCCTTCTTCTTCGCCTGCAGCTCAGGGCCGCCCACCAGCGACCCCGACCCGCTCGGCCCCGAACCCGACCCGGCCGCCGCCCTTCTCGGCCCCGAACCCGACCCGGCCGCCGCCTCCTTCCGGCCCCGCAGCCGCCGGACCCGGCCCCCGCGCCCCGGCAGCCCCACGCGCCGCCCCGCGCGCTGCAGCCCCGCGCGCCGCAGCCCCGCCTCCGGCCGCTCGCGCTGCAGCCCCGCGCGCCGCCCCGCGCGCTGCAGCCCCGCGCGCCGTGCCGCCGGCCCCGCTGCTGCCGCTGCTGCTTTTACGGGCCGGAGCCGAAGAAGAAGAAGAAAAAAAAAAAAAAAAAAAAAAAAAAAAAAAAAAAAGAAAAAAAAAAAGAAAAAGAAAAGAAAAGAAAAGAAAGGAAAAGAAAAAGAAAAGAAGAAGAAGAAGAAGAAGAAGAAGGAGGAAGAGAGAGGCGGCGAAGGCGACCCGCACCTCAGCCGCGCTCCTCCATCCTCCCCGCCGCGAGCCTCGTCGCATCGTCGCTTCGAACTCGCCTTCGCAACGACCGCGAAATCGCGCACCATCGCCGCCGACGAAAGAGGCGACACCGGGAAGACGGAGCAAGTCGCGTGCAACCCCGGGCAGCTCTCTTCCGACGACGGTCTTCAGAAGCCGGCAGAACCTTCGCAAAGGGGCACAATGACGGATGAAGGGGGTAGGGGTCCTTAAATAGACCTCCAACCCCGCCCACAAAAGGAATCAAGGACAAGCGCTCTACGATTCCTACGTGTCCAAACCCGACACGCTCTCACCGACGCACTCGTCCTTGAGGGGGCATTTGTAGACACGAATTTCGTCGGACCCGAACCCGACTTACGTGTGCCGATACGGATGCAAACCCGACACGCGGACCCAACTCGCTCGCGCCGACGTGGATGCAAACCCGACACGCAGACCCGACTCGCGCACGCCGGCATGGACTCGGACCCCGCCCCAAGAGGGGCCGGCCCCTACTAGGGTCCGAACCCTATAGGGCCGGCCCTAGTGGGGACCGAACCCGAAGGAGGGGCCGGCCGGCCCTGCAAGGAAAGAAAAGAAGAAAGAAAGAAAAGAAAAAGGAAAGAAAAGAAAGGAAAGAAAAGAAAAAGGAAAGAAAAGAAAAGGAAAGAAAAGAAAGAAAAGGAAAAAATACCGCCATGCGCGGGGGGAGGTAGCGTATGACGTCTGCACACACGCGGATCTGCGCCGATCCCTCGATCCGACGCACAAGACGAAGCGCCCGATCGCCATCGATTTTATGCGCAAAATCCAGCCATAATTGCACCCGCCAGAAAAGGAAAACAATTAAATGTTATTCCCTTCATCAATGGATGAATAAAATCCGGGTAATTATGAGAGAGATACAAAGGGGATTTAAAATTAAAAAGTTTCCATATCTCTCTCCCCACCTCTTTGCCTATAAATAGAGGGGGTGGGGGAAGGAAAAAATGGTCGGAAAGTTGAAGACAAAGTGCCAGAGCTCTGCAGAAGAGAGCACGCTTCTTCATCGACCCAAGGCTTCACGAGGCACAGTCAAGCCTGTCCCGAGGGATCGGCTTACTGAAAGTCCTCATCAACGTGAAGACCCTTGCGCACGAAGATCACCCCTTCGACTCCGTTCACGAAGAAGAAAGCTCGGAGAAGAAGAACCCTTCGACTCCGAAGACGCCAGAAGCAAAGGCCGGAGAAGAAGAGGAGCGGCACTACCCCGTCGTCTCCAACAAGCCTTCGACTCCGATCAAGCCCAAAAGCCCGGAGAAGAAGAGGAGCGGCACTACCCCGTCGTCTCCAACAAGCCTTCGACTCCAATCAAGCCCAAAAGCCCGGAGAAGAAGAGGAGCGGCACTACCCCGTCGGCTCCAACAAGTCCTCGATCCCGATCAAGCCCCAAAGCCCGGAGGAGAGAAGCGAAGCGTCATCACCCCGTCGTCTTCGACGAACATCTGCACCATCCACGAAGAAGAAAGGCTGGAACAGATCATCTGAAGCGTCGCTACCCCGTCGTCTTCATCAACAAAAGCCGACGCCACAACCGTCGCACGGAGATCGGTACTACCCCCACCATCTTCGAAAGCATCCTTCGACTCCGATCACGCCAAAGAAGCCCGGAGAAGAAGAGAAGTCCCGTCGACACGCAAACCGTCGAAGCACCGAAGAAGTAGCCCACGTCGTTCGAGGAAGAAGATCGAGTTGACGCTGAAGCTAAAGCCAACGCAAGAAGCCAAAACAAAGCCCCAGTAAAGCCCGCGCCAAAGCAACGCAAGTGCCAAAGCCAAGCGACTACGCCGGTCACGAGCAAAAGCACCGCACGTTCTAGCCGATACGACGCGAAGTCCGGAAGAACGAAAGCATCGCAAGTCTCTCCCAGCTACGTCCAAGTGCAAGCGCCAAAGCAAAGCAAAAGCCAGAGCCACGCCGGAGCCAAGCCAAAGCCAAAAAGCCAAAGCCAAAGCCCACGCCAAAAGCTCGATCGACGCCGCGAACCGACGATCAAGGACACCGAGGTCAAGCAAGGAACGAGGAAGACGCGAAGACCGAGGAACGAAGCCGAAAACCCCCTAGCCGAGAAAGCGCGAAGCACGGAAGGGACAAAGCAACGGTGGATATTCCTTAGCCTCTCCAAAACCCTCTCCCTGTAAAACCCCTGTCCTGGGCAGCCCCTTCAGAGCTCTCGCACGAATACCACGTGGAGACGCGGATCAAAGGGATCCCCCAGAAGATCTTTCCCACAATCCCCTGATCAAAACTCGCCGCAACCCGGGCTCGCTACACCCGAGCAACCCGGGTCCCGGCCACACTTGTAATCTCGTTTTGTGCAATAAAGCCGACCCGTACCTTTTTTGCGCATACACTCCCATCCCCTAGAACCAGCTTAGTACCGCAACGGAAGGCCGTCCCGATTCTACAAATGCCTTTCCAGAACGGGGAGATCTTGCCAGATCTACGGCTCCTCGCTTGAAGAGGGGAAAACCGCCTAAAGTAACGATCTCTGATGATGTTCGACCAGTGATCACCATGGTCGTTCTGTAATCTCCACCACCATTTCCCCAGCAGCGCTTGGTTGAAGTCTCTCAAATTAAGAATCCCCAATCCTCCTTGAGATTTGGATTTACAGGCGACTCCCCACTTGACAAGGTGGTAGGATCCCGAGGTACCATCCGCTCCTTTCCAAAGGAATTGGCTTCTGATGCTGTCGATCTTCCTAATCACCCAAGAAGGAACAAAGTAGAACGCCAAGTAGTAGGATGGAATGGAGGAGAGAACAGAGTTAACCAGACAAAGACGGCCTCCGAGAGAAAGGTGTCTGCTCTTCCAGTTCGAGAGGCGCAAGTCCACTTTCTCGACAACTTTAGACCATTGTGCCCGAGAGATGGATTTGTTGCTGATTGGGAGGCCCAAGTACTTCATTGGTAGCTCGTCCAACTTACAGTTCAGAAGCAAGGAGGCTCTAGTGGCAAAATCTTCTGAGGGGCCCACATAGAATATAGAACTTCTGTTGAAATTAATACGCAGGCCCGAGCAATACTCCAGCCCATAAAGGATGATCTTCAGCACTGCTATCTGTTCAAGCTTCGCTTCACAGAAGAGGATAGTGTCGTCAGCGAAATACAGATTCGAAATGTGCCAAGAATTACCTCGGATGAGGTTACTGGCATTCACCCGTAGCAAGATAGCATCAAAAGCGTCCACTACGAGGATAAAGAGAAACGGAGAGATGGGACAGCCCTGCTTCAACCCTTTCTTGACTAGGAATTGGCTTCCCAGCTCCCCATTCACGGAGCAGGAGAGCTTGGAAGAAGAGAGACAATCAAAGATCCAACGTAACCAAGTCGCTGGGAACCCTTTAGCTCGAAGAGTAGAGAGAATGAAGTCCCAATGTAGTCTATCGAACGCCTTCTCGAAGTCTAGCTTCAAAATGAGGCCCTCTTCTTTCCTCTCCTTCAGATGATAATTGACCTCCTGGACCGAAGCCACGCTATCTAAGATTAGGCGGTCTTTTATGAAAGCGGACTGGGATTTGCTGATGATTGAGTCCATAAAGGGTGCCATTCTGTTGGCTAGAATCTTCGTGACGATCTTGTATATGCAGTTGGAAAGGCTGATCGGGCGAAAATCTGAGACGGCTTCCGCCCCCGGGCGCTTCGGGATGAGAACGAGGATAGAATAGTTTAGATTGTGGAGAGAGGCCGTACCCGAGAAAAAATCTTGAACAAAGCGGATAACGTCCGGGGAGATGCAATCCCAGAAGGACTGGAAGAAGAACATCGGAAATCCATCCGGACCAGGAGCCCCATCTCCTTTCATCTCCATCACAGCTCGCCGGATCTCCTCTGTCGAAAAAACCCTTCCAATGTCAGATCCTTCTGGGAGTCGACCCATTGGGAGATTATTCCAGTCCAGCGAGGCGGAGGAGGACGGCAGCGATCGGAAGTAATTCTTAAAATGGTCATTGACCCCTAGCAGTATAGACTCTGTACCGGTGAGAATCTGACCCCCCACTTCAAGGCTCCCTATGAAGTTCTGCTTCCTTCTCTGATTCGCAATCTTATGAAAATATGAGGTGTTGCGGTCTCCTAGTAGCACCCATCTGTCTCTAGATCGCTGTTTCCACATAATCTCCTCTCTCTTCAAAATCTCAAGATCCTGACGAGAGCGAAGCAGGTCGTTCATCTCCTCCTCGGAAAGCTGAGCCAGCTCCTCCTTGGCTTCCAGAACACCGATACCCTGAAGAAGAACCTTCTTACTGATCAGAATATGGCCAAACTCCGACCGTTCCCAGCCGCGAATCTTCTGTCTCAGAACTCGAAACTTGCGAACTAAGTTCCGAGCGGAGTTGAAGTCCACCGGAGTTTGCGACCACCACCTACGAACAAGGTCATCGAACCCCGGGCTTTCTCTCCAAACTTTCTCAAACCGGAATCTTCTCTGAGGCTTACCAAGGATAGGACATGTATCCAAAAGAAGAGGAACGTGATTCGAGACCACAGACTGAAGAGAAGATTGAATAGAGTTGGGGAAAAGGGAATCCCACTCCCCTGAGGTAAGAAACCTGTCCAGTCTAGCAAACGAGGGTGAATCCCTCCTGTTGGACCACGTGAAAAGCTGACCGTGAAGGGGAAGGTCTGTCAAGTCAAATCTGCGGATAAAGTCAGAAAAGTCCTCCATTGCACCTCTGTGACCCGGCCCCCACGTCGCTCATGACTGAATCGGGTCACGTTGAAGTCTCCTCCCACTACCCAGGGCCCTGGGTTCGAAGCTCGAAACAGGGAGAGTTCATCCCAGACATCATTCCGAACAGACATATCATTGGGACAGTAAACCGAGGAGAACACACAGACAGCGTTATCACGTCGAGAGTTGAGCGAGACAGAGAGAGAATAAACTCTGACACTAGAACTGATAAAATCAAAAAGATCCTCCCTCCAACCAACGAGAATCCCACCGGAAGAACCGGTCGCATCCAAGACTGCCCAGCGAGAGATTCTGGGACCCGCTAGACTGCGCAAGAAGGAAGGGTCCGGTTGGGAAGTCTTGGTCTCCTGAAGACAAATTACATCAACCCTGTGAAGAGAGCAGAAGAGGGAAACAGCTCGGCGCTTATCAATGTCACCCAACCCTCTAACATTCCAAGACAAAATTAATATTACAATTACAGGCCGGGGGCCAAAACTCTCTCTCCAAAACCTGGGAGGAAACCAAAAACTCCTTGGCTGCTTCCACATCACCCCCAAAAGAGAAGCCGCAGGAAGTCGCGATCTGCACAATCGACTCTGGATCCAGCAGGTTCAAGAGAAGTCCAAAATCCTCCACGGCCCTCGACGCCAGAAAACTTCGCAGATCTCGCATCAGGTCTCCGGTTCTCTGAGTCCTTCTGACGTACGTCCGAATGCTTGGCGCCCCTGTCACCACAGCGGGAGCTATCAGAGTATCTCCAACCGGGTCGGATTCAAAAGGCTCCGCGGTGAGATTCGACTCCACCGGGGGAGCTAGCAGCGGTTCCACTAACTCAGGAAAATCCCCAGAATCATGGGGAGGAGAAACAGCATCCGCGTGGATCGCGGGAATACTAATAAAAGGGTCACCAATTTTGGGGTGGCCCGAATCTCCCGATGAAGAAACGTTACCAGTAATGGGGCTTACCGGTCTGGGGCTCACCGGTCTGGGCGACGTCCGGGCTGAGTCTGAACCCGGGGTCCGACTTGGGTGATGGGTCGGGCTCCTCGGCTGGGAGCTCTGACCGGCTTCCTGCTGGATGGCTACGAATCCGGCTTCTGAGGAAGGACCTGAAGAAGGAGACTCCGAGGACGAGATCTCTGAAACACGGATGCTCAAATCGAAGAAGAAGTCCCCAAAACGAGCAACTAACGAGGTGGGGATGAGAGACGGGTTGATCGTTCGGAAGGAGATCACCATCTCATTCAGATCATTCGTTGCCACAAACTCGTTGTGCACCTCCACCACTTCTCCAAACTCAACGAGGAGAGACTGCAGAGAAGGACGGCTCCAACAAGGGATCGGAAGGCCCGAGATGAAAAGGTTAACAAGAGATCGGGAGCAAACACCCGAAGAACGGTGGGAAGGGGTCCAAGCAGAGGCAAGAAGATGGAGAGGGCCAACGTCAAAGGAGACTGATGTGATGCGTATGCTTAAATAAACCCCAGTGCAGAATTTAAAACATAAAGATCAGATTTTAGCATATTATAATCAAATTTCAGCAAAGTCTATAATCACGATTCATCAGTCATTCAAGCCCAAGCATATTTAATTTGATAAAGTGATAAAACTGACATAATAAGATTAAATTTCAGATTCTAATAAACCAGTCCAGCAATACAGATGATCACAATCTCAAATAAATAAAGCCAATGTCTCAAGAGCAAGCAAAGATCTAATCGATAAACCCTAATGGATGAGATTCTCGGAAAACCACGGATTTTGGAAAACCCTAATATGAATTCAGCAATAAGGCCGGTTAGGGAAAAAGAAGGATATCACATGAAAATATCGAGGATCGATTTCAAACCGTGCTTTGGTCAATGCCGGCTGCTGACAGGAACTCCGTTGTTGCAGATGAAAGGGCGGAAGAGGGGGTGTGGTCCAGAAGAAAGGATGAAGAAGCCTTGACGAGTTGATCTTTGAAGATGGAGGAACTCCGCGTCGATCTTCCGCGAAGCCGTAGACGAATGCGGGGTGACGAGGTAGAAGCGTGCGGGAGGAAGAAGAAGACTAGAAGCAAGGAAGATTCTTCGGAAGGGATACACCGAACAAGCGCACACGCTTCTCCGTTCTAGGGTTTCAATTTCATATCATCATCCTCCTTTTGCAATTAGGGTTTGTAAATTTATAGGGAAACAACCAAGGGAAACAAAAAAAGGAAAGGAGAGAGATGGGCCGCGCGAGTAGAGAGAGAGAGAGGGACGCGCGGGTGAGAGAGAGGGGGCGCGGGGTGTTCGCGGGAGAGAGAGAGAGGGCCGGTCGGGTAGGGGTTCGGTTAGGGTTTTGGGTTTTTTTGATCCTCCTTCGAATCTCATCCATTGAGATCTATCCTAACTTAAGATCCTACGGCTAAGACTCTAACATAGAAACGAGTCAGTTCGGCATCTGTGGCTCGAACCGGATGCGAACATGGCGCGTATCACCCTCAAACTGATGGACAAACAGAGGTTGTCAACCGTAGTCTAGGGGATATGCTTCGATGTCTAGCTGGTGAAAGACCTAAACAGTGGGATGTAGTTTTACCACAAGCTGAATTCGCATATAATAGTTCAATTAATCGCTCAGTAGGTAAAACCCCCTTTGAAATCGTCTATGGCCATGTTATTCCCCATTTCTTGGATAGAACTGCCCTACCGCCTACAGGTCCTGCGAGTGCTGATGCTGATGACTTCCTTGAACACATCAAGACTGTACAGCGGGAGTCGCTTGAGAAACTGAGGGAAAGCAATGCCAGGTATAAGGCAAGCGCGGATTCACACAGGCGCGAGAGCACTTTTCAGCCAGGGGACTGGATCCTCGCCTACTTTCGCAGAAAGCGGTTTCCCACCGGTTCTTATGGGAAACTGAGCCAGAGGAAGTTTGGACCCTTCCGCGTTCTCAGAGCGTTGGGACCCAATGCTTACCTGCTGGACTTACCAGATGACATGCCGACATCGCCGATCTTCAACATCTCAGAGTTGTTCCCTTTTCACGGAGACCGGCCAGACACGCCTTCAGCGCCACAGATTCCGTTCTCAGATGCGCAGCGGGATGAGACAGAGCAGATACAGGAGATCGTTGACGTCAGAGAGCTTGCTACCCGCCGCGGTGTCTTCCGACGGTTCCTTGTTCGGTGGGTAGGCAGGCCACTTTCAGACTGTACCTGGGTGGAGGAGCGACAGTTGCGAGCACAGCGGCCCAACCTCATACAGCAGCTGGACATCCACTCGACGGAGTCGAGTTCTTTCTAGTCCGGGGGAGTTGATGCAGCATGATCAGCGTCATCGGATCATCGCCGCATCTTCAGATCATCATCAGAGACATTTATTTACTGTCATTTTTATTTATTGTTTGGATGACATTAACCGTTTGGGGTTTATTAGTCGTTTGTTTCAGTTTTTGGCCATTTTTCCCTGTTTTTGGCCTTATTTCAGCATTTAGTTGTATTTCTGTTCTTGCCCAGTTCATGGGGGATGTCCATGATCTCATCCGGGGGCTTTTCGGATTGAATCCGGGTCTTCTCGGGTGAGTTTCAGCATAATATTAATAAAATTATGGGTGCGTGTGTTTGCGGGGTACCGACGGACGAGATTAGATCTCGAAACCGACGGTTAGATGGCGAAATAACATAATTTTGATGACGTGGCACATATGGGCTTCAGTAGGGAGTTAAATGGGCTTATCTTAAGCCCAATAGGGCATCTATAGCAATACCGCCCCCTTCCTTTCTTTCTTTCCCGTGAACCGAACGCCCCCCCCCTCCTTGTCCGCGCGGGTAGCAAAGCCGGCCCCACCCTTTGGCCGTTCCTCTCTTCTCTCCCTTATTTCTTTCTCTTTTCTTGCCTTTCTTGATCCCTTGCATCCACACCCTCTAAGCCTAATTAGCATTTGATCTGAGCCATCCAAAACAAAACCCTAGCCTACAAAAAGATGAAGAAGAAAAGAGAATTCAGATTTGAAGAATTGCTGAACTTGTGCCTCTTCGTGAGTGCTTCCGGGTGAGACTCGAGTCCCCGATCATCGCCGCTTCCGCGACTTCGCCTCGTGAAGGCCTTGGTGTAGTTTTTCCGAAGGATCCGGGTTCTCCCGACGTCCGGCCTTGCTCCGTGTGCGGGATCATCGGCGTATCCTCGCAATCGACCCACGGCGGGAAACCCAGGCAGTATCTTTTCTTTTCCTTATCTTTTCCCTCGCATCCGCATCATTTTCCATTCGTTTCCATTGCCTCCGCTCCGCATCGCAGCCGTCATCATTTTTTTTTATCGCTAGTTGAAGCCATAATTGTGCCTATTTATTAGATTCGCTATCTATCGTCTGTCGGTAACCCTAGCAAGCATCCGTAGCCCTTTTCTTTATGAAAATCTGATGCAAGCCTATTGTTTTATTGCAATATTTACTGCTGCGAATTAATCCTTTTATATGCTGAAATCTGTTTTGTGAGAATATTGTGTTTCTATTGTTTAAATCTTAATCCTGCTTAATGTCGACGGCATAGAATTTTAGAACTGCGTGAGATAACTTTGTTTGCTGTCCTTTTGAGGCTTATTGCGCTATATTGATAACTAAACCCTAGTCATTGACCAAAGAAAACCCTGAAAGGGTTCAGGATTGTAGTGTGCCTTATTGGTGCCTGCATCAATTCAACACTTGGATGACAATATGGATGCACATATGAATGGTCTGTGAATGTATAGATGTCAGGCAAATGATGAATGCGAGTGTCATGGATGCCTACAGACTCTAAATGCGATGTGCATGCAATGGAAGGCAGTATGCTGTCTAATCCCTTCTCAATTGCTAGTGAATCAGAAGAACACCCTACTAGATTATCAGCGAATGGTGGTACGGACTGACTCTGACTCAGAAGGGCTTGAGGTGCGTGGGATCGGTGTCTCCTAAAACATGTGGGCCATAGGGTGACGTTGATGTCGTCCTTAAGGAAGGTATAAGTGTTGGCTCTTCCGTGATGTTGGACATCTCGGTCGAACTGCCATGGACGCCCTAGGATAACGTCAGCCACGTCTAAAGGAAGGACATCACACCAAATCTCGTCGTGATATTGCAGCCCAATTGACAATTTTGCCAAACAACAATGCGTTACTAGCTTACTCGTGGTGTTGTCTAGCCAGGATGTTTTGTAAGGGTGAGCCAATGGTTTAACTTTCCATTTCTTGCTCCTAACTACCCTTTCATTGATCAGATTGGTGGTGCAACCTCCATCGATCAAGACACAAAGGTCCATTCCGTTGACAGTGCAGACTGTTCGGAACAGCTCGAACCTCTGGTTCTTACAGTGTGGCTTAGGGGGTCCTCCACAGAGCTCGTGGGGAAGTAGCGCTTTAGGTGCTTGGGGTGATGGAGACTGGTGAATAACCAATAGTGGCGCAGTCACATCATCTCCCTCCAAGACTAACTCATTGAAGTTTTCGCCTTCAGACTCATGACCATCCTCGTCATTATCCGCAAGATTTGTCTGTGGATGGAATTGACGTCGAGGACAATCGGCTGACTTGTGACCCGGCTGGTTGCATTTGAAGCACTTTATCTGACTCGGGTTGGGTCCTAAAACTCCTTTACCCTTCTCAGTGGGTGCAGGAACTGTACCAGCTACAGGTGTAGGTCCAGGGAGTGGTCTACTAACAGATCCGGATGGTGCCCTAGTGCTGTCATATCGCCGGGACTCAGATCGGAAGTGGTGAGACTCGACTTTCTTAGCCCGACGGTGTACATCACTGACCTGATACAAGTCGTGAAGGGACACCACCTCTTGAATGGAAGGCTTGAGACCATTGACATACCTAGCGACGCTCTGCTCTTCGTCTTCATGCAGATCATTGCGAGCTTGGAGCTTGTAGAATTCATTGGTGTAATCATCTACCGACCTGTGCTCTTGTCGCGGGTTTTGGAATTTCTGGAACACACATTGCTTGAAATCAGAAGGGAGGAACTTCTGTTGCATCTTTCCTCTCATGTGTGTCCAAGTGGAAATTTTCTCTTTCCCCTTTCTACCCCTAGTGGTCTGCAACTGTTTCCACCAGATCAGTGCATGACCTTTCAGTTTAAGACTAACAAACTTGACTTGTTTGTCGCGGGGGATTTCTTTCCACTCAAAGTATTGGTCGATTCTCTCGGCCCATTCTAGGAATTCTTCAGGATCCATCCTACCCTCGAACTCAGGATTTTCAATTTTTATGCCCTGATCCCAGCCCCAGTGGGATTTCGCTTTCCTATGAGTTCTCCTACTTCGCCTATCAGATCCATCAGAGGAACTGACGCTGTCACCTCCTGACTCTAGATCTAACTCACTATGCCCTGGCGACGCTCTAGTCCTGTGTTCTCGATGGGGTCGAGGTGGATTCTGGGAATTGGTGAAGGCCAAGGTCAAGGTTTCAATCTGGGTCTGAAGCCTATCCATGTGTTCCTGTTGCCTTATGAAGGCATCTTGCCAAGTACGGGGTGGAGAAGATCCAGCCATTATGGATTCTCTAGAAGATGCTATCGATTCACTCAGAGAGAAAGGGATGGTCCTAATATGGATGTACTCACACGATGCTAGTTTCCTAATTAATGCAAGACACAAGGCTAAAATGAAAATAGGGAAAATAAAAAAAAAATTTCAGCACGCACACAAGATGCAAATGATGCAAGAGGACCGGCCGTTGCGTAAGAACGCGACGACTAGTGCGCTCTGATACCAACTTGATGTGATGCGTATGCTTAAATAAACCCCAGTGCAGAATTTAAAACATAAAGATCAGATTTTAGCATATTATAATCAAATTTCAGCAAAGTCTATAATCACGATTCATCAGTCATTCAAGCCCAAGCATATTTAATTTGACAAAGTGATAAAACTGACATAATAAGATTAAATTTCAGGTTCTAATAAACCAGTCCAGCAATACAGATGATCACAATCTCAAATAAATAAAGCCAATGTCTCAAGAGCAAGCAAAGATCTAATCGATAAACCCTAATGGATGAGATTCTCGGAAAACCACGGATTTTGGAAAACCCTAATATGAATTCAGCAATAAGGCCGGTTAGGGAAAAAGAAGGATATCACATGAAAATATCGAGGATCGATTTCAAACCGTGCTTTGGTCAATGCCGGCTGCTGACAGGAACTCCGTTGTTGCAGATGAAAGGGCGGAAGAGGGGGCGTGGTCCAGAAGAAAGGATGAAGAAGCCTTGACGAGTTGATCTTTGAAGATGGAGGAACTCCGCGTCGATCTTCCGCGAAGCCGTAGACGAATGCGGGGTGACGAGGTAGAAGCGTGCGGGAGGAAGAAGACTAGAAGCAAGAAAGATTCTTCGGAAGGGATACACCGAACAAGCGCACACGCTTCTCCGTTCTAGGGTTTCAATTTCATATCATCATCCTCCTTTTGCAATTAGGGTTTGTAAATTTATAGGGAAACAACCAAGGGAAACAAAAAAAGAAAAGAAGTAGAGAGATGGGCCGCGCGGGTAGAGAGAGAGAGAGAGGGACGCGCGGGTGAGAGAGAGGGGGCGCGGGGTGTTTGCGGGAGAGAGAGAGAGGGTCGGTCGGGTAGGGGTTCGGTTAGGGTTTTGGGTTTTTTTGATCCTCCTTCGAATCTCATCCATTGAGATCTATCCTAACTTAAGATCCTACGGCTAAGACTCTAACATAGAAACGAGTCAGTTCGGCATCTGTGGCTCGAACCGGATGCGAACTAGCTCGCACCTACCCAAACCAGAAAATAAAACATAAATAACTAAAGATCCGTTGGTCGGATCGAAATAAAATAAGAACCAAAGTCATAGAGCTTCGATTGAGCTTTCCATTGATGCAGACGGATCGACGATCGGCTTCCTCGATCTCCGGAACGGATGAAAATACGCCATCAGCTGTAGCAAATCTGCACGTAGTAGGCTCGTCTGCATCAGAGACTCTACTGACTACCGAGTGCCTGGCATAAGGGGACGGGAACTCAACAAGGAACTCAGAAGGGCCTAAGCTCCAGGTGGGGAAGGGCCATTCAGATTGCCAGAAAGTGCTGAAAGCTGAGGAGATGTCAGCAGGGCTATGGGATCCATCTGAGACGGTGATCACTGCGCAAGAATCAAGCTTAGCAACTATGGAGTTAGAAGCAATAGATTCTGGGATGGAAACAAAAGCAGAAGGGAAGGCTCTGGGAGGAGAGGGAGGGTGGAAAGCCGGTTGGTTATGTACAGACGGAGCCTTGATGACCCTCAGAGGGCAAACAACAGAGGAATGTCCGATCCCTCGACATATCCAGCAGACCATGGCGTTGCGGCAGGAGGATCAATCCCAAACACTAACAATCGTTAGATGGCTATCAAAGGGATGAAAACAGCCCAAGTATGCAAGCAACCCACGATTAGCTCGGTATGGGCTCAATTCGTCCGAACGGTTGTTCGAACGGCCTGCTTGCAGTCCAAATAGTGGTTCGGACAACCAGACTCAATGAGTCCGAGGGACAATCTTAGCCGTCTGAACGATGGTTTGGACAGGATTGGATCGTTCGGATCTGATCTTCACTGTCCGAACCATCACACGGACGGTAAGGCCATACGGTCCGAACAATGGTTCGAACGTGTGCAGAGTCTCTCTAACACTTAGGCAATTCCAAGTGTGGAACATCGGGGACCGCCAAGAGCAACCTATGTACACGAAGATACATTTACTGAGGCCCACTTGAGACTTGAAACTTAAGGCTGTGCAAGAGTGCACACGGTAAATCCGATACATCCAAAATTTGAGAGTCAAGTCTGAATTTGTTGAAAACGTTAAACGTCGTGAGCTCGAGAAAATTTAAGGAATCGTTTTGGAAGGCGTAAATCCAAAGAAACCAAAATATAAGAATCAAGTCCGAAAACAACGAAGACATGTAAACGCATGAACTTGAAAATTCTAAAACACACAATTTCAGCAAACGGGGTGAATCGAAAAAAACAACGATACGTGAATACGAGTATGCAATATGAATTTAACCTAAACCTCTAACTGAGCAGATTGTCCTACAATCCCAAATGTAAGTAAAACCACATATACCTTGGGTTGGTGTGTGCGTGGTCTGTGAATCTTCAACTAACGCTTGTCAAGCATGATGTGATCATAAATGGTAATGCTTTGACACTGGCCACTACACTAGGACACTTCTCTGACCGAGAATGTTTAGAGCACACAAATTATGACGTGTTTACAAATTTTGCGCTAACACGTGGACGACCCCGCACGACAAGGCATCAACTAGGATGATAAAATATGCTGAAAAAAGGCCTAAAACATGTAATAGAAGGCATGAAAAGGTGAAACAAAACACTAATTTAAATGTTTTCAGCTACAACAATAGACATATAATATAAAGAACTAGTGATGCAGATCAGGCTGCATCAATCTTCCATGGTATTCTTGAAGGCTCATGCCCGCTTAATATGTACATGTTAAGTTGGTAACATTATTTACTCCAAACAATCTTTCATTGGAGATTTCCTCAAACATCTCCTTAGTTAATGATTTAGCCTTTAATAGCAAGGAGTCTTGCTCACCTATTTACTAGGGCCCAAAAAAGAATAAATTGAATCTGACATCATAATCATCAAACAGAAACCTTATGGGACTCATGAGTTACTTTTTTGCTTATCTATTTTACCCCATAACACAAAGGGTATATCATTTGTTTGGTTAAACTAAATGCTGCTTATGTTTTAAATAGAAAATATGTAGATCAGTTGATAGACATGATTTAAGCCTTCACGAATCAATTAGTCTAAAACTAAGGTTGACAACAAAACGGTTGTCTTGAATCTTGATTGGTAAATTTAAATTCATGGTCCAGATAATTGTTGCAAAGCTAAACCAAATGAGATTGCCCGCCTGTATTAGTTGGTTTCTTTCGTCAATCTCAAAGTTAATGAGACTAAAGCATGCTATATATGGATGTGTTTGTTGCAAGGTTTGAGAATTGGGGTTCCGGCCGAGCAAAAACAAACCGGTTCGGGTTTGGATTCGGATTCGGTTCGGCTGTTTAGGCCAGAAAACATTAAAAAATGAGAAAATAAATAGAAATTAGAGTTTGATTCACCAAACTAGGGCCGAATTGATGTTTCAGATGCAAGTCTTGAGATATATGAATCATGTTATAACTATTAACTCCATATGTATCATTGAAACTAATAGAATGATAATATGAACCAAATCCAAATCAGACCCGATTCAGGGGCATAATGCGGGTTCAAGGGTTCAGATCGGCCAAAACCAAAAAGGGTTCAGGCAAACCGGTGCGGGTTCAGAATTTCAGATGACCTCTCAAACCATGATTTCTTATGTGTATGTATATCTGTAGGTCTACGACTGTGTACACCTACGTGTGTGTTAGTTTGTCTGTGTACACGACGAATGCATGCATATTGACAGAAAATTTAACGAATCAAACTGACGTAATATAAACCTCTGTGGGTAACAACATCCTATCCTGAAGTACCATATAGATTATTTAAAAGAGAATTACTTATCAAAAAATTTTACGGGTATCTTAATATTTCACATCTTTGAAAGGGTTAATTACGACCCAGTAAAAGAAAATATAAACACATTTCCCAAACTTAGAACATAGTGACGTATATAAACTTGAGTGCACAAAAACACACATGCACAATGCAAAGACCTGTGTCTAATCAAAGTATTAACATTTTTGCTAACAGAAAACATCACCTATGCATAAATCCACTACTAACATAACGAAAACTGATAAAACCACTTGAGATATAAACATGGGGATCCTGATGCAGACGAGCCACTACGTGCAGTTTTTCTACGGCTGATGGCGTATTTTCATCCGCGCCGGAGATCCAGGAACCCGATCGTCGATCCGTCTGCATCAGTGGAAAGATCAATTGAAGATCTACAGTTTTGGTTTTTACTTTATTTCGATCCGACCAACCGATCGTTAGATATTTCTGTTTTTATTTCTGGTTTGGGTAGGTGCGAGCCATGTTCGCATCCGGTTCGAGCCACAGATGCCGAACTGACTCATTTCTGTGTTAGGTTTTAGGCCGTAGGATATTAAGTCAGGGATAGATCTCAATGGATGAGATTCGATGGAGAGCAAAAAACCCAAAACCCTAGCCCAAATCACAACCGGCCGGCCCCTCTTTCTCTCTCCCGCGGACGCCCTCTCTCATCCGCGCGCCTCTCTCTCTCTCCCTACCCGACCGGCCTATCTCTCTCTCTTCTTTCCTTCTTTGTTCCCTTGTTGTTTCCCCTATAAGTTCTAAACCCTAATTGATGAAAGGGGAGATGAATATGAATTGAAACCCTAGAAACGGAGAAGCGGCCCGCTTGTTCGGTTTATCCTTTCCGACGAATTCTTCCTTGCTTCTCATCCTGTTCTTCCTTCGCAAGCTTCTACCCCGTCGCCTCGCTATTCATCCACGGCTTCACGGAAGATCGACGTGGAGTTTCTTCTTCTTCAAGATCATCGTCTCGGCTTCTTCACCCCGTCTTCTGGACCACGCCTCCCCTTCCGCGCCATTCCTCTGCAACACGGAGTATCGGAAAGCTGCCGGCATTGACCTAAGCACGGTTTGGTATCGTCCTTCGATAATTTTCATGTGATAAATCATCTTTTCCCAACCGGCCATATTGCTGAATTGTCATTAGGGTTTCCTAAATATTTGGTTTTTCTGAAGATCTCATCCATTAGGATTTTAACTTTTAGGTCTATGGTTGTCTTTGATACATTGGCTTTATCAGTTGAGATTGTGATCACCTCTGTTGCTGGAATTGGTTTATTATAATCTGAAATTAATTATTGTCCTGTCAGTTGTTATTGTTTCCTTGGATTAAATCTGATTGGGCATGAATGATTGTTGAATCGTGATTTTAAACATTGCTGAAATTTATTTATATATGCTGAAATCTGATTTTTATTGTTTAAATTCTGCACTTGGATCAATTTAAGCATTCCTCATCCCATCAAGTTGGTATTAGAGCGCACTAATCGTCGCGTCCTTACGCAACGGCCGGTCCTCTCGCATCACGCATCATCTCGTGTTTGCTGAAATTTTTTTTTTTTATTTGTCTTCTTTCATATTAGTTTGTATCTTGCATTAATTAGGACCCCAGCATTGCGTGATCGCATACATATTAGGACCATCCCTTTCTCTTTGTAGTGAGTCGATAGCATCTACTAGACAATCCGTAATGGTTGGATCTTCTCCGCCCCGAACTTAGCAAGATGCCTTCATGAGGCAACAGGAACACATGGATAGGCTTCAGACCCAGCTAGAAACCTTGACCGTAGCCTTCACTAATTCCCAAAATCAGCCTCGACCCCATCGAGAACATAGGACTAGAGCGTCACCAGGGCGTAGCGAGTTAGAGTCCGGGGGTGACAGCGTCAGTTCCTCTGACGGGTCTGAGAGGAGAAGTAGGCAAAGTCATAGGAGATCGAAATCCCATTGGGGCTGGGATCAGGGCATTAAGATAGAAATTCCTAAGTTCGAGGGTAGGATGGACCCTGAAGAGTTTCTAGAATGGGCCGAGAGAATCGACCAGTATTTCGAGTGGAAAGAAATCCCCCGCGACAAACAAGTCAAGTTTGTCAGCCTTAAATTAAAAGGTCATGCACTGATTTGGTGGAAACAGTTGCAGACCGCTAGGGGTAGGAAAGGGAAAGAAAAGATTTCCACATGGACACATATGCGAGGAAAAATGCAACAGAAGTTCCTCCCTTCTGATTTCAAGCAGAATGTGTTCCAGAAGTTCCAAAACCTGCGACAGGAGCATAAATCTGTAGATGACTACACTAATGAATTCTACAAGCTCCAAGCTCGTAACGATCTGCACGAAGATGAGGAGCAGAGCGTCGCTAGGTATGTCAACGGTCTCAAGCCTTCAATTCAGGAGGTGGTGTCCCTTCACGACTTGTATCAAGTCAGTGATGCACACCGTCGGGCCAAGAAAGTCGAGTCTCACCAATCACGATCTGCGTCCCGACGATATGACATCACTAGGGCACCATCCGGATCCGTTAGTAGACCACCCCCTGGACCTTCACCCATAGCTGGCACAGTTCCTGCACCCACTGAGAAGGGTAAAGGAGTCTTAGGACCCAACCCGAGTCAGATAAAGTGCTTTAAATGCAACCAGCCGGGTCACAAGTCCGCCGACTGTCCTCGCCGTCAATTCCATCCACAGACAAATCTTGCGGATAATGACGAGAATAGTCACGAATCTGATGGGGAACACTTCAATGAATTAGTCTTGGAGGGGGATGATGTGACTGCACCACTGTTGGTCATTCACCAGTCGCCATCGCCCCAAGCACCCAAAGCGTTGTTACCCCACGAGCTCTGTGGAGGACCTCCAAGGCCACACTGCAAGAAGCAGAGGTTCGAACTATTCCGAACAGTCTGCACTGTCAACGGAATTGACCTTTGTCTCTTGATCGATGGAGGTTGTACCACCAATCTGATAAATGAAAGGGTAGTTAGGAGCAAGAAATGGAAAGTTAAACCATTAGCTCACCCTTACAAGACATCCTGGCTAGACAACACCACGAGTAAGCTGGTAACTCACTGTTGTTTGGCAAAGTTATCCATTGGGCTGCAATATATAGATGAGATCTGGTGCGATATCATTCCGTTAGAGGTTGCTGATGTTATCTTAGGGCGTCCATGGCAGTTCGACCGAGATGTCCAACATCATGGGAGAGCCAACACCTATACTTTCCTTAAGGATGGCATCAATGTCACCCTTTGGCCCACATGTTTTAGGAAACACCGATCCCATGCACCTCAAGCCCTCCTGAGTCAGAGTCAGTCCGTACCACCATTCGTTGATAGTCTAGTCGGACGTTCATCTGATTTACTAAGAATTGATAAGGGATTAGACAACATTTTGCATTCCATTGCATGCACATCACATTTAGAGTCGGTAGGCATTCATGACACTTGCATTCATCATTTGCCTGACTTTCATACATCCATAGATCATTCATATGTGCATCCATATTGTCATCCAAGTGTTGAATTAGGCAATAACGACGATTTTGGCATGTTTGATCATTTTTCGATGCAAAATAATTATGAATCATGCTTTCAACTTTCAGCCAGCCCATCATCTTTAATTTTTCGAAATCATAACAAATGGCATGATGAATTCTTTGATTTCATATTCTATTCACTGCATCCCGACAATGATTGTATCACATATCTTCGTCGTCTTCTCGAATCCACTTGTTTTGCACCGTGCGCAGGCCACATTGAGCAACACATAATGCACCCGTAACCCTTGGCCTTTCAAATACACCAATGCCTATCGCGCAAGCCGATGACCCGCAGCACATTATGCTCCCGCGGCCTTTCTTTTCACATGTCACTTGAATTTCATGTCAACCCAAATTCCTATTATCACATGAAATTATCTGAGTATTTTGATGATCTTATCGTGCCGCGGAGGATGTGGGTTTTGACTTTCAGGTCTTCACTTGGTGCCGAGGGGCAGAGGCTACGAGACGGCGTTGCTGCTTACTTGAGGCGGATCACTTGGCCACCGGACCCGGGAGAGCAGTCAGACCAGAGTCAGCGGTTGCAGTTGCTGCCAGGAGAGCCCCCTCCGGACCCAGGACCTTGCTCGACAGGAGTCGAGTTCTTTTGAGTCCGGGGGACTTGATGCAGACGAGCCACTACGTGCAGTTTTTCTACAGCTGATGGCGTATTTTCATCCGCGCCGGAGATCCAGGAACCCGATCGTCGATCCGTCTGCATCAGTGGAAAGATCAATTGAAGATCTACAGTTTTGGTTTTTACTTTATTTCGATCCGACCAACGGATCGTTAGATATTTCTGTTTTTATTTCTGGTTTGGGTAGGTGCGAGCCATGTTCGCATCCGGTTTGAGCCACAGATGCCGAACTGACTCATTTTTGTGTTAGGTTTTAGGCCGTATGATATTAAGTCAGGGATAGATCTCAATGGATGAGATTCGATGGAGAGCAAAAAACCCAAAACCCTAGCCCAAATCACAACCGGCCGGCCCCTCTTTCTCTCTCCCGCGGACGCCCTCTCTCATCCGCGCGCCTCTCTCTCTCTCCCTACCCGACCGGCCTATCTCTCTCTCTTCTTTCCTTCTTTGTTCCCTTGTTGTTTCCCCTATAAGTTCTAAACCCTAATTGATGAAAGGGGAGATGAATATGAATTGAAACCCTAGAAACGGAGAAGCGGCCCGCTTGTTCGGTTTATCCTTTCCGACGAATTCTTCCTTGCTTCTCATCCTGTTCTTCCTTCGCAAGCTTCTACCCCGTCGCCTCGCTATTCATCCACGGCTTCACGGAAGATCGACGTGGAGTTTCTTCTTCTTCAAGATCATCGTCTCGGCTTCTTCACCCCGTCTTCTGGACCACGCCTCCCCTTCCACGCCATTCCTCTGCAACACGGAGTATCGAAAAGCTGCCGGCATTGACCTAAGCACGGTTTGGTATCGTCCTTCGATAATTTTCATGTGATAAATCATCTTTTCCCAACCGGCCATATTGCTGAATTGTCATTAGGGTTTCCTAAATATTTGGTTTTTCTGAAGATCTCATCCATTAGGATTTTAACTTTTAGGTCTATGGTTGTCTTTGATACATTGGCTTTATCAGTTGAGATTGTGATCACCTCTGTTGCTGGAATTGGTTTATTATAATCTGAAATTAATTATTGTCCTGTCAGTTGTTATTGTTTCCTTGGATTAAATCTGATTGGGCATGAATGATTGTTGAATCGTGATTTTAAACATTGCTGAAATTTATTTATATATGCTGAAATCTGATTTTTATTGTTTAAATTCTGCACTTGGATCAATTTAAGCATTCCTCATCCCATCAGATCCCAATCAGAAACTTCACAATTTCCAAACTACTAAAAATATTGTTAAGCTTTTAATGGTTTGTTTGTTTATCCAAGAAGATTTTAAATAAAAAGAAGTCAAAATAATCGGAGAGAACTACATAACATAGCCTGAATTAAAGCGGTGAGCACTGGTTTGAGAATTCTGGCTTTAACAATTTGTAGCATTAGATCGGTTTGAATGTCAAAGAGGGTGTATAATAGGTAGGGCTGCTATGTTCATATCAGTACACACGAAAACAAAACAGTGAAAGAACAAGCATACTGAAACACAAAAAAGAAGTTGAGGTAATGACAAGCGTTAGGATCAAAACAACTATTGTACGGATTAAGCCTCAAAAGCTAAAACTCAATGACCTTTGAAATTTTCTTAGTAATGTTTTAGTTTCACACCTTACAGACCCTTTATCAAAGTAGCTAGTTGCAGTGTAATGATGTAAAACTGATTTCTAGAACTAAATAGCTGTTTCAAACAAACCATAGATCAATTTATACTGAAAAGGATATCATCTAAGTGTTTAAATAAGGATGTGAAGAGAAGAACTCTTTAAATCATCAATTACCTCAAGTTCAAAAGGCATGGCTGGTCCACCATTGATGTTTTTAGGATTTAAGCGAGGCAACAATTTCTTCAAAAAGGTTTTGCCACCCTTGCTACATAAGATCAAGAAAATAGGCATTAAGTAAGAATAGGTGAAGTAATAGCAAATGGCCTTGGGTGCAAAAATTGTCAATGGGCCAAAAGAAAATTAAATACCGATTATAATCAAACACAAGAACACGCTCATGCATGGCGATTGCTCTCAAGGAACCAAGATTTAAAAGTAAAGCCTGCTCGCGTACCTATCATATAAATTACAATAAAATGTGAGTAAAACATATGAAAGATCAAGAGTTGTTACTTCGGTTGTACTAACCTAGAAAAGAGTATATGCGTGAGTACAGCAATCAGTAGCATTTTATGTTCTTAAATTCTAATGAATACGAATTTTACATCCAAGACAGAACTATCAGAAGAAATCACTCATTACAAAACTCTACCTTTGGAGTCATGACACAAATCCAAGAAATTAGACACAAGATATAGGAATAAATATAGAGTAGGAGGTCTATATGCACACATTAATCTATCAATAATGATAAATAGAACATCTTCAGGAAAGATAAGATTAGGAAACAGAAACTCAAATAAAAAACATACAAGTCATAAAGAAATATCATTAAAGAAAGAACTCTTGTAGATAAGTATCGATGACCCTACAAATCTTTTTGGATACGTTAACTTACTATATGTTGGCGTATTTACCACATGGACATGACCCACCTTGAAGTGCAGAATAAATAAGCCAAAAATAATGCAACATAATCAACTCAGTATGAAAGGTTGATCTGCACACATGTGGCACAAGAGAATAGTTCTTCACCGAGCACCCACTTGTGGACCCATAAAGGACTGACTCTTAGTAAATGATTTTATACACTTATCTATCTGCAGTAGGAAGTAAGAATTTTGAACCTCTTACAGATCAAATAAACTGGTTGGGCTCAACATCAGAATAATAAATCAAGGTTTCAAGTCTCGGTTTCGGTCCGACCCTCCGGGGATCGGTTTTGGCACCGAGTTTCAGCAATTTCAGATTTAGATTTTTTATAATTAAAAAAACTAAAACCTAAAAATTAGGGAAATTAGAAGATAAAAAATGTAGGCACTACTTTCTGGTATATTATATAGTTTGATAAGAATCAAAGTGCTTTTAGGTATATAACAGTATAACTATATAATATATATTATATACCTTTTTTATTTTTGAGAAATTCCTCTCTGAGAGAGAGGATGGGGTTAAGCCTTACCCCAAGTTAATTTTATTAATAATAGGGAAAACAACAATAAAAAAAGATTACCGATGATAGGCTTAATCTCCGTAGTTAACTTAGCTGGAATCCCAGAAGACCAGCTCGAAGCCACTGCTAGGATAGAATTCCATGTGTCTTATTGGATGTCTTTACTATTTAGCCTAAGGGCTTTTATGTAATTTTCTCTATATCTCATTTAATATAAATAATGTTAGCACCCACAATTGAACCCTAATTTTTTTGCCAACTCTACTTGATATTAGAGCCGCCGCTCTCCCTCTCTCTCTGTTCGCCCGCTCCCGTCTCCTCTTTGTTCGCTCGCAGGTTCTGTGAGCCGCCACCTCTTCTCCCGCGGCCACCTGCAACACTGATCACCTCTCCGAGACCAACGGATCTGCACGTTCCTCTGCTCTCCTCCCGTAGCCACGCGGCACTGATCGCCTCTCCGAGAGCCACCAACCCGCGTCTCTCTCTCTCCTCCCACTGCACCAGCCGGTCCCCGCAGGCCCCTCCAGCACTGTTGTCGATGACTAAAGGCCCCTTCAGCACTTTCGGCCTTGCTGCCAGCGGACGCAGGCACTGTCGTCTGTGCCAGAAGACCCAACAGCCTTACCGCCTGTATGCTGGGTGCTAATCTCATTCGAGGCCCCTCTGATCTCGCTCCGCCTGTCGTTAGAATCTTTGGTTTACTTCTTCTCTCCGCAACCATGATGGTATAGACATCCAATATGTCTTTCACAGTAGATTCTTTCCCTCTAAAGATATGACCGTTGTGTTCCTTCCTGATTCCTCAGCAAACACAAACAGCCATGCAGTCCTAGGCCCACCCAACTTGATTCCTGACTCTCCGAGTTCTCCAAATTGTCCAAATGGAACGAGTGGAACCCGAGTGTCCCTTAATATACAGTTGGGACTAGATTCTTCTAGATGCTTCTCGAGAATGAGGAGTGCAGCATCAGATGAGAGATGTCATCCCTTTCTTGTCAACACAGAACGCAAGATAAGTCTGTGACTCCAGGGTGATTTCGGTGGTGGAGATGAACTCTTGTTAGCAACATCTACTTGAGGGCTAACCATATGAAAATTCTACACTTAAATGGAGTTAGGAATTTCCAAAGAGCGGAGGCTATAAGGAAAACTAAACTCGTCATCATCAAGAAGATCCAACTGACGGTACACTCGTCGTCATCAAGAAGATCTGACTGACGCTACACCCGTTGAGTTGTCATCAAGAAGATCTGACTGACGCTACACCCGTTGTCATCAAGAAGATCCGACCGATGCTACAATCCTCATCATCAAAAAGATTTGACAGACGCTACAACCGTCGCCATCAAGAAGATTAATAAAGCCATCAAGAAGGTTCACAAATCTAGAACCTAGGTTAACAACCAGAGAGAAGACTCTGCAGAGAAGAAAGCAAGGCTCCGACACTCAAAGAACAAAGGCTTCAAGAGGTTTGGGCAAGCACATCCCTTGGGGAAATTCCTGCTTAGTCCTGTCAAAGTCCTCATCTCGAAGCCACGTACTTGAAGATTGAAAAACTCTGCTCCGTCCACAAAGAAGAAAGCTCAGAGAAGGACGCCAAAGCCGACACTACACCCGTCGCCATCAAAAGCTTCACTTTGCCCACGAATGCTTGGAGAAGATCCAGATGCTACTCTGTCACCATCAACACCATGATCAAACCAAAGCAAAAGCAAAAGCCAAAAGCCAAAGTGACACTAGCGCTGAAGACGACGAACCACGAAGAACAACGAGCGAGGCAACACACGTTCTAGCCGATACAGCACGAAGCCCGGAATAATGAAAGCACCACAAGACTCTTCTCCCACGTTCAAGTGCAAGAGCCGAAGCAAATCCAAAGCCAAAGACGGAAGCTAAAGCCAAACGCCAAAGTAAGATTGAAGCTAAAGATCGAGGAAGAACAAGAGTTGAAGGAGACACGAGATCGAGAAGCGAAGCGACACACGTCCTAGCCGGTGAAGAGCGTAGCATGGAAGGGCCAAAGCAAGGCGAAACTCCTCCATCTCTCTAAAAAACCCTCTTATAAAACTCTGATTTAGGCAATATAGCCGAAGTCTTAAACAAAGATCCGGGGAGACGAGGATCATAGGACCACAGAGGATCTCTCCCACAATATCTTGATACATCTTCTCCGCTCCGCCTCACCACCACTGGGCGCCCCGACGTGGTTGTAATTTTGTACGGTTCCAAGCAATAAGACAGCCCATCTTTTTGTGCCTACATCCATAAATAATCTTTTGAAAATTACACTCAAACTAACCCAATGGCCTTAAAACTTAAAGGCCTTGCAAGCAATTCCTCAAAATGCAACATGTATTAGGCCCAAAATATAAGATAACATTAAGAATAACCTTAGAAAGGTACTCGTAATAGGACTCAATCACCATAATTTTCACCTGGTCCTCTATCAAAAATATAACAAATACAAGTCCATTCATCAAACTTCTTGTGGTAGTCTTCAGACATCAATGTTTTACAAGTGGAAAGATAGCGTGAACTGTATGTTCACTAAACTAATACATAGTGCGAAGGTTTCACTATATTTAAAAGGGCAGAGATAAAGGTGAGGATTTAGATTCTCAATAAGGCATAAGCCTCATCGAAGTTTCTCTCATTAAGATGGTGGAGCAAGTCTAGTTAAGAAGGCTTCATTACAAGATAGACCAAAACTTTCCAAGAACCTGTCATCCCAACGTCAAACTTTCTAAGATTGGTGCCAAACATTTGATTGAGACAACTTGGCATTAAAGAGGAGGGCCAAGAGACCTAGAAGGGTAGTTAGAAAGTAGGGTGACCTACCTTATTGGTTAAGCAGTTTAAGCTCATGGAACCAGGAGGCAATCTCCAAGGTTCCCCTGGGCAAGGAAATGAAGTAGATGATGGGAGTCGAAGGCAAGTTCGATACTTGAAAATTGCAACGAGTAAGTAATCCCCCAAGGTTCCCCTAGACAAGTAAAGCGTGTAGACAAAGTGGGTAAAAGGCAAGATAGATATAGGGAAATGTACTCATCTCAATCATACACATTATAAGCTAAAGAGGAATGCAAGAAGAATTACGTGAAAAAGAAAGATATGATAGGATTTTGTATTTGGGCTTAGTATGCTAACTTGATATCTCACAGCGATACTACAAACATGTACATTTTGAAACAAATATAAAAAAAGGTTTTCTATAGTTTGACCTTGTGTTTTAATGTGTTTTATAAATATTAAACTCTTCAATCACCTGACGTACTACTGCATGAGCAAATTTGTGTTACTCAAGTACAAATTTTAATTAGACTCGCTTCGAGAGAGAGGAGTACAAGTATATCGGATGATTGTCGGGAGATCCGTCTGTGATCCTTTGATATTCGATTTCACTGTTCGAAGTACAAATATTACAAGAAAAAGATTAGAAAGATGAAAATAGAAGAGCCTTGCGGTGCTTGATTCTTTCGGACTTCGCGGGTGATTGGCTAGGTGCTTTGTTTTACTATTCTTCTCCTAGTTTCTTCACTTGTTCTTTGCTTATTCTTCTCTTTTCGATTTGTTTTGATAAATCTTTTTCCTTCTTTGATCTTAGATCCTTCTTCTTCTTCGACCTTCGATCCTTCTTTTTTTGATCTTCGATCCTTCTTCTTTTGGTTTGCTTTGATCTTCGATCCTTCTTCTCCAAAGTTTCTTCGAGCTTTGAAGTATCTTGAGTGGGAAACTTGTGAATTCTTCTTTCTTGTGGAAGATTTCCCAATTGTCATCTCTTATCAAAAGCTAATCCTTCTTTTCTTTCTTTCCACTCCTTTTATAAGGGTCAAGGTAGTTATTGTAGGAAATAAGCACCTAATGTGATGGGGAATAACAACCAGGATGGTTGCTAAGTAGTTTTCTTAACTTCCACAAGTAGTTATCTTTTTGAATTTCAAACTTCTCCCTCCATATTTCTTTAAGTGTAATATATTTTATTTCTTTTGAAATTCAAACGAACCAGTCTAACTTAATCGACTTGTGGTTCTGTCTAACTCGAACTCAAGTCTAATCACTAAGGCTCTTGTTTGAGTTTTTATGGTCCAGTCACTATGTTTTTGACTTGGTGGACCATATCAAATTAGGAACTTACTTTCTTAAAGTCCTACTTGCCTTCGATCTTGTATGTCGACGTAGCGAAGGGTGCACATCTCTAAGTGTCACCTATTGACTCAGATATAGCTTTTACTTTTAGACGATGAAGTTGGGATCTTTTTTCCTTTCTTCTCTGAACCTAGTCAATTTTAGAGTCTTGAAGTGTTTCAGACTTAGAAAATTCATGTGTCTCCATAGTCCATACTTAACCAAATTTGGAGTTTTGCCAAACTTAGTCAAATTTGTGGCTTTCTAGACTTAGTCAAAATTTTAAGTTTTTGTAGGGACGAGGGGCCTCGGTCGGCACGAGGGACGAGGGGCCCTGGTCGGCCTCCTAAACTCCCAGACTTAGTTAGTTTTCCAAGTCTACCAGTGTAACATCCGCCCCAAACACACAAGATATTGTCCTCTTTGCCCATGCCCGCACGAGAACTTCCCAGGGTGGTCACCCATCCTAGTACGGCTCTCGCCCGAGCATGCTTAACTACGGAGTTCTTACGAAATCTGTAGCGGCGCACGGTTTTAAAACGCGACTTCTATGTTTGGGAGGGGAAATTATATAAGTAGCTGTAGACACACAATTTGTGTCTAACACGGACCCGACTTGCATGCACCAATGCGGAGGCAAACCCGACACGCACTCGGACCCGGACCCGACTCGCATGCACCAATGCGAAGGCAAACCCGACACGCACTCGGACTCGGACCCGACTCGCATGCGCCGGCTCGGAGGCAAACCCGACACGCACTCGGACCCGGACCCGAACTCGACTCGCATGCACCGACTCAAGGGGGGCAAACCGGACCCGACCCAGGTCAAACAAGAGGCCGGGTGGGCCCATCCCCAAGTGGGGCCCACCCGGCCCCCTTCTAGAAATCCGAACCCCTTAAGGGGTGGCCGGCCATGCAAGAAAGAAAAGAAAGAAAGAAAGAAAAAAAAGGAAAGAAGAGAAAAGGAAAGAAAGACCGCCATGCGCGGGAGGAGGTTGCGTATGACGTCTACATAAGAGTGGATCTGCGTCAATCCCTCGATCCGACGGACAAAAAATGAAGCCGGGTCGCCATCGACTTTTTGTGCAAGAATCAAATAAATTCAAAAAGGATTGAGCCATAACTACTCCACCAGAAAAGGAAGGCAAATAAAGGCTTATTCCCCTTTTCAATGGAAGAATAAATCCTGGGTAGTTATGGGAGAGATATTAAAGGGATTCAAATAAATCTTCTCATATCTCTCCCCTCCCCCCTTTACCTATAAATAGAGAGGGAGGAGGAAGGTTCAAAAGGTCGAAGGGGTCAGAGCTGGAGCTAAAGACAAGGCGAAGGAGCTCGGCAGAAGAG
Source organism: Chamaelirium japonicum (assembly GCA_947650365.1). Lineage (NCBI taxonomy): Eukaryota > Viridiplantae > Streptophyta > Magnoliopsida > Liliales > Melanthiaceae > Chamaelirium > Chamaelirium japonicum. The sequence goes on from OX393552.1 coordinate 17,813,016, forward strand.
AAGACGCGCTCTTCATCAACCCAAGGCTTCACGAGGCACAGGCAAGCCTATCCCTTCGGGACCGGCTTAGTCCATTGAAAACCCTCATCAAAGTGAAGGCCCTTGCACAAGAAGATCAAGCCTTCGACTCTGTGCACGAAGAAGAAAGCTCTGAGAAGAAGAACCCTTCGACCCCGAAGACGCCAGAAGCAAAGGCCGGAGAAGAAGATCGGAGCGGCACTACCCCGTCGGCTCCAACAAGCCTTCAACTCCGATCAAGCTCCAAAGCCCGGAGAAGAAGAACGAAGCGGTATCACCCTGTCGTCTTCAACAACGCCAGCTCTATTCACGAAGAAGAAAGCTTAGAGAGGGACACTCGAGGCATCGCTACACCCGTCGTCTTCAAAGCAAAGCCGACGCTACAACCGTCGCACGGAGATCGGTGCTACCCCCGCCGTCCTCAAAAGGAGCCTTCGACTCCGAGCACGCCAAAGAAGCCCAAAGAAGAGAAGCAAAGTCGGTGCTACCCCCGTCGTCTTCAAAGCAAAGCCTTCGACTCCGATCACGCCAAAGAAGCCCGAAGAATAAGGGAAGTCAAGCCGACGCTCTAACCGTCGAGGAAGCCAGAAGCCTTGAAGAAGTAGCGCCACGCCGCCACCGCCGTTCGAGAGGAAGATCGAGTCAACACCGAAACAAAAACAACGCAAGAAGCCAAAGCAAAAGCACCGGTAAAGCCCGCGCCAAAGCAACGCAAGTGCCAAAGCCAAGTAACTACGCCAGTCACGAGCAAAGCACCGCACGTTCTAGCCAATACGATGCGAAGTCCGGAAGAACTAAAGCATCGCAAGGCTCTACCCGTCTACGTTCAAGGGCAAGCGCCAAAGCAAAGCAAGAGCCAGAGTCACGCCAAAGCAAAGCCAAAGCCAAAGCCGACGCCAAAAGCACAATCGACGCCGCAAACCGACGATCAAGGACGCCGATGTCTAGCAAGGATCAAGGAAGACACGAAAACCGAGGAACAAGCCAAAAACCCCTAGCCAAGAAAGCGCGAAGCACGGAAGGAACAAAAGCAACGGCGAACACTCCTTAGCCTCTCAAGAAACCCTCCCCTTGTAAAGACTTATGTCCTAGGCAACCCCTTCAGAGCTCTCGCACAAATGCCACGTGGAGACACGGATCAAAGAGACCCTCCAGAGGATCTCTCCCACAATCTCCTGATCGAATATTCACCGCACCCGGCTCACCACCCCTGATTCCCTGGGTCCCGGCCTCTGTAATCTTCGTGTGTTTGCAATAAAGACAACCCGGATCTTTTTCTGCGAATACAGTAGCTCAGGATCTTCTTCTCTCCAGGCGATGTAGGGCACACTCGTGGCCTTATACACCTCACCTCATCCATCTTGGCATCACAGCCTTAGGAGTCTTGGCTCTTGGCCTATTGGATCTTGGTCGTCACAATCCACCCCCCTTAGGGCTACACGTCCTCGTGTAGGGTTAGACCCCCCATTGCGAGGAGAACCGGCTCTGATACCATTTTGTAACATCCGACCCAAACACATAAGATTTTGTCCGCTTTGCCCGTGCCCGCACGAGGACTTCTCAGGGAGGTCACTCATCCTAGGACTGCTCTCGCCCGAGCATGCTTAACTACGGAGTTCTTACGAAATTCGTAGCGGCGCACGGTTTTAAAACGCGTCTTCTATGTTTGAGAGGAGAAATTATATAAGTAGCTCAGGATCTCATTCTCTCCGGGCGATGTAGGGCTAACTCGTGGCCTTGTACACCTCACCCACCTCATCCATCTTGGCATCACAGCCTTAGGAGTCTTGGCTCTTGGCTCTTGGCCTATTGGATCTTGGTCGTCACATCCAGCTTTAGCCAAATTTGGAGTTTTCCAAACCTAGTCAAATTCCGAGTCTTCTCGACTTAGTCAAATTCTGATTCATCCAGACTTAGTGAAATTCGAAGTCTTCCAGACTTGGTCAAAATTTTAAGTCTCCCAAACTTGGCCATAATTCGGAATCTTCCATACTTAGGCAAAATTCTAAGTCTTCCAGACTTAGCCAAATTCTCATGTCTTCCAGACTTAGTCATATTTTCAAGTCTTCCAAACTTAGCCAAATTTGGAGTCTTCCAGACTTGGTGAAATTCTGAGTCTTGTCTACAACTACCTTGGCTAAACAAAAATTTAAAAGTAGACAAAGACAGATCCCTACTTCCATTGGTTGAGGAAATAATGAAATCCTAATGTACAAGCCTCACAGAAGGCATCAAAAAAGACACAAGAGTGCAACTTGCAAGGGCCTCTTTGGTAAATGTTTATGGTTCAATTACATAAGTTCATGCATATGCCTCAATAGGTTCTTTAAAAATCTCATCTAGAGTGCTGAGGTGAGGTATGCCACAATTAAGAATTCCAAAAAATGGGGTTCCATGTCCATGCGAAATATACAGTTACGAGGATCTTGAAGTGCATAAGATAACACTAATAATCATGGAAAATAAGAAAACTAAAGAATAAACAAATTGCAAGACCCCAAGAATGTATATAATACCACTTGCATATTAACTCTGACTTTTCACAACCGACATATATTATTTCAAAATGCATGCAAAGCATAGGCTGGTAGGTAGTTAGAAAATGTCATATCCACCTTGGAGTATTTGATAGCAGATGAATTCAATGGATATATGGTATTCCTTATCTTTTAAATAACCGTATTTATTACAGAGAAAATCAAGTAAAATTACTTATGAAGAAAATGTATTATTTTATGGAGTTGGAACCAGAAAGTCAAGGAAATTAAAATTTTCTTTCAATACCAGCAAAGAAGGCATAGAGTTCATCAACCACAATGACGGGTCAACACTCCTGATATCTCGAAGGCGAAGACCTAGTGTTGGAGGCAATAATAAAAGAAAATTAGAAGTAACGATAAAAAAGAAATAAGGACAATTAGAATTTCTAGATCTACAAGATTGTGTAGATGAAGAACTCTGCTAAATATACAATTATGACAAATGGAAATGATGTTTTTGCTCAGTAATTTAATGTCTAGAGGAAGTTGTCAGGTGCAAAAATAAGTATGACTAGCAAAACAGTCTGGAGCTCCTAGGCCTACAAAGTAGAAACAATTCACATGTCACTATAACAGGTTGTGTAGATGGTATCATGGTCCTCGTTTGTGTGACATGGAGATCTATCATTTTTCTAAGATAAATTAATATCATTGATGCAGACAGCATAGCTTTTCACGGAAACTTGTACAATGAAGTAAACAAATACACACAAAGATTGAACTCAGTAGCTAGTATGTTTTCTTCTTTTTTTTAAATGAAGGCAGTCTTATGTTGCACAAAGGAAAGTGATTCTAACCATGCTACAAGACTAACAAATAGAACATGAACTAGAAGGTAGTAAGGACCCTTGCAACGAATACTGTGGAACATAAACTTGAAATAAGGTTAAGAGCTTGTTTAAGTATGATTTTTTTTGGGTACATCTTGTTTAAGTAGGATTGGTGGCATAAGGAAATCATTTGGAAAGATCAGAAGTCACTTTGTACATACCACTTGACTTCAACAACTGTCGCCTGCTAATCTTCTTTGTTGACATCATCCCATCGGATGTCACTTCTATCACCTGAACAAACCATTTCCATTATCTAGAAAACAATTGAATATACAGGTTGCTGGTAGATTAGCTACAAATTTTTAATTCAGCTCTAACCATGTGAACAGAATCAGTCAAATGACTGTAGAAGATATGTATTGTGACCATGTTTTATGTCATTCAAGTTAAAATAGATGTTGTGAACTTGTGATTAATCGTTTTGTCAGGAATGATCTTCAAATCAAACAGGCATGGCCAAGTTGTTTCCAAGTAGTAACATTGCAGAAAGAAAGGAAAAAAAAAGAAGCTGAAACATATAAAGCATGCTCTTGAGGGTGGGATGTGTGTGGGTGGGGAGCGGAGCGGGTGGTAAAGAGTGGTCCGGATTACATGGTCCAATCATAATTTCTCAGAACACTCTTACCTTTTCCCACAAGGCCAAAGCTATGGCCGGATATACCCAAGTCCCTATTTTAACTATACACTACCTTTCTAACACACTTCAATATTCCAATATGTTATATACGGGTGCGTCTTGAAAATGGCGATGGGTATATCAGGTCAATTCTTGCCCTTGAGGTAAAATGTCAGAAAATTTGGAGGAATTAAGCTTCGGCTTTGATATACCCACTCCCTATTTTAACGATGCACTCCATTTCTATCATGGGGTGGCGGCGGTGGCCGGAGGCGTCTCTCTCTCTCTCTCTCTCTCTCTCTCTCTCTCTCTCTCTCTCTCTCTCTCTCTCTCTCGCCAAAGGCTAGTTCGCTGTAATGTCGATAGTCATGGGTTTTTCTAATCTTTATAATAAAGCATGCTTTTGAGGGTTGGTGGGGGGATAAAGAATGCCCCAGATTTAGGGGGCAAGGGGGATAAAGAACGTCCATGATGTAGAAGAGGGGGGTAGGGGGATAAAGAGGGGTCTGAATTTAAAGGGGGGCTGATATTATATAAAGTGGTTCAGATTAAGTAAAGAGCGGTCCAGATTACATGGGTCAATTGTAATTCCTCATAACTTCCTTACAGTTTCCCTCAAGGGCAAAGTTATGGTCTGATATACCCATTTCCTATGTTAAAGATGCAATTCCTTTCTAACACATTACAATCTATTATATACGGGTGCATCATTAAACTGGGGAGTGGGTATATCGGGTCGATTCTTGCCCTTGAGCGAAAATGTTAGAAAGTTTGGAGGAATTATGATTCGGCCTTGGTATACCTACTCCCAATTTTAACGATGCACTCCCTTTCTAGCAAGGGGTTCATAACAGAAGGCATCTCTCTCTCTCATGGGGGGCAGTCCATCAGAGACGGGGTCGCGGCTGCTGCAGTGCCGACATGCATAAGTTTTTCTTTTCTATTTCTTTTTGGCTGGACAAACCAAATAGTCAGAGGACAGGGCACTAGAGCAAGGGCTTAAAGAGATCAGGGCTTAAAGAGATCCAGAGATCGAAACGGGGGGACGCAACCTACTATTATTAATTCCATAATCCCATGAACATGACATCAACGACCAGGATTAAGAGAAAGTCCACTCCACGATGTCCATATCGGGAGTCGAACAGGGAACCTCTCCAATATGGGAGAGAGGAAGTACTTCACAAGGCCAAGAGCCCTTTGGTGGTTTTTCATATATATATATATATATATATATATATATATATAGAGAGAGAGAGAGAGAGAGGAATGTTATAGTGAGCTATGAGCTACGAAAGGAGAAAATGAGCTACGATCATTTTGACCACCCTAGAAGTTTTGGAATTTCGTGAAAATTGGTGGGTGTGTTGTCTATGGTAACATGATCATCCTCACCAATTTTCAAGGAATTCCAAAGCTAGGGTCATCAAATGGTAGAAGCAAAATTAACGGTTACTACAGATGGCGGATAAAATTTCTACCGTTTGATGACTCTAGAAGTTTTGGATTTCCTTGAAAATTGGTGAGGATGATCATGTTACCCTAGACAACACACCCACCAATTTTTACGAAATTCCAAAACTTCTAGGGTGGTCAAAATCATCGTAGCTCATTTTCTCCTTCCGTAGCTCATAGCTCACTGTAACATTCCTCTCTCTCTCTCTCTCTCTCTCTCTCTCTCTCTCTCTCTCTCTATATATATATATATATATATATATATATATATATATATATATATATATATATATATATATATATATATATATATATATACATATATATATATATATATATGAAACACTTGATCAACATTCTTTATCATCGTCATCATCCTAAAAGTGGATATCATTAGTGTGTAAGTTCTTTTGTCATCATTTACTTCCACTCAAAGACCATCTTAGCCACCTATTATAGCCCCAAAATGTCTAGTGCAATAACAGATCGGAATACTCTCACGTTTAACAGGCTACAGAACTCATGCACATCAAGCTATAATTAGTGAGTCAATAAAGTTCCCCTTAGTAAATCCATGCACTGACCTTTAATGCAAAATACAACTATGTGTAAGTGCAGGGTCACCGTTTCCATGGTCAAAGGTGTATCACTCCATAGTCTTTCTAGAGGCAGCTATGAATGTGTCAAATATAAGGAAATGGAAGACAAACCCTTCTACTGAAGCAACCTGAAGCCCAAAATATCAATGGGACCTTTTTCAGACAACTCGTCCAATGTGCCATACGTTACTCGTGAATTGAATTCACGTAAAATAAAAAAAAATACATCAATGTTAATTGATGGCTATAAGGGTTTTAGGACATAAATTAAACATGTTTCCCCTGACAAACTCCCTTGGTAAGATTACTAATCTGAGATGCAATTCCGATGTGGGGAGCATCGGCCAGAACTCGGTGCACCCCCCCCCCCCCCCCCCCCCCCACACACACACACACATTAGCATTGTGTATGTTTGAATAGCAGCACTCCGAATATCAGCACATTTGGCTATCTAATTAAGGATTGTAGCCTTCCTCCACGCCAATTTCGATTGATTCTCCACTTCCAAAACTTTGAAATGACAGCCATAATCAAAACTAATCTAAGCATTGGACAGGAAGCTTATCCACCAAAAACCTTGCCCTTGGTCTTCTTTGCTCTTTGAGAAGCCAAAAACTATGGCTTATCATTTCACTCAAGGCCTTAGTGGTTGCAACATAAAGGAACTCCGGCAAAAATTTTAGCTCCCTTGTTTGAACACCTCCACTATTCACCTCCACTTACAATGAACCTGTTGGATTTGGTTGAATAGAAAAAGAAAATATTTAATAAATGATGCAGACGAGCCTACTACGTGCAGATTTTCACAGCTGATCGTGTATTTTCATCCCCTCCGGAGATCCAGGAAGCCGATCGTCAATCCGTCTGCATCAGTGGAAAGCTTATTCGAGGAGCCATGGCTTTGGTTTTTATTTTATTTCGATCCGACTAACGGATTTTGAGTTATTTATCTTTTATTTCTGGTTTGGGTAGGTGCGAGCCATGTTCGCATCCGGTTCGAGCCACAGATGCCGAACTGACTCGTTTCTATGTTAGGTTGTTAGCCGTAGGATCTTAAGTTAGATTAAATCTCAAATGATGAGATTCAAAAGGAAGCCAAAGCCCTAAAATCCCCTAACCAAACCCTCTCACCCGGCCGGCCCCTCTTTCCCGCGGCAATACCCGCGCGGGCACGCCTTGGGAAGCATGCCCGCGTCCTCTCTCTCCTCCCGAGCGGATTCTCTCTCTCCCTTTCCTTTTGTGTCTTTTAGTGTTTCATCCTCTATAAAGCCATCAAACCCTAATTGCAAAAGGGAGGATGAAATTGAATTGAAACCCTAGAACGGAGAAGCGTGTGCGCTTGTTCGATGTATCTTCCAAAGATTCTTCCTTGCATCTAGTCTTCGTCTTCCTCTCGCAAGCTTCTACCTCGTCACCACGCTCTCGTCTACGACTTCGCGGAAGATCGACGCGAAGATCCTTCATCTTCAAAGATCAACTCGTCTCGGCTTCTTCACCTCTTCTTCCGGACCACGCCTCCTCTTCCGCCCCTTCATCTGCAGCAACGGAGTTCCTGTCAGCCGCCGGCATTGACCAAAGCACGGTTTGGAATCGTCCCTCGATAATTTTCATGTGATAACCTTCTTTTTCGAACCGGCCTTATTGCTGAATTTCCATTAGGGTTTCCTAAATATTTGGTTCTCTGAGAATCTCATCCATTATGGTTTATCGGCTAGATCTATGGTTGTTCTTTGATACATTGGCTTTATTATTTGAGATTGTGATCATCTTTATTGCTGGAATTGAGTACTAAAATCTGGAATTAATATTTATCTTGTCAGTTTATTACTTTGCTGAAATAAATCTGTGTGGGAATGATTGAATGATGAATAGGGTTCTTGTACTTTGCTGAAATCTGATTATAATATGCTGAAATCTGATTATAATATGCTGAAATCTGTACTTAGTTGTTTAAATTCAGCACTTGGGTTTATTTGAGCATCCCCATCCCATCAAGTTGGTATCAGAGCGCACTAGTCGTCGCGTTCCTACGCAACGGCCGGTCCTCTTGCATCATTCGCATCATCGCGTGTTTGCTGAATTTTTTTTCTTTTCATTTAGTTAGTGTCTTGCATTAATTAGAAAACTAGCATCGCGTGAGCGCATCCATATTAGGATCACCCCTTTCTCTCGGAGGTGAATCAATAGCATCTTCTAGAGAATCTAGAATGGCTGGACCTTCCCCACCTCGTACTTGGCAAGATGCTTTCATAAGGCAACAAGAACACATGGATAGGCTTCAGACCCAGATCGAAACCTTGACCTTAGCCTTCACTAATTCCCAAAATCCACCTCGACCCCATCGAGAGCACAGGACTAGAGCGTCTCCAGGGCGTAGTGAGTTCGACCTAGAGTCAGGAGGTGATAGCGTCAGTTCCTCTGATGGATCTGATAGGCGAAGTAGAAAATCTCATAGGAGATCGAAATCCCATTGGGGCTGGGATCAGGGTATCAAAATAGAAATTCCTGAGTTTGAGAGTAGGATGGATCCAGAAGAGTTCCTAGAGTGGGCCGAGAGAATCGACCAATATTTTGAGTGGAAAGAAATTCCCCGAGACAAACAAGTCAAGTTTGTTAGTCTTAAACTGAAATGTCATGCACTGATCTGGTGGAAACAGTTGCAGATCACTAGGGGTAGAAAGGGAAAAGACAAGATTTCCACTTGGACACACATGAGGGGCAAAATGCAACAGAAGTTCCTCCCTTTTGATTTCAAACAGAATGTGTTCCAAAATTTCCAAAACCTGCGACAGGAGCACAAATCGGTGGATGATTACACTAATGAGTTCTACAAGCTCCAAGCTCACAATGATCTGCATGAAGATGAAGAGCAGAGCGTCGCTAGGTATGTCAATGGTCTTAAGCCTTCAATTCAAGAGGTGGTGTCCCTTCATGACTTGTATCAGGTCAGTGATGCACACCGTCGGGCTAAGAAAGTCGAGTCTCACCACTCACGATCTGCGTCCCGACGATATGACAACACTAGGGCACCATCCGGATCTGTTAGTAGACCGATCCCTGGACTTTCCCCTGTAGCTGGTTGTAGACATTGAAATATTGCCTAAAGCCGGAAAATCAGAAATTTGGCTAAGTCTGGAAGACTTTATTTCCCTGATGACTAGGGAAATTTTGCTTCCTACATTCTGAAATTTGGCTAAGTCTGGAAGACTTTATTTCCCTGATGACCAGGGAAATTTTGCTTCCTTATACTTTATTTCCCTAATGACCAGGGAAATTTTTCTCTACACTCAGAAATTTGGTTAAGTCTGGAAGACTTTATTTCCCTGATGACCAGGGAAATTTTTCTCTGCACTCAGAAATTTGGCTAAGTCTGGAATACTTTATTTCCCTGATGACCAGGGAAATTTTGCTTCCTTATACTTTATTTCCCTGATGACCAGGGAAATTTTTGTCTACACTCGGAAATTTGGCTAAGTCTTGAAGACTTTATTTCCCTGATGACCAGGGAAATTTTGCTTCCTTATACTTTATTTCCCTGATGACCAGGGAAATTTTTCTCTACACTCGGAAATTTGGCTAAGTCTGGAAGACTTTATTTCCCTGATGACCAGGGAAATTTTGCTTCCTTATACTTTATTTCCCTGATGACCAGGGAAATTTTTCTCTACACTCAGAAATTTGGCTAAGTCTGGAAGACTTTATTTCCCTGATGACCAGGGAAATTTTTCCCTACACTCAGAAATTTGGTTAAGTCTTGAAGACTTTATTTCCCTGATGACCAGGGAAATTTTGCTTCCTTATACTTTATTTCCCTGATGACCAGGGAAATTTTTCTCTACACTCAGAAATTTGGCTAAGTCTGGAAGACTTTATTTCCCTGATGACCAGGGAAATTTTTGCCTACACTCAGAAATTGACTAAGTCTGGAAGATTTTATTTCCCTGATGATCAGGGAAAGTTTTCTTGCTGCCTTACGCTCTGAAATTTGACTAAGTCTGAGAATAAGGAAAGTACTATATCCCTATCGTCCAAAGGCTATATCTAAGTCAATAGATTGATACTTAGAGATGAGCATCCTTCGACAAGCCGATATACAAGGCCGAAGAATAATCAAGCTTAAGCCCCTACAAATAAGCTTACGCTAGATTCGACAAACTCGTTGAATCCACCAAGTCAGAAATGACCGGATCAAGAGTTAACTTTGTTAAAATATGAGTCGCAGTAAGTCGACTCGGATTTTAAGACCCGAACCATAAGTCGTTTTAATCAGACCGGTTCACTCAAACTCAAAAGGATTAAACTACCAGTGGAAGTTACAAAACCACTTGAATATGATCCTAATCATCAAGGAGTTATATAAACCACCTGGAAGTTTCTCTAACCAGAAGTTATAGAAACCACCAGGAGGTTACTTCAACCACCCGAAGTAGTTATTCTCTACAATAACTACTTCGACCCTTATAAAAGGAGGGACAAGAAGAGAAGAAGGGATCTTTGGCCATAGAAGAAGAACTCACAAAGCTTCCGACTGAAGATACTTCAAAGCTCCAAGAAATTCCGGAGAAGAAGGATCGAAGATCGAAGCAAACCAAAGAAAATCGAAGACCGAAGATCGAAGAAGAAGATGGAAAATTGAAGATTTAAGTCCAAAGCAAGTCGAAGAACGAGCGAAGAACAAGTGAAGATTCTAGGAGAAGAAGAATAAAGCAAAGCCCCTAGCCGATCACGCGCAAAGCCCGGAAGGATCAAGCATCGCAACGCTCTCCTCTTTTCATTTTCTCACTTGTAATCTTTGTACTTCGAAATCGAGTATCAAAGGATCAAAGACGGATTTCCCCGCAATCTCCTGATATATTTTGTACTCCGCTCCCTCGAAGCGAGTCCTTTGAAATTTGTACTTGAGTAAAAATCAAATATTTACTCATACACTGGTACAGTTCCTACACCCACTGAAAAGGGTAAAGGCGTTTTAGGACCCAACCCGAGCCAGATAAAGTGCTTCAAATGCAACCAGCCGGGTCACAAGTCAGCCGATTGTCCTCGACGTCAATTCAATCCACAGACAAATCTGGCAGATAATGAAGAGAATAGTCATGAGCCTGAAGGCGAACACTTCAATGAGTTAGTCTTGGAGGGAGATGATGTGACTGCGCCACTGTTAGTTATTCATCAGTCTCCATCACCCCGAGTACCTAAAGCGTTGCTATCCCACGAACTCTGTGGAGGACCCCCAAAGCCACATTGTAAGAACCAGAGATTCGAGCTATTCCGAACAGTCTGCAATGTCAATGGCATGGATCTTTGCGTCTTGATAGAAGGAGGTTGCACCACCAATCTGATCAATGAAGCGATAGTCAGAAGCAAGAAGTGGAAAGTCAAACCATTGGCTCACCCTTACAAAACATCCTGGTTAGACAACACCACGAGCAAGTTAGTGACCCATTGTTGTCTGGCAAAGTTGTCAATTGGGCTACAATATAGAGATGAGATTTGGTGCGATGTCCTTCCTTTAGAAGTTGCTGATGTTATCCTTGGGCGTCCCTGGCAGTTTGACCGCGATGTACTACATCACGGGAAAGCTAATACCTACACTTTCCTTAAGGACGGCATCAATGTCACCCTATGGCCCACGTGTTTTAGGAGACACCGCTCCCACGTACCTCAAAGTCTTCTGAGTCAGAACCATCCCATACCACCATTCGCAGATAATCTAGGAGGGTGTTCATCTGATTCACTAAGAGTTGAGAAGGGCTTAGACAACATCTTGCATTCCATTGCATGCACATCGCATTTAGAGTCTGTAGGCATCCATGAAACTCGCATTCATCATTTGCCTGACATCTATACATTCATAGACCATTCATATGTGCATCTATATCATCATCCAAGTGTTGAATTAAGCACTAAAGAAGATTTTGCCATGGTTGATCACTTTTCGATGCAGGGTATTTATGAATCATGCTTTCAAATTTCAAAAAGCCCATCATTTTTACTTTCTCGAAGTCATAACAAATGGCTTGATAAATTATTAAGTTTCTTATTTTATTCACTGCATCCAGACAATGATGGTATGACATATCTTCTTGGGTTAGCATCCACTTGTTTTGCACCGTGCGCAGGCCACTTTGAGCAACACATATTGCACCCGCACCCCATGCCCTTTCAAATATACCATTGCTTATTGCGCAAGCCGATGACCCGCAACACATTACGCTCCCGCGGCCTTTCTTTTCATACGTCATTTGAATTTCATGTCAACCTATCTCTCTATTATCACATGAAATTATCTGAGTATCTTGACGATCTTACCGTGCCGCGGAGGATGTTGGTTTTGGCTTTCAGGTCTTCGCTTGACATGGATGGGCAGGGGGTGCCAGATGCAGTCGCAGCGTACTTGAGGCTGATTACTTGGCCACCGGACCCGGGCGAGCAGTTCGAGCAGATGCAGCGGTTGCAGCTACTTCCAGGAGAGCCCCCACCGGATCCAGGACCTTGCTCGACAGGAGTCGAGTTCTTTTGAGTCCGGGGGACTTGATGCAGACAAGCCCTACTACGTGCAGATTTTCACAGCTGATCGTGTATTTTCATCCCCTCCGAAGATCCAGGAAGCCGATCGTCAATCCGTCTGCATCAGTGGAAAGCTTATTCGAGGAGCCATGACTTTGGTTTTTATTTTATTTCGATCCGACTAACGGATTTTGAGTTATTTATCTTTTATTTCTGGTTTGGGTAGGTGTGAGCCATGTTCGCATCCGGTTCGAGCCACAGATGCCGAACTGACTCGTTTCTATGTTAGGTTGTTAGCCGTAGGATCTTAAGTTAGATTAAATCTCAATGGATGAGATTCAAAAGGAAGCCAAAGCCCTAAAATCCCCTAACCGAACCCTCTCACCCGGCCGGCCCCTCTTTCCCACGGCAATACCCGCGCGGGCACGCCTTGGGAAGTGTGCCCGCGTCCTTCTCTCTCTCCTCCCGCGTGGATTCTCTCTCTCCCTTTCCTTTTGTGTCTTTTAGTGTTTCATCCTCTATAAAGCCATCAAACCCTAATTGCAAAATGGAGGATGAAATTGAATTGAAACCCTAGAACGGAGAAGCGTGTGCGCTTGTTCGATGTATCTTCCGAAGATTCTTCCTTGCATTTAGTCTTCGTCTTCCTCTCGCAAGCTTCTACCTCGTCACCACGCTCTCGTCTACGACTTCGCGGAAGATCGACGCGGAGATCCTTCATCTTCAAAGATCAACTCGTCTCGGCTTATTCACCTCTTCTTCTGGACCACGCCTCCTCTTCCGCCCCTTCATCTGCAGCAACGGAGTTCCTGTCAGCCGCCGGCATTGACCAAAGCACGGTTTGGAATCGTCCCTCGATAATTTTCATGTGATAACCTTCTTTTTCCAACCGACCTTATTGCTGAATTTCCATTAGGGTTTCCTAAATATTTGGTTTTCTGAGAATCTCATCCATTAGGGTTTATCGGCTAGATCTATGGTTGTTCTTTGATACATTGGCTTTATTATTTGAGATTGTGATCATCTTTATTGCTGGAATTGAGTACTAAAATCTGGAATTAATATTTATCTTGTCAGTTTATTACTTTGCTGAAATAAATCTGTGTGGGAATGATTGAATGATGAATAGGGTTATTGTACTTTGCTGAAATTTGATTATAATATGCTGAAAGCTGTACTTAGTTGTTTAAATTCAGCACTTGGGTTTATTTGAACATCCCCATCCCATCAATAAATAAAATTTTATTTGTTTTGTTTTTAAAATCTTGTTTTTCGAAACATGTGGTTATTTGTTTTGTTGTTTTTAAAATCTCATTTTCTAAAGCATGTGATTGTTTGACTTTTGAGCAATAATGAATGGAGAACATTGGAAGCCTAAATAATGGTGACTCTTGGAAACCCGAGAGATTCTGATGACATTGAACCTTGGGGAAGCCAAATATTACAAGAGAATTAATGGCATTAAACCTTGGGAAAGCCCAAAGGTTAATCTCTAGGAATTCAAGAGCAATGAATGGGTTACTACTGGGATTCCCAATAATGACTATTGAGGGTCTATATAAAAGAACGCAAGAAGTCATTCCAGTGTATGCCGTGCGCCAAGTGCCAAGTGCAATCCGAAATCATCACAAATTGTTGTCCAAGTTCTCTCTCGTTGTGCTCTCAGTTTTCTGCAAGAAGAAGTTATGTGTCACCACTCACCAGTTCCTACCGTGGGTATTTCACCAGTACTAGGTGCAAGCCCACTCAGTAAACTCCAACAGAGTGGGGGCGAATGACGCTTTAAAGAAAGCATATTATATACTTGCTTCAAGCCTTGGAGACAAAAGCAGTTTCGTCTCCAACTCTCCGGATCGAAAAAGATTTGTAAACAATTTTCAGTTTGAGATTATTGGAAGAAATTTCATATTGAAGTTATTGTCTGCAAGCCATTTTTCCGATAAAATCATGCTCTCCAAGTTCAAGACTTGGGCAAATTCTCATCGAGTCGTATACTAAAAAATCTTATGTTTTGGCATCAAACTAGAAGTACAGATTTGTACCTCGTAGATGGTCTCTCTGATGCCGAGAGAGATAGAATCGGATGAGACAGAGGACCTCTGCTGCTGCAAGAAGCTGGTAGCAGCAAAATGAGGAGAGCCATCGTCGGCCTCACGACTCGCGCCGCTGCCCTCGTGCTCGAACCCACCCGGATCCTCTTGGACGAGAGCCCCTTCATCCGTCTCGAAGTCCTCTGCCGACGACCTCGGCAAGATCCGGCAGAACGAGGGGACCGGGGCGGTGAAGAAGGGAGCCGGTCTTCTTGACGCGAGGCGAGAGCTGGCCGCAGCGGCGTCTAAACGAGAGAGGGAGAGGAGGCGGCCGGGGAAGAGGAGGAGAGAAGCCTGGGGAGGGGAGGGATTAAGGAGGAGGATGGAGGAGGAGGAGGAGGAGGAGGAAGCCATCATGGTGGCAAGCAGCAGGGTCTCAACGGGGGCATGGGACGATGAGGGAGGAGCTCCGCCTCCGTCGTCGCCAGCATTCTTGGAGCCTCGAGCTCCTCATTGGGCAACGGGGCTAATTTTTATCGGTGCGGACGAGAGGACGCCACGTGGTCTGTTACCTGGTGGTGGGGCCCCGAGATCAGACAGTCCCCGCCACCAGGGCATCCGTCTGGTTTGTCGTAGTTTTTGTCGATTGGAGATTTTTCAAATAACCGTCTATTAACTAGGGGTAGGACTTGGGCGGGTCTTACCCGCCCAAACCCGAACCGAGAGCTGTTATTGGCACACCAATATTTGCTACCTTGATAGTTGTTTTTATTCAAAATTATCCCCAATTAAAATGACCATGGCTGAACATACTGTATCATGTTTGGGCGGGCGGCTATGGTCGATCGAACGTATTGTATAATGTTCGGCTCTGGTAGGCCGAACGTAAGATTTGGATACTAGTAGATGATGAAGGAGAGAAAATCGCTGAGGGGAGAAACCTATGGCGATTGGGCGGGGGAGCTCGGGGAGGGACGGAGAACAAAGAGGAGGTCGTCATAGTGGTTGATGGAGGAGGTGGGTGTTAAACGAAAAGAAAATCGACGGGAGGAGGAACCTATGGCGTCTGGGCAAGGGAGCTTGGGGAGGAGATGTGCTCGGGGAGGGCGGAGAGCCGAGTGGAGTCAGTCAAAGAAGTTGATGGAGGAGGTAGTGTGTTCGGGTTTGGATGTGTGTGTGTGTGTGGAGTAATTTGGGAAATAATGTTAGTATATGGTTTTTTAAATTTTGGATATGTGCAGTGAGCAAATATATAAAATTTTAAAACTAGGTGGTGTGTGAAGAGTATTTGGTGTACAAAAAGGAATACTTGGTGTGCTAATAGACCCACTCACTCGAACCTGACCGAACAATGGACAAGCATGGGCAAAGCTAGTCAAGAACTTGGATGGGTTTGGATAAAAAAAAGATCAATCCGATTTCAATTTGGATGGGTTTGGGCACCTATCTTACCCAACCCGAGGAACCCGAGCATCCGGGCCCGACCCTAGGGGTACGCACTAGACAAACAAGGTAGCTAGCTGCCTAGGGCCCTCAATTTTAAAACATCTTCTAGGACTGAAAGATGATTTTGTTGAATACACAGATATATTACTAACAAAGATTATGCATAACTTGAGTTATTAAAATTTGAACATATAATTCAACATAGATCTGAGTGTCTAACTAAGTATGCTTTATTTTCAATCAAATGATTTTGATCTCTTAATTTGATTAATTTTTTTTCATCTACAAATGTTTACAAGTATTTCTAATTGGGAAACCCACACAACTGACCAACCCATCCTCTCTTTTTTTTTTTTTTTTGCAAATTGGGCAACCCGAGCACGAGTTGGGCTTCCACAGGTTCCATGAGTTCCACAAGCAAAACGAGTCGGGTTGGGCATGGGTAGACCCTTCAACCCACCCAACCTGCCCAAGTCCCAACCCTACTATTTGACTGCTAGTCCGACACAACTAATATTATCAAAAAAGATGCAAAGTAAAAATGTAATTGCAATAGGTCCAATTGTTTTTAAAATGACACATATAACCCATCCATATACCATTTAGTTAAACCGGTTCATGTTTTTGTCATACTGTGATACCCGGCCTAACCGTATCCCTACTTCTATGCCCTAAATAGTGAACCCCAAACATAACCCTAACCCTAATCCTAATTCTATACCCTAACCCAAAACCGAACCCTAACCCTACACCTATACTCCCAATAGTGAACCCTAAACCGAATTATATATTCTAAATAGTGAACCATAACCCTAACCCTAATTATATAACCCTAACAGTGAACCGTAACCCCAAACCTAACCCAAATCAATTTAGCAGTCCAAAATCATTGTAGAAGTCTAAAAATAAAATAGTAGTCCAAAATCATTGTAGCAGTCTGAAAATAAAGTAACAGTCAAAAATCAGTGTAGCAGTCCGAAATCACTGTAGCAATCAAAAATCATTGTAGTAGTCCGAAATCACTGTAGCAACAGTGACGATAGTAAGTTCGGTGATCTATGTGGGAGTGTATCATGAGCATATTTGGTATTTTGAAAAAAAAAAAGTCAAAACGGTTAGCAAATTATCTCTTAAGCCTATATGTAACGACCAAGATCCAAGAGCCAAAAGCCAAGACTCCTGAGGATGTGATGCCAAGATGGATGAGCTGAGGTGAGGTGAGGTGTACAAGGTCATGAGTTAGCCCCACATCGCCTGGAGAGAAGGAGATCCTGAGCTACTTATATAATTTCCCCTCCCAAACATAGAAGATGTGTTTTAAGACCGTACGCCGCTACGGATTTCGTAAGAACTTCATAGTTAAGCGTGCTCGGGCGAGAACAGTACTAGGATGGGTGACCACCTGGAAAGTTCTAGTGCGGGCACGGATAAAGCGGACAATATCTTGTGTGTTTGGGACCGGATGTTACACTATAACTGTTATACATGGATTATCTCTTATTCTAAATCACCTAGTGGACGGCATGTAAACTAGAACTATTGGTTGGACTTAATGTAACTCAATACTGTTACAATGGGCCTATAGCTAATAACCCTAAAAAAATAAGGGTAAATTGGTCTACAGTCCTTCAAACATATTGTATTTAACGATTAGGACATGTAAAGGGATGCTTTAGCGTTAGGTCCTGTCGGTTGGAAAATTTTCATTTTACCTTAATATGCAGTTGTACAGGGAAATAACATGAAGAGTAACAATTCGGTAATAAAGATTAATATTTTTTTGAAATCACATTTCACTGTAGCTGCTACAGTGATTTCACTATAGCTGTTACAGTGATGTCATTGTAGACTGCTACAATGATTTCACTATGGCAGTTACAGTGATGTCATTGTAAACTGCTACAGTGATTTCATTGTAGCCAAAAGAATAATCTACTACGGTACTTTGAGATTGTTACAGTACTTTGCAGATTGTTACTCTTTGATATAGTTAAATCACTGTAACAATCACTATATATGTGAGGGATGATCCTTGTGCCGTCCCGAGGACTCCGCCCAATAGTCAATTGATTCGGAGTTGATGTCGTTGGGCTTGGCGATTTGAAGTAGAAGATAATAGAGTGAGTAGAGAAGAGTAAACAATGGTGTGGTCTCGAAATTCAGCCGAATCCTACGTCTCCGTGCTATATGGAGCAACATTAATTCATTAACACTTAGAATGTAATTTCCTCAACAGGCTGAGTGTTACTTGTCTGTCTTCGAATGAAGCAGAAAGAAAGGGATGTTAGAGCTCTTGTTTTCGAAAGTTTGATCTGGAAATCAAAAAATCGATCTAGAATATTTATCTGGTCTACTATTTATAGAGTTTGGAAATATCTGGAATCTGGGGCGGTTTCTGTTATCGCCTCGACAGGCTCCAGGCAGGGCTGGTGGGCCCCACCACTGTATTTATGGAACCCCAGGCAGGGCTAGTGGGTCTCGTCGTCGTCTTTGTGGACCCAAAGGCAGGGCTAGCGGGTCTTGTCAACGTCATTGTGGACCCCCAGGCAGGGATAGTGGGTCTCATCTCTGGGCATTGGCCAAATTTTTCGCCCACAATATATGCTATAGTGAAATCACTATAGCAAAGAGTAACAATCTGCAAAGTACTACAGCTAAAGAGTAATAATGATCTGCTATAGCGAAATCACTATAGCAAAGAGTAACAATCTGCAAAGTATTATGGCTAAAGAGTAACAGTTGCTAGGGGTGCAACTTGGGTCAGGTAAACCCGAGAACCGAACCAACCCGAACTAAATGGGTCAAGTTGGTTCGGGTATTTTTAAATTTCGGATTGGTTCGGTTCCGATATATCTTGACCCGACTAAATCGGGTCGGTTCTGGGTTAGGGCTTGGGTAAACCCGAACCAACCCGATTTGGATCCTTATACTAGGGGTGCAACTAGCGGTGCAACCCGGTCATTAGTTTAAACTAGGGGTGCAACTCGGCCATTAGTTTAAACTAGGTCGTTAGTTTACATCGGACCCATTGCACCCCATGGTTCAACTAGGCCATTAGTTTAAATAAGACCCATTGCACCCCATGGTTCGACTCTACCATTAGTTTAAATCAGACCCATTGCACCCTATAGTTTCAATATGACCCAAGTTGCACCCCTAGTTTAAATCAGACCCGAGAACCGACCCGAACTAACCCGATTTGGTTCCGGTCGGGTTTATATAGAATTCGGGTTGGATCGGGTTAAAAAACAGTAGAACCGATAACTTTCAGGTCGGTTCCGGTTTGGCTCAAACCCGAACCAACTCGACCCGAGTTGCACCCATAATAGTTGCAGATTATTACTCTTCTATGTGATTGTTACTCTTTAATGTGATTTAATTATTAGGGTCAATTTTGTCATTGAAGGGGGAGAAAAAATCAACAAGACTTAATGTTAATGTATCTTTGTTTGTCCTTTTCACCAAACGGATCTATTTCCAGGGACCTAACAATAAAATTCATTCTAATAATATTATAATTTTAAAATTTAAATAGTGGCGGGCTGACATACTCTGACCACATGGTATGTGAATTAGGGGTGAAACTCGGGTTGGAGTGGTTCGTTTTGAGCCAAACCGGAACCGACCCAAAAGTTATCGGTTCTACTATTTTCTAACCCGACCCAACCCGAATTCTATATAAACCCGAACCAAATCGGGCTGATTCGGTCGGTTATGGGGTCTGATTTAAACTAAGAGTGCAACTCGGGTCATATTGAAACTATAGGGTGCAATGGGTCTGATTTTAACTAATGGCCGAGTTGAACCATGGGGTGCAATGGGTCTGATTTTAACTAATGGCCGAGTTGAGCCATGGGGTGGGTCTGGTGTAAACTAATGGCCTAGTTTAAACTAATGGCCGAGTTGCACCCCTATTTAAATCAGATCCATAATGGGTCTGATTTAAACCAACTCGAGAACCGAGTTGCACCCCTAGTTTAAATCTTCCTTGTGTTCTTGATGAAATGGGAAGCCATTAGCTTGTGGAAGGTGTCGGAGCACATTTTAGTCAGACCCCATTTTAATCAGACCCGACACTGTTTCACAGACCCGTCATACCATGTATAAGGATCCGGGTCGGGTTGGTTCGGGTTTACCCAAGCCTTAACCGAGAACCGACCCAATTTGGTCGGGTCAAGTCGGAATCGAACCAACCCAACCCATTTAATTCGGGTTGGTTCGGTTCTCGGATTTACCTGACCCAAGTTGCACCCCTAATGTGAATGCTGAAAAGCAACCCATCACACCCACCAGGGGATTGGAGAGTTGGCAAAGCAACTGATGCTTTGGTGATGAGGTTGTGGGTTCAACTCTTCCTCCCCTCGATTTACCCAGGAGTGAAGTGGGAATTGCCGAGTGGGTCGGGCTTCACTCCCGGAGGGATTAGTCCGAGCCTGAAGTGGGCCATTGCCCGAAAGGTTTCGGGACACCCGCCGATGTCAAAAAAAAAAAAAAAAAAGCAACCCATCACGTTGGCTGTAAAAAAATTTATGGCGTACTCATTGAACTCGGCAACTAGGATGTTGGGTTTATTAGGGCTCCATTAAACCCCTTAACGTTGTATCCTTGAACATACAACGAGTTATATTTCCTTTAAAAAAAACCCGATAACTAGGATGCCATGTTCAAATATATTGGGACTAATATGTCCTATATGTCAATTTCAGCATACCCATTACCAATTAAGAATACATTACAAAAACTTATAAACACAAATAAATTAATTAGATGCATTAATCTATTAGTCTACTTAGGTGTGGTTTAGATATCTCATGTGTGTGTGGATAAAATCAACATATATGATATATGAGTTTACCATACACACCTAAGTAGGTTCGCAGTCAATAACTGAATTGGACATCCAGTTTGCATGACTGTAACATCTTGACCTTCTTGATAGAAAGAGATGATACATCTCGACCATTGGAAATATGATTCTAAATCATGAAGTGTTGGTGCATTCTAAATGCACTGAACGGAATTAAGATATAATACATGGTCTTTAAGTATTGTTATCTAAGACCATGGATATCTATACTACTGATTGCCTAGATCCTATATCTTAGAATGTACTATGGACTATGGGTTCAGTGTCTACTCTTTGACTTGCCAATTCAGTGAGGTCTATAGCATACTAATACCTGGAAAGGTTTGGTGACTTGCATTGGATGCTGGGGAACACAGACAATTGTGGAGAAAATTTTCAAGCCAATCGGGGACCCCATCCCACAACATTGATTGAATGTGGATGTTGTGCGTGATGCAGAGAGAGAGAGAGAGAGAGAGAGAGAGAGAGAGAGAGAAAGAGAGAGAGAGAGAGAGATGACACGAGAGATGTTGAAGCTCGGTTTTACGACCTACGTCTCCAAGCGAGAGGTGCCAACTGATCTTCACTATAATGTGAATAAAGAAAGGGTGAGTGTTCTCTCGACATGCCGAGCAAAGATTCTTACAATGGGGGTTGCGCATAGCAACTAGAAAAAAACTAGAAGGAAGAAGAAAACTCTAGCTCTAACTCTGGAATCTCCTCTCTTTCAGTAATCAATCCACCAACCAACCCTTTTTCAGTAAGCCATAGTCGTCCTTTTATAGCTAAAGTATGTGCGGATATAGTAGTGATGACGTGGCATCCGGCTTGGGCCTTCTTATGGGCCGTTGTCTGGGCCTCCTAGTTAGGCCCTTATTGGGCGTTTTGTCCGGGCCCATATGGGTGTAAAATCTGGCTAACACTTGACATTAGGACCCGCAGCCCTGCCTGAGACCCACGGAGACAACGGTGGGACCAGCAGCTCTGCCTGGGGCCCACATGCACTATTTG
Organism: Chamaelirium japonicum; assembly: GCA_947650365.1. Classification (NCBI taxonomy): domain Eukaryota; kingdom Viridiplantae; phylum Streptophyta; class Magnoliopsida; order Liliales; family Melanthiaceae; genus Chamaelirium; species Chamaelirium japonicum. Next base: position 17,834,918 of record OX393552.1, read on the forward strand.
GGGCCTAGTAAATCCCCTCGGGTATTTATCAGAATCCTCGATATTCCCGAACCTCTATAAATAGCCAACCTTGTAAATACTCCAGACCGAAATTCCTGATTCCAAACTCCACTTTCTGTTTTTCAGAGCTCCTCGAGTTTTCTAGTTTTCAGACTCCAACTAAGTCTTATCCACCCTCTGTTGACCTATGTAAGCAATTCTCGGCCTGTTGAGAGTGGATCAATTTTTTCAGAGATAGTGGATTCAAAGGTTGCGTCTTAACGCACGGAGACGTAGGCTTCAATCGAACTTCGTCACCACATCTTGTGTCAACTCTCTTTCTCTATCTCTCTTCCTTTCTTTATACTCTATAGTTTTTGAATAACAGCTCAATGCTTCATGGCACGCCACATCCTCGAAGGGTTAAACCTTCTATCGACTGTTGGAGAGAGACCGTACGACGGCTATAATCCTCCCCCATAGTTTGGCACCGTCTGTAGGATGGAACCCTATCAACTCACGACCTCTTGGCTTCCCAGCTCCTTTGGTCAAGCAGCAACCATCGATTGCCCGAGCAATCCGTTTGTCTCTATCACTATAACAGAATGGCGAAGACACAACCCGTGGACTAGCCAGAGGGAAGTAACATTTATCCAAACGCTCAACATCCAATGACTCACTCAATGAGTCACCGATTTGTAACGAGCCAACGTCCTGAGTAGCGACCTGTTGTTGATTTGAGGAGTCACCCATCGGTTGATCGTGTCGCTCAGGCTCAACCTCGGTAGTCTCCTTAGCTTGCCGACCCGACTCCTTAATGTTTGGGGAAAGAGCACGTCTCACCCGTCATCGACCCTTAAATGACGTATCAGATCATAGCAGAGGAATTCCAGCTCTTCACTCTCACAAAGCAGAATGTTGCTCTCATGGTTCAGAGAGACTCCCTCTGACTGATCACCGTCGGAGCAGGAGTTGACCTCCCATGGTCAGTTGCCAGTATCAGCAATGGAGCAAACATCCGACGGCCGCTTGACCCATCCCTTGGAATCCTCTAGTGTTGCAGATCGCTCGAGGATTCAATCGCCAACCGAGGCCTGGAGATAGCCAACCCTCGGACATCCTTCGGCGTTGCAGATCGTCCAAGGATTCAACCGACAACCGAGAAATTGGAGACAGCCAACCCTTGAAGACAAAGTCCGAGGAGACCATCGCCTCAGCACTCAACAAGCCCAAGGCCCTGCCCTTGGCACTCGAAGACAAAAGTCCGAGGCGACCATTGCCTCAACACTATACAAGCCCAAGGCCCTACCCTTGGATCTCGAAGACAAAGTCCAAGGCGACCATCGTCTCGGTACTCGATAAGGCCCTGCCCTTGGCACCTGAAGACAAGACTAGTTTGATCACACAGGATCTCCCCACGATCAACCAATATTCAAAGCTACAGTTAGTTTGGTTTGGGTTGCGACATGGCCGGCTAACGTGCAACAGTATAAAGTTACACGACCCGACATAGGTTCAACTGAAACGGCGCTTTGCCTAAGTCAACCGATATAAAAGGCACTACGCCTAGTACTCTGAATCTTTTGCGGCGCACATGCTCACGATGTCACGTAAGGACACATACACTAGTGCCTCGCCACAGTTAGTCAGGCTCGGGTTGTGACATGGCTGGCTAACCTGCAACGGTACAAAGCTATCCGCCTCGATGTAGGTTCAACTGAAACGACGCTTCACCTAAGTCATCGATATAAAGGCGCTATGCTGAGTACTCCGAATCTTTGGCGACGCACATGGTCCCGATGTCATGTAAGGACACATGCACCAGTGCCTCTCCACAATTAGTCTGATTCGGGTTACGACACGGCCAGCTACCTGCAACGATAAAAAGCCACACATCCCGACGTAGGTTCGATTAAAATAATGCTTTACCGAAGTTAACCGATATAAAGGTGCTACGCTGAGTACTCTGAATCTTTGGCGGATATGCTCCTGTTGTCACGTAAGGACACACACATGCACTAGTGCCTCACCACAGTTAGTTCGGTGCACGTTGCAAGATGGCCGACTAACCTGCAAGATACAAAGCTATGTGCCCCAGACGTAGGTCCGACTAAAGTAGCACTTCGCCTAAGTCCGACCGATACAAAGGCACTACACTGAGTACTCCAAATTCTCACCCCCATCGATTAGTAAGTCCAAGATCCAACCCTTGACACTTAAAGGCTAAGTCCGAAGTGTTCAACGCTTCGGCACATTCAACAAAGCCCAAGGCTCCACCCTTGGCATTCAAAGACAAAACCTGAGGCAAGCTCCACTGCCTCAGGATTTAAACAAAGCCCAAGGCTCCGCCCATGGCATTCGAAGACAAAGCCTGTGGCAGGCTCCGCCTCCTCAGCATTCAAACGAAGACCAAGGCTCTGCCCTTGGCATTCGAAGACAAAGCCTGAGGCAGGCTCCGCCGCCTCAGCATTTAAACAAAGCCCAAGGCTCCGCCCTTGGCATTCGAAGACAAAGCCTGAGACAGGCTCTGCTACCTCAGCATCCAAACAAAGCCCAAGACTTCGCTTTTGGCAATCAATGAAAAAGTCTGAGGTAGGCTTCGCCGCCTCAGCATACAAACAAAGCCCAAGGCTCCGCCCTTAGCATTCGAAGACAAAGCCTAAGGCAGGTTCCGCCGCCTCAGCATTCAAACAACCCAAGGCTCCGCCCTTGGCATTCGAAGAAAAAACCTGAGGCAAGCTCCACCGTTTCAGTATACAAACGAAGCCCAAGGCTCCACCCTTGGCATTCGAAAACAAATCCTGAGGCAAGCTCCGCCACGTCAATAAACAAACAAAGCCCAAGGCTCCGTGTGACAACCAATAGCCAATAGCTAAGAGCCAAGACTCCGAAGACTGTGATGCCAAGATGGATGAGGTGAGGTGAGGTGTACAATGCCACGAGTTAGCCCCACATCGCTTGGGGAGAAGGAGATCTTGAGTTACTTATATAATTACCCCTCCTAAATATAGAAGATGCATTTTTAAAACCGTGCATCGTTATGGATTTTGAAAGAACTCCGTAGTTAAGCATGCTCGGGCGAGAGCAATACTAGGATGGGTGACCACCCTGGGAAGTTCTCGTGCGGGCACGAGCAAAATGGATAATATCTTGTGTGTTTGGGGCGGATGTTACAAAATGGTATTAGAGTCGGCTCTCCTCGGGATAGGGGGGTCTAACCCAACAGGAGGACGTGTAGCTCTAAAGCGGGTGAATTGTGACAACCAAGATCTAATAGCCAATAGCCAAGAGCCAAGACTCCTGAGGCTAGGATGCCTAGATGGATGAGGTGATGTGAGGTGAGGTGTACAAGGCCACGAGTTAGCCCCATATCGCTTGGAGAGAATGAGATCATAAGCTACTTATATAATTTCCCCTCCCAAATATAGAAGACATATTTTAAAACCGTATGTCTTCTATATTTGGAAGAGAAAATTATAGAAGTAGCCCAGGATCTTCTTCTCTCCAGGCGATGTGGGGCTAACTCGTGGCCTTATACACCTCACCTCACCACACCTTATCCATCTTGGCATCACAGCCTCAGGAATCTTGGCTATTGGCTTTTTGTCGTCATAATCCACTCCTTTTAAGGGCTACACGTCCTCGTGTAGGGTTAGACTCTCCTATCCCGAGGAGAACCGGCTCTGATACCATTTTGTAACTTCCGCCCCAAACACACAAGATATTGTCCGTTTTGCCCGTGCCTACACAAGGACTTCCCAGGGAGGTCATCCATCCTAGTACTACTCTTGCCCGAGCACGCTTAACTATGGAGTTCTTACAAAATCTGTAGCAGCACATGGTTTTAAAATACGTCTTCTATGTTTGGGAGGGGAAATTATATAAGTAGCTCAAGATCTTCTTCTCTCCAAGCGATATGGGGCTAACTCGTGGCCTTGTACACCTCACCTCACCTCACCTCATCCATCTTGGCATCCCAGCCTTAGGAGTCTTGGCTATTGGCTATTAGATCTTGATCGTTACACTCCGCCCTTGGCATTCGAAGACAACACCTAAGGTAGGCCCCGCCGCCTCAGCATACAAACGAAGCCCAAGGCTCCGCCCTTGGCATTCGAAAGCAAAGCTTGATACAGGCTCCACCACCTCGATACGAGACAAACCATGAGACGACGACATCATCTCGGCCCAAGGTGACCGCCTTGGTGTTCAAAAACAAAGCCTGAGGCAGGCTTTGCCGACTCGACACAAAACAAATCCCGAGACGGCAATACCGTCTCAGCCCAAGAAAACAGCCCTAGCATCTAAAGCAAAGCTTGAGGCAAGCTCCACCGCCTCGACACTAGACGAAGCCTGAGACATCGACATCGTCTCGGCCCAAGGCGACAACCTTGGCAGTCGAAGACAAAGTTCGAGACAGGCTTCGCTGCCTCGGCGCCTGACAAAGCCCAAGACGTCGACATCGTCTCGGCCTAAGGAGACAACCTTGGCATTCAATATCAAAGTCTGAGGCATGCTTTGCCTTCTTGCCACCTTCCAAAGTCCAAGATGGAGAAATCATCTTGGCCCAAGGTAACAGCCTTGGCGTTCGAAAGCAAAGCCCGAGGCAGGCTCCATCGCCTCGGCACCAAACAAATTCCGAGACGGCAACACCATCTCGGCCCAAGGAGATAGCGTCGACATCCAAAGCAAAGCCCGAGGCAGGCATAGCCGCCTCAGTAACAGACAAAGCCTGAGATGGCGACATTGTCTCGGCCCAAGGTGACAGCCTTGGCATTCGAAAGCATAGCCTAAGGCCGGCTATGCCACCTCGGCACCAAACAAAGCCCAAGATGGTGACATCGTCTTGGCCCAAGGTGACAGCTTTGGCGTTCGGAAGCAAAGCCTGAGGTAGGCTCCACCACCTTGGCACCAAACAAAGCACAAAACGGCGACCCTATCTCGACCCAAGGAGACAGTATTAGCATCCAAAGCAAAGCCCGAGGGTAGCCCCCGCCGCCTCGGCACTAAATGAAGCCCAAGACGTCGATATCGTCTCATCCCAAGGAGACAACCTTGGCAGTCGAAAACAAAGTTTGAGGCAGGCTTCGCCGCCTGACGAAGCCCGAGACATCGACATTATCTCGGCCCAAGGAACTACCCTTGGCATTCAAAGATAAAGCCTGAGACAGGATCCGCCGCCTCAGCATTCAAACGAAGCGTAAGACATTTACATCGTCTCGGCCCAAGTAGACAACCTTGGGAGTCGAAGATAAAAGTCTGAGGTAGGCTTTGCCGCCTCAGCGCCTGATGAAGCCCGAGACGTCAACATCGTCTCGGCCCAAGAAGACAACCTTGGCAGTCGAAGACAAAGTCTGAGGTAGGCTTCCCCCGCCTCAACGCCTGATGAAGCCCGAAATGTTGACATCATCTTGGCCCAAAGAGACAGCCTTGGCAGTCAAAGACAAAGTCCGAGACAGACTTCCCCACCTCGACGCCTGACGAAGTCCGAGACGTCGACATCATCTCGGCCCAAGGAGACAACCTTGGCAGTAGAAGATAAAGTCTGAGGCAAGCTTCACCGCCTCGGTGTCTGACGAAGCCCAAGACGTCGACATCGTCTCGGCCCAAGGAGATAGCCTTGGCAGTCGAAGACAAAGTCTAAGGCAGGCTTCCCCGCCTCGGCCCAAGGAGACAGCCTTAGCAGTCGAAGACAAACCCCGAGATAGGCTTCCCCACCTCGGTGCCTGATGAAGCCCAAGACGTCAATATTGTCTCGGCTCAAAGATACAAGCTTGGTAGTCGAAGATAAAGTCTGAGGCATGCTTCGCTGCCTCGGTGCCTGACGAAGCCCAAGACTTCGATATCGCCTCGACCCAAGGAGACATCCTTGGCAGTTGAAGACAAAGTCTGAGGCAGGCTTCGCCGCTTCGGCACCTAACAAGGCCCGAGAAATCGACATCGTCTCGGCCTAAGGAGACACCCTTGGCATTTGAAGACAATGCTTGATGCAGGCTCCGCCGCCTCAGCATTCAAACAAAGCCCAAGGCTCCGCCCTTATCATTTGAAAACAAAGTCTGAGGCAGGCTCCACCGCCTCAACATTCAAAAACGAATCCCAAGGCTCAACCCTTGGCATTCGAAGACAAAGCCTGAGGCAAGCTCCGCCGCCTTAGCATTCAAACAAAGCCCAAGGCTTTGCCCTTGGCATTCGATAACAAAGTCTGAGGTACACTCTGCCACCTCAGCATTCAAACAAAGACCAAGGCTCTGCCCTTAGCACTCGCCGACAAAGTCTGAGGCGCTCCGCACCACCTCGACACACACATGACAAAGTCTGAGGTACTTCGCACCGCCTCGTCACTCACACGACAAAGTTCGAGGTGTTTCGCTCTGCCTCGGCGCTCGCCAATAAAATCCAAAGCCCAAGACTCGGCATTTCGACCAAAGCCCGTTCCATTGCTCAAACGCCTTGCCTCCAACCGACCATGTAGCTACACAAAAACTGACCCCCTGGACTTCTACCCGAGCCCCCCTTCCCCCTACACAAAAACTGACCCCCCTTGACACATTTCTAAACCCCCCCCCCTTCCCCCTGCCCCCTTGCCTTCTGCCTGAACCCCTGCTACACAAAAACTGACCCCTGGCCCCCTACACATTTCCCGACCCCCCTGGCCTTCTACCCAAACACCCTTCCTCTTGCATAAAAACCGACCCCTCTGACACATTTCTCGACAACCACCCTGCCCCCTTTCTACACATTTCCCGACCCCCTTGCTCCTCCACCTGACGTCGAACATTCACCCGCACCGCTGGCAATCGTTACTGCCCGCGATAACCAATCGCTCGCCAGCACCATGGAATCCCCACCAGCTAGGTTAACACCTACTTGGTTGGGAGGGGGTAACGGGCATGTGGACGCACCTCCTGTCGGCCCCGAACAGAGGGCCGACAGATACGCATCCAGTCGGCCCTGGACAATGGGTCGGCAGACACACACCCGACCAGTTCTTGGCAGGGGGTCAATAGACCTACGCCCTGGTTAGCCCCAAATAAAGGGTCCATAGACGCGCACCCGGTCGACCCTTGGTAGGGGGTCGGCATGCTCAACGGTTGGCCCCGACCAGCGGGTCGGCAGACACACACCTGGTCGGTTCTTCGCCGGTGGTACCGACAATTATAGTGACAGTTATAACTCTGGTGGGATCCTCACGGACAGAAAAAGATTGCAGCCAGTTTGATAATAATCGAGTGACATTACTTCTTCGGCCCGAACCAAGGAATCAGTTAGATATGATGCAAAATAGGTCTTGTTCTATCTCGGAGTTTGAAGAAGGGGAAGGAGCCCTCGACCCGCAACAGATAGAGGAGGATTTATTCAATCACATAGTTTGGGCTCCTAGAATATGGCGCCCTTGTGGCAATCTATTTGATTGTATCGAAAGGCCCACTGAATTGGGATTTCCCTATTGGGCCGGGGCATTTCGGGGCAGAAGAAGATTCTGTAAACACTTACTCGAAATCTCACTTATCAGAGTCCATTGTGGAAGAATCTTCTGAGGAATTGGCCATGATATATCTGATCAACTCCGGAGATGAATCGAAAAATCAATTTTTATTGATTCTACCTCCTCTTTTTTATGAAGAGAATGAATCTTTTGATCGAAGGATCAGAAAAAAATCGGTCCGGATCTACTGCGGGAATGATTTGGAAGATCCAAAACAAAAAACGGCGGTATTTGCTAGCAACAACATAATGGAGGCAGTCAATCAATATGGATTGATCGCGGGGGTCGGCGAGCAGGACGATCAGCCCCGGACAACGAGTTGGCAGAGACACACCTTCGCGCTGGGGTTGACGGGCGCGACGGTCGACCTCGGCAAGCAGGTCGGCAGACTCACACCCGATCAGCCCTGGACAATGGGTCAGCAGACACGCACTCGGCCAGCCCTTGGCAGGGGGTTGATGGACACAACAGTCGGCCCTAGACAGAGGGTCGGCAGACATACGCCTTGGTTAACCCCAGACTTAGGGTCGTCAGACGTGCACCCGGCCTACCCTTGGCAGGGGGTCGGCAGGCGCAGCGGTCGGCCCCAGCCAGCGGGTCAGCAGACACGCACCTGGTCGGTCCTTCGTCTGGGGTCGGTGGGCGCAACGATCAGTCCCAGACAATGAGTAGGCAGACACGCACCCGGTAGGCCCTTCGCTGAGGGTCAACGAGCGCAACGGTCGGCCCCAGCTAGCGGGTTGACAGATACGCACCCAGCTGGCCCTTCGCCGAGGATCGGCGGGTGCAACGGTCGGCTTCGGACAGAAGGTCGATAGACGGACGCATTGGTCGACCCCTGGCAAGGGGTCGATAGATTCCTTCCAACACTCTTCAAACCGTTGCAACATCGACAAACCGGTTTTGCACCATGGATTCCCAACCAGCTAGATTAGCACCTCCCTAGCCAGGAGGGGATAATTGTGGGTGCAAAATCTAGCTAACGCTTGACAATGGGACCCGCAATCCTGCCTGGGGCCCACGGAGACAATGATAAAACATGCAGCCCTGCCTGGGGCTCATAGAGACAACGATGGGACCCACAGCTCTGCCTGGGGCCCATATGCACTATTTGGGGCCTAGTAAATCCCCCCGGGTATTTACCAGAACCCTCGATATTTCTGAACCTCTATAAATAGCCAACCCTGTAAATACTCCAAACCGGAATTCTTGATTCCAAACTCCACTTTCTGTTTTCTAGAGCTCCTTGAGTTTTTTGGTTTTCAGACTCCAGCTAAGCCTTTTCCACCCTCTGTTGACCTGTGTAAGCACTCCTCGGCCTATCAAGAGTGACTCAACTTCTTCAAAGATAGTGGATTCAAAGGTTACGTCTTAACGCACGGAGACGTAGGTTTCGATCGAATTTTATCACCACATCTTGTGTCAACTCTCTTTCTCTATCTCTCTCTCCCTCTCTCTCTCTCTCTCACTACCAAAAAATATTTTGTGCCGAGGGCCTGCCTCTGCTCGTGCTCCACGTCTAGCGCAGATTGCAACTGAGCGATAACACCGGTCTGGGTGTCCCGTGCCCTAGAGCGCATACCCTCTCATCCAAAGTAGGAGGAGGGCGTTGTGGGTGCAAAAATTGTACCGGACCAGATCAGAGCAGCATGGGCCCGCGCAACGGCCCAAATGGGTAAGCCCGCTTGGGCTCACATGGGCCCACTCTACGAGGCTCGCAGATCAAGCCCTCCCCCTTATTGGGCCCGAACAACGGCCCAATAAGGGCCCAGCAAGGAAGCCCAGAACTAGTGCCACGTCATCATCGCCACATCATCACTGCCAAATCGGGCACGTGCCTACGCTATAAAAGGACCCCCAAGGCATCCAGGAAAGGGGTTGGTCATTCAATCAGAGGAAGAGAGGATTCAGAGCTAGAGCTTACTTCTCCCCTCCTAGTTTCTTTTCTTGTTGCTCTGTGCAACCCCCACTGTAAAAAGCTTCTCTCGGCCTATCGAGAGAACGCTTCCCACCGTTATATTTATTATAGTAGAAACCAGGTGGCACCTCTCGCCCGGAGACGTAGGTCGAAAGACCGAACTTCGACAACAACTCCATGTGTCATCTCTCTCCTTCTCAACTTTATAATCTCTAACTCTACAAACCATCCTCATTCAATCAAGGCTGTGGGGCGGGGTTCCCGATCAAGGCGGCTCGGAAATTTCCCCCCACAATCTTTGGCGCCGTCTGTGGGATATCGTTAGAGGTCTTACCCACACCTCTACCGACTCCTATTCAACTTGCGGTGACGAGCCACAAGTCCTCATCCAAATCAACATCAACGTCATCATCACGCCGACATCAACACGCTCGATGGTGAAGGCCAGCACTAACCCACCAAAGGCGGGTGCTAAACGAATAAACGATATGTTGATCGAAGAAGAACAAGAAGTCTCGGTTGCAACCAACCGAAGAAATGTTCGGGAACGATTGGGGCCACAAGGCAGCCTTCCAGAAGGGCACAGCGATCGGCGAGACCCATCATCCCCGAGGCGTCGGTCCGGCAAAGAACCTGTTATTCAAGGGAACGAGCCTCAGGCTACATATGAGATCTCGGCTGCTGACTTCCAGCTGTTAAATCTCATCAAGAAGAATACGGCCCTCGAACAAGAGAGAGACTCCTTGAAGAAAGCAGCTGAGAGGGCGGGGGTTATGATCCTCAACTCTCCCGCTGCGACTGAAGGCCCACTGAAGACTCACCCAGCTGCGAGTCATCATCTTGAAGAACCATATGTGCCGCGGATCGAGAGGCGTCAGGTATCCACACAAGCACCAAGGCAAACGGTATGGGATCGCCTCGATGTCGACGGTGCACTAAGTTATCGCCGAGAAGGATCGCCTCAGTCAACAAGGTCCACTGGACGTTCTATCTCTCCGCACATGAAAGCAACAAATGCCCGCGAGCTGCTCAACCGATTAAGGCATACCGCCAACATGGGACGCCGTCATCAAGACCGCAGACAGCTAATCACCTCGGTGGGGCCACTGCATCCCAAGGTTCTTGCAACACCATTTCCTATGGGTTGGCGAACACCGAACCTACCAAAGTTCAACTGCATCCAGGGAGACCCTGCTCTCTATATCCTAGCCTACAAGCAGGCCCTGATGCCCTACGAATATGAGAACCATGTTCTCTGCCGTATGTTTGCGGGAAGCCTCAAGGGACCTGCCCTCGACTGGTACTACACACTGCCTATCGATACGGTGGCCACATTCAAAGAGTTGGCTGAACTCTTCATGGACCATTATCGGCTAAACTTAAAGCCGAAAAAGAGGCTGGATATACTCTACCAGCTGAAGATGGGCTCCGACGAGTCTCTAAGGAGCTTCACGATGAGGTTTCGTAATGAGCATTCTGAGCTCACCGATCGCTCCTATAATGAGGAGGCCATCATGCTGGCATTCCAGAATGCTATCCGGCCAGAGCTCCACGTCTACACCGACTTCATCCGGCATCCTCCCGATAACTTGGAAGCGATGTTCAAGCGCGTACAGCGGGAGATAGAGGTGGAAGACAATCAGCGGGCCAGAAGACTACGCGAGCCCCGCGAGTCTCGTGACTCCCGACATAAGAAAGATGATGAAGCTCCGAATGAAGCACACTACAAGAAGTCTGCCCATGCCGCGTCCGACCAAAAGGTGCAGGCCAAAAGGTACAATGAAGATCCGAAAGCCCTTCCAGCAGAAAAGAGGCGAACTCCAAGGGAGCAAAGGGTGTTCACTGAGCTGAACACCTCCATTGAAGACATCTTCGCATACTTGCAGAACGAGCCCTTTTGCAAGTGGCCACAGCCTCTCCCTCCAAATTCCGACCAGGCGAAAGATACGACAACCTACTGTGAGTTTCATCGCAGCCATGACCACCCAACCTCTACATGTCGGAAGCTAAAGCATCACATCGAAGACCTGATCCAAGAAGGGCGGCTCGATGGCTACCTCGCTAATAAGGGACCAGGTCGAGAGTAGGAGAGGCTGCAGTAGTTGAGAAAAGAAAGTCAATGTAATACGTGGATGCGTAATCGTAACGTCCGCGGGGCATGCAACCTCTGAAAAAGTGTAACTGCAACTTTGTTATATCAATAAAGTGTCTTTTTTTCTCAAAATCAAATCTCTCGAAGTTCGATTCCGCCCATTCAAGTCGGAAGCTCGAAGGCAATTCGGTTACGCCCTCTCGAGTCTAAAGACCGATAAAAAAGCTCCTGGCAAACCAGGTCAACCAAAGACCTTCGATTTCGCCCATTCAAGCCGGAAGCTCGAAGGTAAGTCGGCTACGCCTTCTCGAGGCTAAAAACCGATAAAAAGGCTCTTGGCAACCCAGGTCAACCAAAGACCTTCGATTTCGCCCGTTCAAGTCGGAAGCTCGAAGGCAATTCGGCTACGCCCTCTCGAGGCTAAAGTCCGATAAAAAGGCTCCTGGCAACCCAGGTCAACCAAGGACCTTCGATTCCGCCCATTCAAGTCGGAAGCTCGAAGGCAATTCGGCTACGCCCTCTCGAGGCTAAAGACCGATAAAAAGGCTCCTGGCAACCCAGGTCAACCAAAGACCTTCGATTCCGCCCGTTCAAGTCGGAAGCTCGAAGGCAATTCGGCTACGCCCTCTCGAGGCTAAAGTCCGATAAAAAGGCTCCTGGCAACCCAGGTCAACCAAGGACCTTCGATTCCGCCCATTCAAGTCGGAAGCTCGAAGGCAATTCGGCTACGCCCTCTCGAGGCTAAAGACCGATAAAAAGGCTCCTGGCAACCCAGGTCAATCAAAGACCTTCGATTCCGCCCATTCAAGTCGGAAGCTCGAAGGCAATTCGGCTACGCCCTTTCAAGGCAAAAGTCTGATAAAAAGGCTCCTGGCAACCCGGCCAGGTCGATCAAAGACCTTCGATTTCGCCCATTCAAGTCGGAAGCTCAAAGGCAATTTGGCTACGCCCTCTCGAGGCTAAAGTCCGATAAAAGGCTCCTGGCAACCCAGGTCAGCCAAAGACCTTCGATTCCGCCCGTTCAAGTCGGAAGCTCGAAGGCAATTCGGCTACGCCCTCTCGAGGCTAAAGTCCGATAAAAAGCTCCTGGTAACCCAGGTCAACCAAAGACCTTCGATTCCACCCATTCAAGTTGGAAGCTCAAAGGCAATTCGGCTACACCCTCTCAAGGCGAAAGTCAGATAAAAATGCTCCTGACAATCCAAGTCAAGCTAAATTATCAACTATACTCATCCGAGGCGATAAGAATAAGTTCAAGGCAGACGCCGCCACTTTGACATGCACCAAGTTCAAGGAGACATCCTTGGCACTCAAAGACAAAGTCCGAGGCGACCAATGCCTCAACACTCTACAAGCCTAAGGCCCAGCCCTTGGCATTCGAAGACAAAGTCCGAGGCGATCAATGCCTCGGCACTCTACAAGCCCAAGGCCCAGCCCTTGGCACTCGAAGACAAAGTCCGAGGCGACCAACGCACTCGAAGACAAAGTCCGAGGCGATCAATGTCTCGGCACTCTATAATCCCAAGGCCCTACCCTTGACATATAAAGATAAAGTCCGAGACGTCGTCGCCGACATATTGGCATTCGATCAAAAGTCCAGGCTTTGTCTTGTCACTCAGGTCCAAGCATTAGATTGTCAATGGCCATCACCTTTTCTCGACGACTAACGGTTCCAAGCCGGTCAGGGGGTGGTTGGTCTGACTCTGTCAGTGCGTGTCTCCACACTGGTGCAGTCGACGGTGGGTAACACGGGATAAAATGGTGCTTCCTTGATCCTGGCCAAGTCAACACCCTCGCGTGACCGTAGTACCTGGTGAATACAGTAACCAGGTACGGTAATACATTGGGGAAGACCGGCTGGCCATCATGCGGCGTCATCCTAGATTATCTCTAAGAAACCCCCTCGAATGTAGCATTGTCCCTCGCCGACATCCTCGTGCACCAACGTTTTACCGGAAAAGTGTCGGTTTCAAAGGGGGCTGAAATTCGAAAAATACACTATTTTCAATACCGACACTTTTTGGCCTCTTCTAGCAGCCCCAATAATGGGGTGTCGGCATCAACAAGCAACCACCCCTCGGTTTCGTCAGAAAACCGAGAGGGGGTGTGTGTCGGCATCAACAAGCAGCCCCCCTCGGTTTCGCACAAAAACCAAGTGGGGAAGGGGTGACGGCACACCATCAGCTACAACCACCCCTCGATTTCGTTAGAAAACCGAGAGGGGGTGTGTGTCGGCATCAACAAGCAACCACCCCTCGGTTTCGTCAGAAAACCGAGAGGGGGTGTGTGTCGGCATCAACAAGCAGCCCCCCCTCGGTTTCGCACAAAAATCGAGTGGGGAAGGGGTGACGGCACACCATCAGCTACAACCTTGCACCCCTCGGTTTCGTCAGAAAACCGAGAGGGGGTGTGTGTCGGCATCAACAAGCAACCACCCCTCGGTCTCGTCAGAAAACCGAGAGGGGGTGTGTGTCGGCATCAACAAGCAGCCCCCCCTCGGTTTCGCACAAAAACCGAGTGGGGAAGGGGTGACGGCACACCATCAGCTACAACCACCCCTCGGTTTCATCAGAAAACCGAGAGGGGGTGTGTGTCGGCATCAACAAGCAGCCCCCCCTCGGTTTCGTAGAAAAACCAAGTGGGGAGGGGGTGACGGTACACCATCAGCAACACACCCCTCGGTTTCGTCAGAAAACCGAGAGGGGGTGTGTGTCGGCATCAACAAGCAACCCCCCCTCGGTTTTGCACAAAAACCGAGTGGGGAAGGGATGACGGCACACCATCAGCAACACACCCCTCGGTTTTGTCAGAAAACCGAGAGGGGGTGTGTGTCGGCATCAACAAGCAACCCCCCCTCGGTCTCGCACAAAAACCGAGTGGGGAAGGGATGACGGCACACCATCAGCAACACACCCCTCGGTTTCGTCAGAAAACCGAGAGGGTGTGTGTGTGTCGGCATCAACAAGCAGCCCCCCCTCGGTTTCGCACAAAAACCGAGTGGGGAAGGGGTGACGGCACACCATCAGCTACAACCACCCCTCGGTTTCGTCAGAAAACCGAGAGGGGGTGTGTGTCGGCATCAATAAGCAACCACCCCTCGGTTTCGTCAGAAAACCGAGAGGGGGTGTGTGTCGGCATCAACAAGCAGCCCCCCCTCGGTTTCGCACAAAAACCGAGTGGGGAAGGGGTGACGGCACACCATCAGCTACAACCTTGCACCCCTCGGTTTCGTCAAAAAACCGAGAGGGGGTGTGTGTCGGCATCAACAAGCAACCACCCCTCGGTTTTGTCAGAAAACCGAGAGGGGGTGTGTGTCGGTATCAACAAGCAGCCCCCCCTCGGTTTCGCACAAAAACCGAGTGGGGAAGGGGTGACGGCACACCATTAGCTACAACCACCCCTCGGTTTCGTCAGAAAACCGAGAGGGGGTGTGTGTCGGCATCAACAAGCAGCCCCCTCTCGGTTTCGCAGAAAAACAAAGTGGGGAGGGGGTGACGGTACACCATCAGCAACACACCCCTCGGTTTCGTCAGAAAACCGAGAGGGGGTGTGTGTCGGCATCAACAAGCAACCCCCCCTCGGTTTCGCACAAAAACCGAGTGGGGAAGGGATGACGGCACACCATCAGCAACACACCCCTCGGTTTCGTCAGAAAACCGAGAGGGGGTGTGTGTCGGCATCAACAAGCAACCCCCCCTCGGTCTCGCACAAAAACCGAGTGGGGAAGGGATGACGGCACACCATCAGCAACACACCCCTCGGTTTCGTCAGAAAACCGAGAGGGGGTGTGTGTCGGCATCAACAAGCAGCCCCCCCTCGGTTTTGCAGAAAAATCAAGTGGAGAGGGGGTGACGACACACCATCAGCACACTACTCGGTTTCGTCAGAAAACCGAGAGGGGGTGTGTGTCGGCATCAACAAGCAGCCCCCCCTCGGTTTTGCAGAAAAACCAAGTGGAGAGGGGGTGACGACACACCATCAGCACACTACTCGGTTTCGTCAGAAAACCGAGAGGGGGTGTGTGTTGACATCAACAAGCAGCCCCCCCTCGGTTTCGCACAAAAACCGAGTGGGGAGGGGGTGACGGCACACCATCAGCTACAACCACCCCTCGGTTTCATCAGAAAACCAAGAGGGGGTAGTGTCGACATCAACAAGCAGCCCCCCCTCGGTTTCGCAGAAAAACCAAGTGGGGAGGGTGCGACGGCACACCATCAGCAGCCCACCCCTCGGTTTCGACAGAAAACCGAGAGGGGGGGTGCTCGGCGCCATCCAAACTTCAATCCAATTCAAGTGGCATTCGCACGCAAGGATCAGCCAAAGACGAAGAGTTATCTTCCATTGGGTTGGTTGAATAGCATCTCAACCTAACCTATTGAGTTGGCCGTACAAACTTCACAAACAAAATTCCTCCTTCTTATCTGGGGGTGGACTCATGGTAACCGCCGCGTCATCACTAGGGCCCGACTGCAGTCCCTAGTGAATACAGTAACTAGGTGCAGTTGGGTGTCGAACAGAGACGGAGGAGTCACCGCGTATCGATGCCTCTTCAAGACGCACGTAGGACACTCGGCCAACGTGCTCTTTAGAGTCATCTCTTTATGAAGGTGATTACCGGAAAAGTTACTCGTCAAGGTTTATGATGTTTCACATCCACTTTGACCGGTTTTTCAGCGCCTACACAACGACACCTTATACAAATTCACCTGACACGTGTATGAAAAGTTATGGCTGTCAGAGGTTTTCGAATGCCTTATCTCCGAAGCTGAGCAACTGAAAAGTTACTTGTCAAGGCGAACATTGTTTCACGTCCACTTTGACCGATTTTTCGATACCGAGACAGTGCTAGCTTACACGCATCGAGTCAACGATCCCATGAAAGGACACAGTGGCTGAAAGAATTTAGAGCCTTATCCTGGGAGGACCGGACGGATATTCAGTGACACCGACTCCTCCACGCGAGCAGCCCGTGGCCTTTTTCATGCCATGTGATGCCGACTTCTTCACTCGAGCTACACATCATTTAATGCTGACTCCATCACGTGAGCGACCTTGGCCCTCTACACATTGTGCGACGCCGACTTCTTCATGGAAGCGACCCGTGCGCTCTATCACGTCGTGCGATGCCGACTCCACCACGTGAGAGGACCATGGCCCTCTACACGTTGTGCGACACCGAATTCTTCACACGAGCAACCTGTGTGCTCCATCACGCGTGCACAACTCTTGCTGGTGGAGATCCCAGAAAGAAAGAAAAAAAACAGAAGGACTGAAAGAAGAAAAGAAATAAAAGAAAGGGCTGAAAGAAGAAAGTCAGAAACGAAGAAGGAAAGAAGCAGAGTCAGTGAGAGACTCTCCCACGGCCACCGGCGCCCGCTGCGACCCGGCCTCCTGCGCACCACCGCCGGCCTCCGCACCCGATCCCGAGACCGGCCGCCGTCAGCGCGCCGCATCCCGGCCCGCGGCCGCCTTACGTCAAGTCCGACGGCCCGGCCCGCGCCCCGCCTGTCAGCCCCGTGCCTCCCGCTCAAGCCTGCGCACCACCGCCGGCCTCCGCACCCGATCCCGAGCCCGGCCGCCGTCAGCGCGCCGCATCCCGGCCCGCGGCCGCCTGACGTCAAGTCCGACGGCCCGGCCCGCGCCCCGCCTGTCAACCCCGTGCCTCCGGCTCAAGCATGCACCCGACCTCCACCGCTGCTGCGCTGGCCCGCGCGACCCAACCTCGACCTCGCGTCGACACCGCCGCCCGCCGTGCCACATGCGTCGCCCATGCCCACCACCTAGGCCTCGCATGCGCCCGGCCTCTGTGCCGTCGTCGCCGCTGTTGCTGTGCCTACGCGAACAAAAAAAAAAAAACAGAAAAGGAGAGAGAGCGAGAGAAAGGAAAAAGAGAGACAGACATGCAGATCTCTCACGTGAATGGAATGCAAAGAGAAAGGAAAGAGAGCGGGAGAAAGGAAAGAGAGAGACAGACACGCAGCTCTCTCACGTAAATGGAATCACCTGTTGGGTACTATCGGACGGCTGTGATGCAGCCGGACTCGGATTTAGAATTTTCGGGAGAGCAGTCAGATTCCAGCAATCTGCCGATTCGAGTCACCGTCAGAGAAGGAAAGAAAGAAAAGGAAAAAAAAAAAGAAAAAAAAGCTCTTCTTTCACCAAAAGGATCTCGGTATGCTCTCGGTACCCTCTCGGTATGCTCTCGGTATGCTCTCGGTACCCACTCGGTACCCTCTCGGTATCCACTCGGTCGGAAAACGCACTGCCTTTTCGGAAACACCCCCTTGCAAAACCGAGACTTTTTGGCTTGCACCAAAAGGGTCTCGGTACCCACCCGGTATGCTCTCGGTACCCACTCGGTATGC
Source organism: Chamaelirium japonicum (assembly GCA_947650365.1). Classification (NCBI taxonomy): domain Eukaryota; kingdom Viridiplantae; phylum Streptophyta; class Magnoliopsida; order Liliales; family Melanthiaceae; genus Chamaelirium; species Chamaelirium japonicum. The sequence continues at coordinate 17,852,755 of OX393552.1, forward strand.
ACTCGGTACCCTCTCGGTATCCACTCGGTCGAAAAACGCACTGTTTTTTTGGAAACACCCCCTCGCAAAACCGAGACTTTTTGGCTCGCGCCAAAAAGGGTCTCGGCATCGGCGGAAGAAGGCTCTGCTAATACGAACCGCGGCACCGACAACCATCGCCAACCGCGCCAGGATCCTAAAGCGTTTGCACCTTGGAATCCCAGCTGACCCAGGGGGTCCTGACCCGACTGGGAGGGGGTAACTGTGGGTGCAAAAATTGTACCGGACCAGATCAGAGCAGCATGGGCCCGCGTAACGGCCCAAATGGGTAAGCCCGCCTGGGCTCACATGGGCCCACTCTACGAGGCTCGCAGATCAAGCCCTCCCCCTTATTGGGCCCGAACAACGGCCCAATAAGGGCCCAGCAAGGAGGCCCAGAACCAGTGCCACGTCATCATCGCCACGTCATCACTGCCAAATCGGGCACGTGCCTACGCTATAAAAGGACCCCCAAGGCATCCAGGAAAGGGGTTGGTCATTCAATCAGAGGAAGAGAGGATTCAGAGCTAGAGCTTACTTCTCCCCTCCTAGTTTCTTTTCTTGTTGCTACGTGCAACCCCCACTGTAAAAAGCTTCTCTCGGCCTGTCAAGAGAACGCTTCCCACCTTTATATTTATTATAGTGGAAACCAGGTGGCACCTCTCGCCCGGAGACGTAGGTCGAAAGACCGAACTTCGACAACAACTCCATGTGTCATCTCTCTCCTTCTCAACTTTATAATCTCTAACTCTACAAACCATCCTCATTCAATCAAGGCTGTGGGGCGGGGTTCCTGATCAAGGCGGCTCGGAAATTCCCCCCCACAGGCGTGACTCCAAGGCCCGTACCGATGACGTGATACTGAGCTGGAGGAGGAGCAGACCTTGCCCGACAGAGTCACCATAAGTCGCATTCTCTTCTATATGAAAACAACCAATGATATTCAATGGTATTTGATGGTATACGTATACAAATATATTAACAGTAATTTAATTACTTACGACTTGCGAGGCAACCCTGTTGTCCAGAAATGCCCCATCGGTACGCCGCCTCCTAGAGGCCTCAAAAATGTCAATCTGATTAGGCTCGTGGCCCAAGGACTGTGTCTGTTTTTTGACATATAAAATAAATAGATGAGTTAATATAAGATTTATAGAGCTTTAAATAATAAAATATTTGTATCATTTACCAGCTGCTGGGCAAGCTGGGGCATGGAGGTCCTCCCCCTCACTGGAGCAGGTGTCGTCGAGGTATTTCTATTCTACTTGCCTTTAGCAGAACTTGCCTGTGTCAATCAATTAAATTTTCAAACATCAATACAAAATTTTAGTTTAACATTAAAACAAGTATGAATCAATAAAATAATAATTATACCTGAAACTGAGGGGTGGCCCAGTGAGTGACCAAAAACTGTAGAACGTGTAGTGGTGGCGCGTCTCTCATCACGGTCGTAGCCTGTAACTCCTCAGATGGTTCGTCGACCAAGTAACCGTAGATCTTGTATAGCTCGCGATGATAATCCCTGTACCGCTCACTTATCGTCTTCCACAAGTCCTCCCGATGGGTGTCGGTTTCTATGTTCTCCCATTTAAATTTCTCCTGTAAAATCAATTTAGAAATAAGTAATTTTATCAAATCAAATTATAAAGAAATACGATATTTTTCTAAAATGCTTTAATGAAACTAACGTATCAAAAATACCTGATACATCCTCTCCTTATAGGATGCATCGATGTTCTTCCACCCCTTTATCTCCACAATAGGGGCATTCCTCTCCTCCCGTACTATCATACCGACCCACCTGGTAGCGTCAGAAGCGTGCTCGCCCATAAAGGACCTATCACTCTACTGTAGGGAAAGCGGCTCGGTAAGCTCGACAAGCGACGTGCCGTCGTCACGCCCCGGTCTCTTACGTGTCTGGCGATCCTGGACCCTGCAAATAAAATATACATCAGTACTGAACAAGTATTTACAACATGTATAAAACTTTAGATCTAAATATTACCTGTGGGCGTAGACGTTGTAGCCGAGTACTGAGCGCTGCTCGAAGCTCCGGAGGCTGCGACCTCTAGAGCTGGTGTGGAGAGAGGAACAACACTAGCAGATCCGGAGGGCTCGGCTTCGGACCCTAGGGTGGCAGCCGGAGCGCTCCGAGCTAGCCCACCCCTGCCTCTATGAACCCTCGACCGTGATGCCATATGAAAGCAGTAATATTTTTTCATACGAAATAATATGATATAAATATGAAATAGTTTGATTTACATATAAAACAATATGATTTACATATGAAATAATATGAAACATAATCCTAACTTAAAGCCTAAACCCTAATCCTAACCTAAACCTAAACACTAAAATCTCATTAGTATTTTAATAAGCTTCTCCAAAGTTTGAAGTTTGATATATGTTAAGAAGCTATACCTAATTTGCCATATGGTGGAGTCTGACATAAGTCCTTTTTGAGAGATGACTTTTACTTGCAGGTCACGTTAATTTCAGAATATAGCTCAAGTCCCTAGCCTCACGATGAATTTATACTCTTTCTCAATACAAATGTATACTCTTTCTTATAGCTTGGTTCAGTTAAAAGTTTGGTTGTTCAAGCTTGGGCTTGGCTTGTTTAGTAATCGAGCCGAACTGAGCTTTGACCTATTCGAGCTTGGCTCGTTTAATAAACGACCCTACTCGAATGAGCTCCTACCGAGCTTGACTCGTTTAATAAACATAATCTTAAACATAATCCTAACTTAAAGCCTAAACCTTAATCCTAACCTAAACCTAAACCCTACACCCTCAACCTAACTCTAACTCTAATCCTAACATAAACCCTAAACCTAAACGCTAAAATCTCATTAATATTTTAATAAGCTTCTCCAAAGTTTGAAGTTTGACATATGTTAAGGACCTATACCTAATTTTCCATATGGTGGAGTTTGACATAAGTCCTTTTTGAGAGATGACTTGTACTTGCAGGTCACGTTAATTTTAAAATATAGCTCAAGTCCCTCATGATGAATTTGCAATCCGATCCAAATCGATTGAGACTGGAATCCGATCCAATCCAATCCAATTAAAGTCGGTTTGTATTGGATTGGATGGTCGGTTTAGGCTTTGGCCCATAGCAAGATGATGCTGATAATGACAACGCCATGATGAGATGCTTTAAAACTACTCTAGATCTGATTTCAACAATAAATACCTACATTAGTAAAAATAAAAATCTCTATATCAAACTCCCAAATGGCAAATGAAAATCCCTAAATTAAAATCTGTCAAAATCCCAATATGAACTTATATTACGAATAAAGTCATAAACCCCAAAATTTGAATGTCATTGACACACTCAAGCATCCCCCTAAATTAAAACCCGTCAAGATCCCCAATAACTCCATTCAACAAAAAACCCTATGCTTTCTAACCGGAGAGAGAGAGAGAGAGAGAGAGAGAGGTCACAGCCGGCGATCGCTAGGATTTTCACGAAGGTGCCAAGGTTCGAGCCTTCGAGGAGATGCCGAGTGCCTACCCACACGAAGAGCAGCACTCGCGAGAGATCAGAGAAGTCACGCCGTCGAAGAGATGCTCAGATGCCAAGCAACAGTCGCCAGACACGCCACTGCGCCACAGTCTCTAGGGTTTTTTTTAGGCATCTGAGTGCGGTCACTGCAATTCACGTGTGGCAGCGTGCAGGATCAGCACGGGATAGTGGATACCATAAAATTATAAACCGGAGTCCGAACCTTCCGGTTCATCCTACTTGCCCGCAAAGTACTAGTCCGGTTCGGTTCAGTTTAGGTCGGTTTTTAATTGACAAATCCGATAACCGATCCAATCATATCAGTTTTTAGAAAACCTAATCCAATCCAATCCATTGAGTGTGTCAAAACCGATCAAATTCGGTCGGTTTGGTTTGGTCGGTTTGGCTTGGATCCTGCACACCCCTAATTAAGTAGTAGACAAAAGGGGTATTGTGCTAACATTTCAAACTTTATGGAGCGATTTGGAACAAAATAAACTACAGAGTGCTTAAGTGTTTTTGAGCTAAACTACAGAGTGCAATTAGTTTTAATCAGATAAAAATAAACAAATGAGAAAATTAAGTATTTGACAAAAGGGGTATTATGCTAACATTTCAAATTTTAGAGCCGAATTTGGGTTACCGGAAAGGGAGGAGAAGGAGGAGCAGTGGCGCTGGCGGAGGAGAGGCCGGAGCAGCGGCGCCGGCGGAGGGGAGGCCGAGGGGGGCGGGGGGACGCGCCAGAGGGGAGGCCGGGGGGGTGCGCCAGAGGGGAGGCCGGTGGGGTGCGCCGGAGGGGAGACCGCGGGGCCGAGGGGGTGCGCCGGAGGGGCCCGGGGGGGACAGGGATTGAAATGGGGGGGGGGGGGGGGAAGAGAATAGATCCAGAAACAACAGGGGGGGGATCGGGTAGGGTTAAATCATAGGGATTATTCATGACGGAAAGTAGTATTCCGTCGGTAAAATTTATATTACCGACGGTACTTTTATTACCGTCAGTATATAATAATATATACTATACCGACGGATATAATTCTTACCGTCGGTAAATATGTATTATCGACGGATAATAAATTACTGTCGCGATAATAATATGTAAAAAATTATTCAAATAAAAAAAAACTATTATTGGCGACGGTGTAACACCTGTGGTGTTAGATTTGAGAATAATAGAAATCCTCAATGGCTAGTTTCGACTTTTTACGGCCAGACTTTTTCTTTGGGCTTTTTCCCAATAAATGGATCGTAAACCTATGAGATGTTTTACGTTCACATTCTCCGTAACTTCGAGCATGTCACGATGGTGCGTTCCGTGCAACGATCAGGTGTATGCGCAGCCAGTTTCCGCAGCCCGGCAGATAAACCCTAGAAAAACGATAATTGGTCGATAGTTGTAACTGTTTTATTTCTTGCAAGAGATTGGGTGATCGGATCATAACGAAACAAGATACGTTAGATGAGGCTCTGAGAGAGCCTTCCAATGAGCCTGAGTTAGGGTCGATCCGACACCCGGGTGAATAGTTATTACTATTTTAAGTTTTGGAGTCTTTTCTTCTTTTCGGGAGATATAGAAATTAGAAAATTATGTACCAAGTGCTGACGCGTTCGCGTTGACGAGACCTTTCCAACGAATCCTCTCGGGCCTTATTCCGACTTTCGGTTTGATAGTTACAAGTGATTATTCTTTTCAGCTCGGTTAAGAATCGCACCCGGATTCCAACCGAGCCCGGTTCAGGGCTCGGGACCGAGCCCGACCAGCCCTAGAGCCTACCTCCCGGTCTCCTAGCATAATTTAGGCTCTCTTGACCTCCCTCCCCAGTTATTTAAATCCGAAATTCGGATGAGAATTATCGGGCAGGATTGGGATGATATATCCCTATCTTTCTTATCTTTATCCCCTCCCACTAAGGCCTTAACCGACCCTATCCGCCCAGCCCATCTCACCATATCCATAATAGCCTCCCCCTTTATCTATATATAGAGAGAGAGAACGGGAGAGAACCAGATAGAGAGAGAACGAGAGGAGAGAGAGAGAGAACGGGAGAAATAGAGAGAGAGAATGAGAGGAAGAAAGAGAGAACGGGAGAAGAATAGAGAGAACGCGAGACAGAGAGAGAAGGAGGAGGGATCGAGGGAGATGGAGCACCGACCCGCCCCTCGCCGGAGCCCCGGCGAGCACGCCGAGACCCCCAGGTCAGCCACCCTTCTCCTCTCATCCCCTCCGCGACCCAACCCCGCGACCCCGGCCCTTCCTTCTCCCTTGCCGCGGCCCGCACGGGCGGACACCGCCGCCGCTCCAAGCCCCTCCCCGGCGACCTCCGACCTCTGACCAAACCCCGCGCGAGCCCCCCCTCCGGCCGGCTCTCGGGCTCCGACGACCGCTTCGGCCGCCCCCCCCCCCCCCCACGCCTCCTCCGTGGGGGTGGTGCGGGAGAGGCCGGCCGAGCGCTCGCCAGCGCTCCAGGCCGCCCCTCCCGCCGGCCGCCGACGCGCAGGAACCAGCCCCCTCGGGCTGGTCTCGTGGAGAAGAAGGAGAGGGGGGGTAGTTTTGTAATTTTCCAGGTTATAATTAACCCCAGACCCGAACCGTTTAACCCTGAACCCGACCCAACATGGCAATGCAGACCCGACCCGACCCAGCAGACCCAACCCATGCAGTGAACCGGTCTGGTTCACCTGAACTAGACCCGTGAACCAGTGAATTTTGGTTCGACTGCCATTTCTCCGTCCGAACTCGGAATTGGACGAAACCAGCGCCATTTCGACCGGCTCGGAAAATACTACCTGTTGGTCATAGTTTAGCATAGTAATTATATTGTTTAATATCATGTTTTATCCTTGGACCGAATCTTATCGCGGTACCGTGGTTTGACCGTCGTTTCATCGTCCGAACTCGGATTCGGACGAAACCAGCGGCATTGTGCTCAGAACTTTGAGTCCCACCTATTAAACCCAGAATATAACCCTAGAACCTCTTCTACCCTAGTGAACCAACCATGCGATCGGTTTTACCGGTTCTACGTGGTTTGACCCGAAACCATTCGACCGAAGTCGGATTCCAGCGAAACTGGAACCATCGGAAAGGGTTCTTCGAGCCCGATTCGATGAGTAGGTTTAGCTTATGTTTACTTGATTGGCCTAGTATTGTTTAGGTTCGAGTTCTTCAGCCGCACGGATTTGCGTGTTGTCGACTCAATGTTGGTCCCCTATTGAGGGTGCCCGACTATCCTTGGCATAGAACCCTCATCGTAGATTCTTTTGTTTTAATCGATAGAGTTGTGATGCGGAGCTGTGGTTATTATCAGACCTTGATCGTGGTGATCCAGCGGAGACGGATCAGAGGCAGCTAGCCGGAGTCGTGTGCGATCGACAACCAGGTGACATCTACTACCCTTGCGTGGTCTTTAATAGTGGGAAATAAGAATGACTAAGGGTAGGTGTCCATGACACTGCATGCGGGCCCCGCTGGGCATCGTCGCATGTGGTCAAATGGACCCCGCCTTGCATGCGGAGTCGCGAGTCCGGCGACGCATGCTTAAAATATTAATATAATGATAATAATGATTGCTTTTGATTGTATGGACACCGTAATTAGGATTCCCTTAAATTAATCATTAAATTGAATAACTAATAATTATCGGGGCCCACCCTCCTGATAGGAGTATGGCAACCCTAGCACACGGGTCACTGGGATGAGTGTCTTACTTTATTTATTTATTATGTCGCATGGGTTGCGAGAGCAGTACGAGACCAGGGGTAAATTGTTGGAAATTGTTAAGCATTAAATATACCTTTTGTAGCTTCAGTATATATGTTGAAAGATGTTATGTGTGAATCTACCTGGTTAGAGGGTAAAGACCCCGTGCGCGCAAGGGCCGTGAACCACCCTGCGCGTACAGCCGAAGTTAAGTAGATTAGGGGTCACGGGCAAGGATTGTGGTAAAGCCAATAGGAGATGCCCTCGAGTAGGGATTGGCCTAGCAACCCTGTCCCGGGGAGTTAAAGTCCCCATAGTAAAGCAAGTTGGGCGGTAGAGCTCCACCGTGAAAGACGGGAAACCCCTTATGATCATCTGGGTGACTAGTGCATGGTGTTGGTGGATGCACGGCGAGAGAGTTGGCCCTCTACATCGAAATAAAAGGCCCTATAGTAATGCCCGACCGGGGGCAGGATGAACAAAATATCCGGGGTTCACATTTTGATAGTGTGTGTTTTATCTATATATGAATTTAGAATTGAGTGACTGTTTACATGATGACTTCGTGACTTTATCTGAACGTCTTATTTAATTTGTTCTTTAATGCTGTAGAACATTGAATGGACTTCATGTTAGATAACTTAGTGACAGTAGGAATTGCATGTGAATATAGACTACTGATAGGTTTAGGTATCATTCTGCAAACTTTGATTCTACTAGAACTGATAGATCTTATCTTAATTTATTAAGATTAGTTGTCTCATATTATTAAAGACTATTAGGATGTCAGTAGCCATTAATTTGGCTAATCTCCCAAATTCCTATTAGGGGCTACTCTTTCCCACGAGTAGGCTCAGTTGCAGGTCCGGAGGCTCAGGAGTAGCAGTAGGATTCCAGAGGCGGAGTTAGAGTTGCAGTGTTACCTTTCTGCTTAGTACGTTAATCTTGTAGTCTTTTCTCTTCAGACATTGTAATTGTATTGGAATAAGAGTTTTTATTAGTTAGTTAGTATTCTATGGTTGTAGTTGCAATGGTTCCAGCTGAATTCTTTTGGGTAGGCCTCTCCTCAAGGCCCCAAGACTAGGATAGATCATGATGAAAATATAAGTGCATATAAATGACTAAATTGATTAAACCTATAGATAGGAACTCTAGACTGGTGCACCTGAGTGTTAGGGAGTGGTTGAGACTACTTGGCTAGCCGTAAGAGGCTTGAGCCTCGTGCTCCCTCAGATAGACTCCTGTCAGTATGTAGTGGCACCGACAGGTCACACATACTGAGAGGATAGGACTTTTGAAGGTCGAGCCGGACTAGATAATGTCTTCCCTCTATTGACAATTCTCTTTCTTTCCTTTTTAATAAAAATGTTTTTCGAAAAATCAAATTTAAAAGATTCCCCTCTTGTTTCTCCCTCCTCCTTGTTTTTCATATTAGAGAGCATAGAAGAAGCCCTGTGAGAACCCAAATTGGTGTAATTAATTGACCAGACCCAGAACCCTCTTCCTTTTCTCACCTCACACCCCAGGGATCGGTCTTCAGATTTCTAGGGCGTGACAGACGGTATTGTGTATTATCGTCGGTAATAACATATATTATCGACGGACATAATATATTCCGTTGGTAAAGATATATTATCGACGGATAATATATAACTGTCGGTAATAAATATATTAAAAAAATTAAAAAAATCAAAGTCATATTACCGACGGAAATTATTATTACCGTCGGTAAAATATATATTATTACCGACGGTAATAGAAATTTTCGTCGGTAATAAACCTATTTCTTGTAGTGTCTACTCTACAATGTTTGAATGACAGCTCAGCACGCGACAGCTCTGCGCTTCATAGCGCGCCACATTCCCGAACGGTTAAACCTTCTATCGATTGTTGGAGGGGGACCGTACGACGACCGTAATTCTCCCCCACAGTCCAATAAGGGGGGCTTGATTTGCGGGCCCTGTAGAGTAGTTCTATTGGCCTGGGCTTGCCTTCATGGGCCGTTGCACGAGCCCACGTGTGTCTGGTTCAGTCTGGTACAATTTTTGCACCCACAACAATCCGTAAGAATTCCATATCTCCTAGAGAGGACTTTGTATCTCCTTAAGTGACTCCAATAAAGGGTTGACTACTAGGTCCAGTCGGATAAAACCAAAGCAAAGATGGTGATCACAAGATAATGAGAAGATAGAAATCAAGTGGGTGTGCTGTTTTATTAGACAGTCAGGATGATCCCAGCTACCCTTCACGGACATCGGAATAAGGAGGGGTTGAGTGCAACATAGTAGGGTAAGATCACTCGTGTAATTTATTTAATAACCTTGGAGTGTAATTATGGCTTAGTAGTGGTTGCAAACATAGTTAATGAATTCAAGGTCTAAGTCATGAGATGACTGTGACCATATGTCTAGTTGGAGGCAATGTTATTGGGTCCCTAAGATTTCAAGTTTTAGCCACCTCTAACGATCGAGCTAACCTAATCGTTTTTTGGAAGGTAAAGTTAACCTAATCCTAGTGTAATTAGAGTTAACTAGTAGTGGCTAATACTGCGATGACCAGAACATCTAGTACAGGTTGATTATGAGACTCCATAACTTAAGTTTTCTAATTGGATTATGATTCCTAAGTGGCACCTTCTAGATGGTCTCTAGTGGAAAAGGCCTAGTATGACTAGGATTTACCAAGTGGGTCCACCCCAGTGGGTCTCAACTCTTAGGATGATGATTGAACCATTGTCTAACTGAGTGAAGTTTAATGATGTAAGTGAGGGTGATCTTTATCACACCTCTAGTCATGATTGAATGAACCAAGTGGAATCTTCTGTTTTATAGCAGGTGTCATAAGTGTCCAATTGACTAAGTTAACTTATTTTTGGGACATGTAATATAAGTGCCCAATGATTTCCTAATAGGCTAGCTGATTTTTAAATGCTCTCTCTTAAATCAAAGTAATGATATTTGAACAATTAGCAGCGACAACAACTTTGACAAACCAGACCCATGCACTGTTGGCAGGCCCGCTTGGCGTTCGGATCTCCTCCAGTTGGCCGGTTGATGGGCCCGCTGTGCATCACAGCCACACAATGGCTGGCGATCCAAAAGTGAATCGCACTCCAGCGATGGCATGCGGCTGTGATTTGTGCCTGGCCCAACGACTGAGGAGATGGGAACTTACCCGCTTGTTGTAAATGCCGATGCACTGAACCTTGGGCCCCAGGCATGGGTCTGGTTTGTCGAAGTTTGTGTCGCCTTAGGTTGTTCAAATAGAGCATTGCCATTTGAACATACATGGGACATAAACGCAGACATAATGCTGTCGTGTAGGGGGCATTGGCTAGCTCTAAGACACCGATGCTCCACCACTAGAGCTGGCAATTTTGGACCCGACACGGCAGACCTGACAAGAAGTTAGCGAGTCTAGGTCAGGTTAAACGGGGTTCGGGTCGTAAACGGGTCGACACGACAGACCCGTTTTATAAACAGGTCGGATCCAGGTTTAAAGTCTGGACACGATAGACCCAGGAAGACTCGTTTAAAATTCAACAGGTTGTGTCGGGTCTACCCGCAATCCAATACTGTAATGTATAGTATCAGCGGGTCTATCGGGTCAGGTCGGATTGGGTCAACTGAATAGACCCGTGTGGTAAACGGGTCTAACGGGTTTACCCATTTATAAGCGGGTCGGGTACGGGTTTGGGATCTATACACGATTAGTTAAACGGGTCGAGTGCGGGTCTAGGGGTTTTGGACACGACCCGAAACTAAATACGACACGAACCCAACCCGACACATTGCCACCTCTACCCACCACGTCGTCATTATGTCCATGTTTATGTATCCCCTTGTAAGTTCAAATAGCATTTTTATATATTTTTTTGGTTCATAGAAGAGAAGGTCACAACAGACCTCAAGAGACACCACAGCCTGGTGCAAGCAACACAAAAATGCTGCACTGGCGAAAGATATCCACCACATTCTGACGGAAAACCAACACAGGCACTTCGTCTTTTTTAGGGATTCTGGGCTTCCATCCCTCTCGAGCTACAGACGGTAGATGTCTTACCAACCAATCAATCATTTGGTGACCCCCCGAGAGGGATAGAAGTCCAGGAATTAGGAGTCGGTAGTTCGCAAGCTTTTTTTTTTTAAAAAAAAAAAGGATATTTCAGTTTGTAAAAACAAAAACTAAAGATCAATAGTATCAAAACAACTGGCCAATGGAATGGTGCATTGGATGGCCTGAAAGCTTCATTCAACTGAAGGCACATAGAAAAGGTTATAAGCCTCAATGACTTCTAGATACCACATTGCCTCGCGATCCGGATACGGCGATAGATCAACCATCTTGTGAACCTGCATTGGTAAAACACACAAAATAATAAGCATTTAATTCTTTATAGTACTCTAAATGCCACGTGGCGCACTTTATTCAGCCCGTGAAGAGCAAAAAAAGAAGAAAAAAAAATTAATGTGTGAGGATTTTGTTGTAGATACTGGGTGAAGCATCTGGACTGTTGATGGAAGAATAAAGAGTCGTCCGATTATATTTTACACAGCCATGACCCGTGCACTGCACTCATACCCTTTTTACGCATAATCAGACTGCTTCCTTTTCTCCTGCATATTAGGGAACAGTCTAGATGTCCCACTTAGCATTTCTAGCAAAATCCCCACACAGCAAAAAAAAAGACAGAATTTCCCGGAATTAGGTAAACCCAAACTTTGGTCTATTTGAGCTTGGCTTGGTCAAAAGCTCGGCTATTTTAAAAACTTAACAAATTTGAGTAGGCCCTTGCCCGAGCTTTGGGAGCCTGTTCAGGGGTCCTAAACAAGCATGTTTGCGAGCCCAACTAAGGTTGTAAATGAGAGGGGTTTGGGTTGGGCCACCCCAAGCTCGAGCCTAGCCCAAACTTGTTAATGTGTGCCCAAACCCGGCTTGGGCCTCAAATAAATATTTCAAACTTGGCCAGAGCCCGGCACTATACTTGTTCCATAAGTATGAGGCATCAACACTCATAAAGTAGATGTTTGTAAAATTTTAATTTCATTTTATATAAAAAAATAAAAAATAAGTTGGACTTTGTGTCGGGTAAGGGGTTGCCCATACCCGACCCGGAATATTTTCGGGCTCGAAACTTTGAGCCCAGCCCGACCACAAGCATAAGGTAATTCCACAAAACTGGACCCAAAATCGGGGCCAGCCGGATGGGCCTCGGGTTGGCCCAAGCCCAGTCCAAAGCCCAACCAAGTTGAACTTTGGTCTGTTTAATTATCAAGTAATGCTGCCATACTTTTGGTTCATTTGGAAGGCACAATGCACAAAAAAAAAAATATCATAAAGACACCCATCCCCTAAGATGGATACATGCTATCATTGCCGACTTCAATGAATTATCATCAGATGGATCTTTCGAGTCGAACAACCCGAGTAAGTCCCAACCTGAACCTCGTTTCAAATCGTCTTCAGCCATTTGGGTTAGACCATAATTGGGAGAGGTGAAGATCAACGTTGATGGAGCTGTTCGTCCTCAGTATTCTGCAGCGGCGGTTATTTGCGAAAATGATATTGGCACCTTCTTGTTAGGCAGTTCGAAGAAGATTTCCTCCTCCATCCCAGAGATTGTGGAAGCTGAGAGTTTCAAACTGGGTCTGATACTACGACAACATTTCGCTAGTCCAATTTGTGTCGAAGGGGATGCTCAACTGATAGTAAAGCTAATCAATGACCACGGATGCTCCACCCCATGACGGTTGTTCTCGATTATCCAAGATTGTCATAAGGTGTTGCAGCAGAACCCGAGAACCTCGGTCAAATTCATCCCCAGAGGAGGCAATAAAGTAGCCCATAATTTAGTCAAATTCTCTGTAAACCACTCATGCTTCTAGGAGCGGTCATATCTCTCGATACCTCTGTATGTCCAAGATGCAATTTGTAATGATTTGGTTGATTATCAATATAGATCAACATCCTCTGTAAACTCTAATAAGCCTATGGAAGTGGTATCTGGTGAATTCAGTAACCAGGCACGTCCAGAGGATTACTAAGGGTTGTGTAGGAGAGTTGAAATTTCAAAAAAAAAAAAAAAAAAATAGTGAAACATGTATAGTCATTTGTTCTTGCTCTCGTTATCCATAAGACATCAACATTTATTCCAGCTAAAATAAAATTGTATATCCAACTCATCTTGATTTTGAGAATTCAGATCTCTCCTTCCAGTCAATAGCCACGATGAGTTTACTGTAGGGTGAGCTCTAAAATTGCTATATCGATCATACCACGTCCTTGAAAGCACACGGCAAAACATGCAGTAAAACATGCCAAATAATGAGAAATGTAAGGTAAAACCATATATGAAAGAAATCATGCCAAGCATGATCCACACCAGAGATTTACAAAACCCACCCAGGATGGCTGGAGATCACCCTGGGCCAAAGACTCCATCTGAGCATACACCTAACTGGCTGAGCGTATGCCCAAGGCGCCTAGAGCGCGCCTTTTGTGCCCCGACTAGGGGGCATATTCCCAAATGGAGTGACATATTACATATATAATAAACTATACCCTAAGACTAAACATAGGGCACACCTTTTATCATGAGTTTGTATCCTAATTCTAAATCTCCACTTTTATTTATTGTAAGAAAAGATAAAGGAAAAGGCAAGTCAATCATTTGGAGCCCTATCGAGGAATATATGCAGATGGAGGAAGTGGGGAAAGTTCATGATGGAAGCTTTCCAGGCATAGACCCATTGGATGAAAATGATGATATTGATAAGAACGATATAACATATATGTATGAATTTTATCTTCTATTCACTATTTTTAAAACTTTATATATATTATAATTATAAATTCAAAATTATAGGGCCCTAAGACTTATGCCATGTCACGGTAGGCAAAACGGCCTACCTTACGCCTTCACCTTTGAAAACATTGATCCAAACTACAAAGGGACTAGAGATGGTTGCTTGTGGCATTGTAGAAAGAAGAAAAGGAAGCAGGAAATATATAACAAGCTGGATATATACTTGTTGGAATGGGATATAGACAGAGAATTCATAAATTAACCGGGTCGACGGTACCTGTTGATTGGGTTTCTTCAATAGTTTGTAATGCCCAGATTGTATAGCCATCAAGAAGTGTATATCTTGATTTGTCAATAGATTGGCATTTTAAGAGCCCCATATGTTGCCCAGGAAATAGTGTGTCATACTTGTCATCATGTGGAACCCATTCATACATCTAACAAATATAAAAAACAGGGAGTTTTAGAGGAAATTATTCACCATAACCACTAATAAATCAAAATAACAACTTTAATCCTACTAATAAATGCAGCAACAAATAAACTCAAAATAGCAAGAAATAAGGCCCAGCATCATGGGCTGACGACTAAACAGCTGGGCTAGGCCCACGGACTAGTCTCCTCTCCAAGCCGAAGTGCAATAGGCCTGACAATCCGATGTCGCCTGCGCTGGTAAAACTGCACATCCTCTGGTAAAGATCTGATGCCCGCGGCAACTCCCCTCGGCTGAGGGAAGTTTGCCACAGCGCCATTATGCGCCATAATTTACAACCGATACACTAGCAAATCCTTACCCATTTTTCACCACAACGGGTTGTGTTGGACGTATCACTCACAACAAGGGATGCCCAAGCATTAATGAATATTGTATTAGGATACATTACATAGTTTGAGGTGTTATTTACAACTGATAATCAACATAGCACCAACCCATAACATTCTTATTCGGACTTGGGACTAGCATTAGCATTTTGTCCGATGGATTTAAAGTTTTAAACCACCTACCATATCAAAAAAGGTTTTTCTAAATTTATCTCAAAGGGGATGAAGTTTATCAATCATGATAAAAAAAGTAAAGAGGAATACAAAAGTGAGGATCCAAGGTGGATTTCCACTTTAAATACACTCAAATTGACATTTGATTAACTTTAAGTCATGCAAAAGGAAGGATTACCAACAAATAAATCATACTTAGAAGAGTCAAAAAGTTATAGGATGCACCATTGTTGTATTCGCAAAAGAAAAACATCAGATTGAAGGGGTGCACAACCACGTAGGAATAATGAATCAAAATGCAACCAGGTACACCATCACAAAAAAAATAAAACTAAGGGATGCCTTTCCGGAATCACAGATAGATGTCCAATTTCATAAAGCATGGAAATCCATTTGTCAATAATCAATATGTTATTAAAGAAGACAAGGAACCACTGGTATGGGGAGAGAAAAATCTACAACAAATTCGAAAAATGATCAAACTCAAAAATCAACATAAGGGGAAAAAGGGAAGGAGACGAGATAAACGTAGCAATGGCTCGGATCCATAAATAATGTGGCTGACATTTATGAAAATGAAGTATTAGCTCAAAAATGCACATCCTATGCATCCATAAGTGCGGTCTTCGAGGATATTAAGGTTAAAAAAAGAAATGCAAACTACCATGGCAGAAAGAATTGTAACATAATTACACAATTCGGAAAAGAAGTAAATCACACAAGCGGAAAGAAGTAAATAAGGAAAAGAAATAAAACACACAAGTGATAATTCATGAATGTTGTCTATGCACTATCCAATCACAACAAACATCAACAATAGTCTTTACCCGATCTCATGATAACCCATGTGAATTATAGCATTAGCAGCCTTAAAATGTTAGATACAATGCTATATGGGCACAAGGGGGGTGTTTGTTGTATGACTTTAGAGCTTCATGGAACGACTTACCATTACATAAAGTGCTTCTTGGATCATCTTGTAGCCTTAATCTAAAACTTAATCAAGAAGCCTTATCCTGTTTATAAAACATGGATTAAAGTGTCTTTACATAACGTACAGTATCTG